>OY997385.1:4200000-4690000 GCA_963921505.1 Phakellia ventilabrum
TACAGTGCCTAGCCTCAAACCCAGGCCTTCCTCACCCAGATTTTATCTTGCAGCTGTGGAGAAAAATTGGGGAGTGATTTTTCTCCACGGCTGCGAGATAAAATCTGGGTGAGGAAGGCCTGTGTTCAAGGCTAGACAGTGCCTGTGTGTATCTGACAGTGTGTGTGTGTGTGTCGTGTGAGTGTGTGTATGTGTGCATATGTGCGTGTGTGCATGCATGTATGTGTTTGTGTGTGTATATGTGTGTGCACGCATCCATGTGCGTGTGTGTGTGTGTGTGTGTGTGTGTGTGTGTGTGTGTGTGTGTGTGTGTGTGTGTGAAGAACATTAATCCATGTTCTCCCTTGAACAGCCGACAGGTGTACCCCCTCTGCTCTCTCTTCTCTCTCCAGTCCCAGCTCTACAGTGAAATGCTACGGTCTCGGAGCAGGAGCAAAGTGGCCACGGAACTCATGCTCTACCACATGAATGTTTGTCCGACTTGTTAGCTAGCCTCATTCCCAGCCCCCCCTCCCGCGGGGAGGGGAGCCTGGGAATGAGGCTACTTCTTAACTGGAGCTCAAACTAGAGCTCCTTGCTGGAGGCTACTAGTTCATGAAAAATCACACAATGTTTCCATAAGGTTTATAGAGCATTTACATCGTGTGACTAGGCACTAAATGGAGAAGAAATTTTTTAAATGTGCAGTTTTGGTGCTTGAAAGTATAGAAGTTACATGAAAGCACAAAAACATGCATGTATTTTCTTCGTTTAGTGCCTGCTTTTCCCCCAATTACAATCACAACGGAAAGGGGTCTTCTCTCACCATTATGTTGTAATGGGGGGTAAAAGTGAGTACTGAATAGAGAAAACATGTGCTTTGATGTAGTTTTCTTATACGAAAACATAACATGCCTGGCGCCTGTTGTTGACTCTGTTGCTATGAAGTGTACATAGTCACTGCTGTTGATATTCTACACCTAGCCTTGTTCCAGGCCTCCCTCCACGCAGTGCGTGGGGCGAGAAAGAGCCTGAATGAAGCCAGTTAAAATCTGTAATTTCACCGACGTCTTTCTGCCTGCGGTCCTCAGCCATATCTCCTCTTTATTAGATCCCAGATGAGGAGGTGGAGCGGCTATCCAGCGCAGAGATCCGCCCTGCCCAACACTTCAATCAGCAGATCACTGAATTGACCTACTCCCCCAGGAATATCCAAGAGAATGACAGTGTTATGGTGGGTGGGGCTTGGTGGGTGGGGCCTGGCTCACATACAATGTACATGTATATTAGGTGTAATTGTTCTCTCCTATGTCAGGCTGTGACCAGCATGATGAGTGAGATGGGACTGATCAAGAGGTGGAGGCTGCGTAAAGACACCCTAGCCAAGTGAGCACTGTCACACACACACACACACATGCACACACACATATAGATATGTACGTGCATAATATATCGCTTCATACACACACACACGCACACACTTTAACACGCCCCACCCCTCTCCCCAGATTTATACTGATGGTGAAGCGAGGCTACCGCAACCCTCCCTACCACAACTGGTTCCATGCCTTCTCTGTGGCCCACTTCTGCTACACCCTCTACCAGAACTGTGACCACCTCGGGATGCTCGCTGACATTGAAATCTTTGCCCTCTTCTTGTCCTGCCTCTGCCATGACATCGACCACCGGGGCACCAACAATGCCTTCCAAGTTTCCTCTGTGAGTGAGTGGGGGGAGGGAGTACATGGGTGGGGGGAGTGAGTGGGTGGGTGAGTGGGTGGATGAGTGAGTGGGTGGGTTAATGAGTGGGCGAGGAGTGGGTTGGTGGGTGGGTGAGTGTTGACCCCTTGATAACATGCATGATGTGTACCAAGCTACACACACTCTCCTTGAGCGCCTAGCTATGGTTACAAAATTGAGCTACATCTACAGCGAGTTAATTCCTGTTTCTAGTGTATTGCAGGGGGATGTCAAATACAAAGAAGAAAACATACCCACTTACTCACTCACTCACATTTCTTCTTTGGTTAAGCACAGAAATACTACTGAGCTACTGTAAAGGTATCCTTGTACTGATATTGGTAGAGGTGCTAGGTACGAGCCTATTATGGAAATTTCAAACATCTCAGGGGCCCGCTTGAGTTTATACCTTCACCCTGGTACCGTGTACAGAGCAGTGTGTTTCTTCCCTCCCCAGAATTCTGTGCTGGCATCTCTCTACCACACAGAGGGCTCTGTCATGGAGGTATGTTTATAGGGAGTGTATCGTACATATTTAGGGGGAAGGATAAATTTGGCTGAAATTTTTACTTCGATCTAACTTATACATCACACACGCCCTTGCGCACGCACACACACACACACCAACTCGCACACACACACACACACACACACACACACACACATGCACACACATCAACACATATACACACTCATATCCACGCATCCACACACACACACACACACACACACCAACACATACACATGCACACACACCAATACACACACCAATACACACACACACACACACGTACCTGTACCAACACATATACACACACACACACACACACACACACACACACACACACACACACACATCCGTACACACACACCTTACAGAGGCACCACTTTGCTCAGACGCTGTGCATTGTTTATTCAGAAGACTGCGACATTTTTCGTGGCCTGTCACCTCAGGTGAGGTCATCTCCCATTGCTTGTCCTTGAATTAATGCACACTACATATTGCATACACATTTATTTGGGGGCTGATCACCCGGCTGACTAGGAGCACACCACACACACACACACACAACACACACACACACACACACACACGCACACATCAGGACTACAAAACTGCGCTTGACCTGATGCAGCATAACATCCTGGCCACTGACATAGCCAACCACCTCAGGAAGATGAAAGAAATTGAGCAAATGGGAGAAGGTCAGCACCGAGTTCTGGCTATGGAAAATGCATACCGTCACATGACTGCTGATACCAACACTGCTGTTTGATCCCACTATATTCTGGTAGCTAACCTATCTCATTTCCAGCCTCTACATGTACTGCACAGTTTACATTTGCTCGATACAAAAAAAAAGAGTGCTTTTTTTTCTGTTGTATGAAAACAACCTGGGAAAAGGAAATTAGCCTACGTAGCTGGGAAGGATGGTCGGCGTGACTGTATCCTATTAGTCTCCTTGCTTGTTAGATAAATGACAGTGTTGTCCCTGTAGGCATTGTGTGCTAATCTGTAGCAATGTATTAGTGCAATTAGCAGCTGGATGTTGTCAGAGGAGACAGGATGGGGACAGGAAGGAACTGTGTTAGCACTTTAGCTTATTGAATGAGTAAAACATTCCGGGTTGGTGCTAAAGTTGGTGGTGCAGCAACGTGGAACCTGCTATGTTTGCCAACTCATTCAAATATTACTGCATACACTTCCGTACCAATAAAACATCACGCATGCTTACTGACGTCTCTACGTTCCGGATGGAAACAATTAGAGCGGAGTTAGGAATGGTTGCTTTCAGCTCTAGCACGGCCTTGGTCTAGCTAGCCGAAGCACTGGACCCAGTAAGCTGCTCTGTGCACTGACGTCTCCAAATCCTAGACAAAATTAATAAATTTCTGAAGGTTTTTTTTAGCTGTTTAGTGATGGGCACAGACTGGTTTGATATCGCTGTCAAAGTCACACACACACACACACTTACACACACACACACACACACTACATGTGCACACTGCACACGCACAAAACATATCACATGCATGCACCTCCAGTTGGCTTTAACCCCTCCAACTCCACCCACCATCTACTCCTGAGCTCACTACTAATGACGTCATGCGACCTCTCAGCAAACTGCAAAGATTGGAAGAGTACAAGGGCCATTTCCGTGAGTCACTGATGCACAGTAGCCTCTTCCTAGGCCCACGTGCACATGCTCTCTACCTTTGGGTGTATGACAGTTAGTTGTAGCACTGACTGTACAATGTAGCTAGCTGCATGCAGCTTTGAGATTCTTACGTACGCTGGAAAGTGCCCATTACATCATGGGTCACGGAGCTGCACATGACGTTGACCTCACCACTGCTTGTCATTCCTCCTACATATGTCTATAGGACCTGATCTACACAGAGTTCTTCTCGCAGGGAGATCTCGTGAGTTTTCTGCTGGAGTGTGTATAATGGTGTAGGGTGCCCATATATGGTAGCAGCAAGAGTGGATTATCCACTCTCGGTAGTAGCTGTATTTATCAGACACAAATTGACTTTATTATATAAGTATCACCATGGTACAAAGCTATACCGGAAAATATCACGAGTTTGTTGCCGTTTGTATTGTTACGAGTGCGTAGCATGAGTAACAATGCCAGAGGCAACAAACGAGTGATATTTTCCCGGTATAGCTTTGTACCATGGTGATAATGATTTTATCATACAAACCTCGAATTTCATTGCACATTCCTCCACCAATAAACGTAGCGAATGCTCGTTACCATAGCTTACGTGAGTTACAGTACTAATACGGATTTACGCGTGACTTGCGGTATAGATACGGATTTGTCATGTGACTTGTAGTAAAAAATACGGCTTTTTATCAAGCGCGTGTACCTATAAGGCTTCCCCATTGACTCCTGTACATTCGTGTGAATTAGATGTATGATAATTGTGTGTACACGTGAACTGGCCTGGTCCCCAGGCTCCCCCTGTGCAAAGACCCTGTGGGTCTGGGAATGAGGCTACAAATGAAACTTGTTTTGTTCCCATACCCTGCACATGTGTGTGGAGGGTATGGGAACAAGACACGTTTCAACATGTGTGGAGGGTATGGGAACAATTTTAAGAGAAGTTTCACTTGATGTGTGTGGAGGGCATGGAAATAAGACAAGTTTCCACATGTGTAGAGGGTATGGGAACAAGACAGGTTTCACTTGTAGCCTCATTCCCAGACCCTCCACACACGTTTGTGTGGAGGGTCTGGGAACAAGACATGTTTCACTTGTAGCCTCATTCCTGCCGTTTGTCGCTTGCAGTACAACCAGAGGGTCTTACTCCACACACGCCCGGTCAGAAAAATCGAAAAGGAAGGAGGGTCTGGCAAATGGGCTTACTGCTTCATGCCACTCCACTGAAAACTAATTATACTCCCCACGTTCCTCCGCTTCTCCTGCTGCAATGCCCGTTCCCAGACCGTCCTTCCTGTCTGACTTTAAACAGGAAGGACAGTCTGGGAACAGGCATTGTAGCAGGAGAATCAGAGGAATGTGGGGAATTTAACCCTCTTTCCTTTTCGATTTTTCTGACTGGGTACGTGTGGAGGGTATGAGAACAAGACACATTTCACTTATAGCCTCATTCCTGGCATTTGTCGCTTGCAGTACAGTGAGAAACATCATCATGAGTGTCCCAGACTTAATCCCGTCAAAACACTCACTGTGGAGACTTCGTACAGTCATCTGACTTCTGAAAACATAAATTAAGAATTTCTTCTCCCAGTCTCTAACTCTTTCTGTCTTTCCTTCTTCCTCCGTCCCAGGAAAAGGCAATGGGTGAGGCTCCCAGCGAGATGATGGACAGAGAACGTGCCTTCATCCCTGAGTTGCAGCTGGGTTTCCTCGATGGCATCGCAGGGCCTGTCTACAAGTGAGACTTCACTTCTTATGCCATCGCCTTCCAAGTCACTTTAGAGTTACATACTTCTCGGTTATAGTCTTTGACACACCCACGCACGTAGAAGCTTGGCGAAGGCTAAGTATGTGTGTACACAATACATGTATGTGTATACACATGCCTCCTTATGGAAGTGATTTCTATGACCCACATTTAATTAGACATACTTTACTTTTTGTACATTGCAGAGTCTTGTTTGCTCCCTTTCCCCATCACACACACACACACACGTGCATGCACATACATACATATATTCATGGACATGCACACACACACACACACACACACACACACATGCATGTACATAATACATGCACACATACATGTACATGCACACACACATACATGTACATGCACACACACACACACCAGGGCACTTGCCAAGGTATTACCTCAGACTGGCATAGTGTACGAGGCTCTGCAGCAGAACAGGAGGAAGTGGGTGGAGCTTAAGAAGGAGGGCCGGAAGACACCAGACCCAGACATTGAGTTAGTATAACCATCACTCACTCAGCTGCAAGAGCTTTGCATTGTGTGCCAGTGTGTTGTGTGTTCTTTCTTTGTTTTGTGGATTCAAGCCAAAGACTCTTTCCTTCTAGATGGCATGAGTTATTTTAGTGTGATAGCATTTTAAACTCCTGTTTGTACTTGGCAACATCCATGGGCTGTGACAGATATTTTTCAAACCTGTAAGAACACTCCCACAGCAGGTCGAGAACACTCCTGTTGTGGCCACAGCTATGGAGTTATAGCCACTGTACAGGGAAATTAAACAGAAGTACTAGTGGTAGTATAATATCTCAGATTGTTATGGAGCGAATTCACATGACATTTTATATAGCTATAGGATAGCACAAGCTTGACGTCTAGCATCACTCGGATGATAAATTCTAAATTAAAGTTGCTATAACCTTGGGTGAGGTATTGATGGCTCGTTATCACTCATTCAATAAACCTAGGTACAATATTAATGGTGGTCCGACATGGCTCTTCCTATCCAATAAGCTGCTGATTGGAATCATATACCTTCATGGCCATGGCTTACTGACAGCATACTGGGATTGATTCTGTCAATTGTGGAGATAGTGTCAACAGTCATAGCTTTATCAGAAAGTGCAAACTCTCAACTTGCACTGACACCCTAATTAGTAGGAATTAAGGCAGTGGGTGTGGCCTAGGACAGAGGTTGCTTGTAAGTGCACATGATGGCAATTAAGGGCTGATTCAGGTTTACATTGTATGGGTGGGGGGGGGGGCAAGTACATGTCATATAAACACAACCCATGCTACCATAATTACCTAATTAGCAAAACATAACTACAGCTGTGATTTGCTAGCTACTCTTATCTTTGTTCTGGCTCCTTATTTGGGGTTGCTAGCCACCCTATCCATCCACCTGCATCAGGTCCTGCCACAGATGCTTAAATCCCCTCTAATGCACCATGCATACCTATTATGCAGGTCAAAAAGTGGAAGCCCACCTGTGTACGTTTTTGCTTAGACGGCATCAGCTCCCTATATAAGTGCCTGTTATGGCTGTCGAATCAAATCTGCTGAAGAATGTGGCTTTCACTGCAGGGTGGGGGGTAAACCATATAGCGATAGATGTGGGAATTGATGACTTGAGAATTTTTACTTAGGCTGTCCGGTCAGTAAGTATATAACCTCAAATTATGTGCCAAACCTGCCAACTATTATTATAATAATAGGTAGGACATTCATGAATTTCAAACATGTATATTATAACTAATGTACATACCAGGTTCTGCAACACCTGTTAAATTTGTCTTGCACGTACCATGAATATCATGCCAGTACGGAAGCTATCACATTATTGTAACATGCACTATACAATGTATATGATTGTACGCGTGTGCATATTTATCAATTTGTATAGCTATATATAGCTATATAGTAATGCGAACCATATATATTATGTGCAAACTGTATTATTGCCCTACTGTCATACAAGCACCTATTAGAATTTCCATACCATAAATTTTACCAGTACGTACTAAGTGGGAAAATATTTGGAGGAGCACATACACCTGCATCATGCACTGTAACTGGATCTAATTAAGACTTATTCTATAGAGCCAATATAAACAATGATTCAAGTAAAGTTTACATTACAGGCACATGATATGCACATGATATGCACAGGCACATGATATGCACAGGCACATGCACAAGGGTATACCATACACAGGGTTTAAAATGACGTCAGCCCCTGGCCTGACATCATGAGACCATACAAACAGGAAATGCATGCAGCTCCAGCTACAACCAAAAACATCTGCTACAACAGGAGTAACCCTGCTCACAGACCCACTACTACAAAAGGAACAGGCAAACAAAATGAGTTACAAAAAAAAACGACAAACTACCATTACAATGAGCTGCGTCATCGCAGCAAAAGAAAGTAAGTGCAACTGACGAATGTCTGAGGTCAAAAAGAAACAACAATAAACACTGAATACATGGGTCATACAGTTCAACTTAGAACCCCCCCTCCCCCGTTTCTATCTATCCTCATGGGGTCAAACAATGGGGATGACACTGGGCAAGGACTGTGGGTCGGCCTCGATGGCGACAGCTACCTCCTCCAGCGACTGCTGCTGTCCCTCAACTTGGATCTCGGGGTCGTCGTCCTCGGCCGCCACTAGCCGATTCAGCTCCGCTCTCTCCTCATGGGTGATATTCCCGCTACTGGTGATGTGGGAGCCAGACGCCCTCCTGGCCCTAGCCCTCGCTCGCCTGGAGCCAGTGGTATCATCATCGAGTATGTTCCGCTTGCACATGGGGCAGGTTCTCTTGATCTTCAGCCAGGGGTCTACACACTTTTTGTGGAACTCATGTCTGCAGAGGGGTGGGAGGGCAATGAACAGTCATGCACATAGCCTCATTCCCAGGCTCCACTCCCCAGCTTTTTTTGTTTGTTGCAAAAACGATGTGCAAAAAAAAGATGGGGACTAAGCCTATTGATATTGGACCAGTACCATATTCTATGTATTATCTGCCCATGGGTGTGCCACTTAAGTGCTAGGTGAAAGAGGGGGGTGGGCAGATAATATGTAGTGTGTAAAATCGGATGTAGTGTCTGCCCACTTGAACGTGAAGCAAATGTGCAATATGCAAAGCGAGGTCGCAAGGAAAGTATAGCCTTTTCTAGCCGCATATGGATGCAAAATGCATTATGACAGCAACACATTTGGTGGTTCAGGGGATTCTGCCATTGTTGGTCGTCATCTAGCAACAATCCCGAGTCTAACATCTATTCCTCATCACTATAACCACTTCAGTAGCCCCCTGCAAGGATACTACAAGAAATACTATAGGGTTTTTCCTTCAGTGATTACAAAACATCTTCGAGGTTTCCCTATAGGACACAAACTCAGGAACCCTCTACCTCCCTAAGTCAGTAGTTTTCTCAAAGTGGAGTAAATTCAACCCAGGGTAAGTTCCTTGTGTACTACCTGAGGAAAAAACAGCCCACTAAAGTCACACAGCCTGGGCTCGTGCACTCAAGTGAACTCAAGTGAACTCTAAACTCTACTTAGTACTTAATTGTATTTCCTGTTATGCAGACTATGCTCATTACTCACACAAGCACCAGCAAAAGCTCAGGGCTGCCCCACAATGCACTGCATATGGCCTAGCAGCAGGGGGGGGGGTAGGACGAGGTCACGTGCGCAAGCCAGCACCAGTACATAAGTTAATTCTCTTGAAGAGCTTTATTTGTGTTTGATGTCGACGTGACAGTGGCTCAAAGCTGAAGAAAAGTCTCTGGGAGCAGCCCGAGTCTATTTCTGATGGTAAGGCACGGCATGGGCATGCACTCTGAACCTGGCGTACCACGCTTACTGTTATATGTGCTGGAATGTGACTCCTCTCCTGTATCTTAGGACTTGCCATCCAAAGGTAAGTAAATCCGTTGATTGAGCCCAACTGTTGTAGCGAGTCACAGCAGCTTCTTTCCAGCTAACTCCGTATCTTAATCGCATAACTCCATACTTTTGTTAGCACGCAACAATGGAATGCAAGTACCTGCATGTGTGCATGAGCCCGCCCCGGCCTAGCAGTGGTGATGTAATGATGTCCATGTAAGGTTAAGGAGAGACAGGAAGAGACTCTGGGACAGGTAGCATATGACTTGGCCAAAGTCAGCACAGTAGTGGCTGTACTCTAATATGGCGGTAAATGTTTCCATGGCTAAAAGTGTGTAGACACAACCACTACATGTAGTCTTGCCAAAACAATACACGTACATTATCTTTTGGGGGTATTTACGGCACTACATTCACGGAATCGTACCATGAGAGAGTTGGCTGGCGAGTACAACTAGCGGGTTTAGTAACTATACCGTATAGTCAGAAAATTGGTGGCTTGACGATCAGCAACAGTATGAGGATAAATTAAATTTCCGCCAATATTTAGTTTTGTACTTTCACCCCTCGTACAGGTGGTGACAGCACAGACAGAAGAGTTATAAAAGGCTCAAAAACACTGGCAGAGCAAAAACAAACTTACCAGATACTTCCTGAAAAACTCCTTTTCTGTTTTTACAGTCATCAATCCTAGGTAAGCTCACTGTGCCACCATGGCTAAGAATCTCCCAGTCAAAGGCAACTATACACTACCAGGAGCTTATGAGCGCTGCTGCAACTACTGAACTTTAATTTAGCACCAAATTTTGAACGTTCCACGGACAATGAACTCGAGCCACGAACTCACCTATGTTGATGACGTAATACACTTTCTAGCTAGCATTTTGCCAAATTTAAATTCTGCCAATATTTCTTACAAAGCCATTTTGGGCTATTCCTCCATATATAAATCCTGATAAATTTTCCGGCTATATGGTATTACGTTTCGCAGCACAGGGGCTCCAGTTGCTCAGGAGAACACACCAAAACATATACACTGCTATTAGAGAATGTGTATTGCTACATACCTTCATTGTACGATCGAAACAGGATGCTGTGACTAGTATTGCTGGATCAGCAATCCATTCCAGCTGGCATCAGAATGTACTCCAACATGCTGTTACAGAATGCTGACCCAAGTGCCATATTTTTTTCATTAATCCCCATTGGACTACCCCAGCATGCTGCTACATGGATGGTAGACCTACCGTTTCAGGTTGCATTCCAGAGCGTAGGAATTGGGTGTGTACATGTAAGAGCATCTGATAAATGCACCCTATCGGTTTTCTCAGGAAAATATTTTCACATGGAGAGTCAAACAGAGGGCCCCAACATTCAGTCAAGGGTACTGCTATGGACTTAGCACCCACAACAACTCCACAACCTGAACACTATTCTAGTCAAACATACGTGAAATTTTGTCCAGAAATAGTCTGAAATTCAGATGAATTTCTAGTGTTTTTCCAATGGTTCTCAGGTGTTTTCTGATGATATCCAGATGAAACCCGATTGAATTCAGATCTTATAACCAGCATTACTCTTCAGACTAAATACACAATTCTAGTAGTGTGGTTATACATTAATGGACCCATTACCATTGCATTACGATGTAATGGAGGGTAAAACTGAGCACTAAATGGAGAAAATACAAGCAAACATGTGCTTTGATGTACTTTTCTTGAACAAAAACGTAAGAACATGCTTGTTTACACATGTTTTCGTGTATTTTCTCCATTTAGTGCTCACTTTTACCCCCATTACATCATAATGGTAAAGGGTCCTACTAGTAGCCATTATGAAGCTTGCCTGCTGCTCTACTGCTCAGGAGCTCTTATAGCTCAGTGGGTAAGAGCATCTGCCCAGTATTCAGAAGGTCCTGGGTTCAATCCCCTGCTGGGCCCCAGTTACATTCTCTCCTTTTTTTCCATCTGGATGAAATCACACACACAGCCATTGTCCTTCAAGCAACAAATACTGGGAGAAGCCATCTATTAAGCGTTCACTTTACGCTTACAAAGGCCTTTGACTCCCTAAGCATGGACCATGAGATCGGAGAGATAGTCACAACTCAGATGAGAGAATGTGCATGGAGTACTACAACAACCCACTTTATGCTTACAAAGGCCTTTGACTCCCTACAACTGTAAAAGTACATGTGCCATGGTTTTGATTGTGCATGTAATAACACCCTACCTCATAAGCATGGACCATGAGATTGGAGAGATAGCTACAATTTTCCAAAACTCAGATGAGAGAATGTATATGGAGTACTACAACAACAACTGCACTTGGCCCTCTATACCTATACACATGTGCCCAGTTACACAGTCTCCTCAGCGCGACATGCAAACACAGCGCAGAACAGTCAACACTCACTTGCAGGGTAAAACTCTGATGGCATCGTGATTTACGAAGGCCTCTAGACACACGGCACAAGTGGGGTCTTCTGTACCCTGAAGGGGAGAATATGAATCCGCCAGAATAAATACTTCAGGAAGCAGGTCTCTAAGCTGCATCTTATTCTCGAGGGAGTGGGGGCATGCAGACAGGACCTAGCCTCCTAGGGTGGAATGTCTAGCCTCCGGATGCACATGGAGTGAGACGGGGGGGCGGATTTCATGAGCCAGCTAGTTGCAAGAATAATATCTGAACCAGGAACTATGCATATCAGTGACGCTGGCAAAATGTCTATGCTGCTTGAAACTCGCGTTTGCATCTTTTGCTCATGCCATCTACCTCCAGTGCCCATAGCTCTAGCTCTACAGAGGCTTCTAATACTCTAGGAGCTGTAGTAAGCATGATAAAACTTCTTTGTTTACCAAAAGTGGCATCCAAGTAACTGCGATGGCAAAAAAAAAACAACATTTTGCATGTGCCTTGCCCCCCCCCCCAAACCAAGGCCTGGGAAAGCATATGGTTCAGACTGGTCTCACTGGGATTGTGGGCTGCAGTACTAAACCCTGGACTCCTGACATTGGCACACACAATTATGAAAAGGTCAGTTCAAATACCTTATTACCTACAAGTTTAGAGGTTATCATAATGCAGTGTTATCTTTCAAAATACTTTCATAACAACAATGCATTAGCTATATGCATTCATGGTGATCATTTCCTGCCTGTAATTGGGAAGGGGGCATCCCATAGGTTGATAATGGTGCCTAAAGAGTATTCTGGAGAGCAGGTGGCTACATGTATACCAGATCAATAGTGCAATGATGTATGAATAGACAGACAAACAAACAGGTGCATGGGGTCAAAGGTTGCCAGAGGGAACCAGCTGGATGCCCATTCTGTACCTTGGAGGTCTTGTGGGTCCTGACTGGTAGCTGGTTCAGGGCCACCCTGGCTGCAGCTGCTGTGTGGGCCTGTGGGGATGCACCAGAACAAAAGCAGGAAGTAAACAGGGTCAGGCCTCTGGAATCCCCAGGGTAGGTAGCCTTTCAGTATCAATATTGGCCCTGTTGGATTTGTAGTTCATTGGACAATTCTATGCACACCTTACTAGCCTCAAAACAAGGCCTTCAGCTTTTATAACAGGAAGCTGAGGTTGGAAGGCACCAATATGTGACTAAGGGTAGCCCACTACAGTCTCTAGTTCATTTAGCCACCTTCATGTGTGTAGGCCAGGGGCTTTCCCTTTCTTAGGCCATTTGGATTACGTTCTGCAGTACTAGTGAAATCGTTGGTGATGGCACAGTGTATGTCATCTAGCATAGCTCAGCTATACACTAGAACTCGTACACCCTCTGTGGTTAGCTATAAATGCAGTGTACAGCAATACCCGTTAACAATGGCCTACATGTATTGCATAGAAATGTATTCTTCTCAGAACAAAAATTCTGCTAGAGAGCAAGCCAACGTCTAAAGATAAGAGATTCAAACAGACTGGGGAGTGGCTTGCTAGGCTTTTGAAGTTCGCCTCGCCCCTAGGCCTTCTTGGTTGCTTTTCATCGCTTGCAGTATGAAAAATTGTCGGCTTTCTTTTCTGGGGGAGACGAGGCTACAAACAACCTAGCCTTGTTCCCAGGGTCTTACAGGGTGGAGAGTAGAGCCTGGTACACACTTGCACACGCACGAGAATTTACGGAACAGTGTCAGTAAATGAATCTGTGAATGGACCGTCACATGGTGAGGAGTAGTACGGAGGTAGTATTAAGCGGAAGAACTAGAAACTATTTGATTTCTGATTTTCTACAATTCAAGCTTTCTAACCAGTCAAGAATAGTCTATCCACTATTTGGAAGCGCCTCTCTCCTGGTAGCTGGTTGATTTTAAATCTTAGATCTGATCTTCAAAGGTAAAGAATCAAACTAACAATCGCTTTCTAGATGTCTACATGGCGAAAACCTCGTTCTCAAGCTTTTGTGAAAGCACCACCATCTGTGATGGTATGTGTGCAATGCATACACAGTATGATAATAGATTAAATATCATTGCGGCGTAAGTATTCACTAGTTTTCCAAATCCCCAGAAATTCTGGGAGAACTGAACACGCACAAACAGTGTGCTACTTTCCCTTACACTTTCCTTCACATAAGTAAGAGCCTGGGGCTACAAACAAACAGTCTAGACGATCACTCTAGTTTAATACACCCATATGATGTGCTAATTGGCCAATAGACTTTATTGTTTTGCAGAACAAAGTGTTAATTGGAAGCTAGCTAATGAGAATCTTGGACTGTTAGTATTATTAGTGTTAATTTGTCTCTTTTACTTTATAATCTAAGCTGTACTGAAATGCGAAAAACAACAACAAATTATGCGGGGACAAAACAACAACATGTCATTATGTAGGCTTGGAGGACAAGCCAATGGCTGGAGAATGTTTATATCAACGGTTGAGCTACAATTGGAATTTCCCCTAGCCTGGCATTAAGTAACAGCGTATAATATCTACAAGGTTTACTTTTACTCACACATTACAGCTTAGGTACATCAATCAACGAGAAATGTACTGACTGTACTGAGCTGCTATCTAAAATAGTTGTTGTGCAGCACGTTATGTTATCAATGCAAATGCTCAATAAAACTATTTGTACACCTACACGTTAGAATACTGTAGATATAACATACTGTGATACCCGTAAACACTATCTCCAGTAATTATTAATGAGAGAAAACTCACTCTTCTTTGCCGATTCCTACAGGAGTGATGGCACCTTCGCATATAGCTCATGACAAACCACAGGCAGGAGAGCAGCATGAGAATGCAGAACGCGAATACAACAAAATAGAACGTCTGAGAAGTACGAAAATTCTGGTGATAGTGGCCGCTAATTCTCACTTGGGCGGGGTTACCCGGATCCAAATTATCCAGCCGCGCAAGGTCGTCAGGGTATATCTTTGTGATTGCTACGGTCATGGTGGAAAGCTTAGGTCTATCTTCAGGTTTTGGGCTGAGTCTGTCTCTGTCCGAGTCTGGCGTGTAGTAAAACACAAGTCCATTTGGGGCTGGCCTTAGGTGAAATGCCGTTGAGGCTTGCTCGTAGTCGCTGCACCCCGTGCGACGCAGAAACAAGATGTAGTTGCTCGAAAATGTTCTGTTGCTACTCCAACCCGGACAGCCGAAGTCGTCTTCGAGTAATATCAGCTCCCCAGAAGTATCTCCATAGCTGGAGTAACCAGCGAAATCTCCTAGCAAAGTCTTGGTGAAGCCATCAATTTGTACGTGGGCTCTCAGCTCATAGTAATAGGTCGCTTCGGTTCTGATGAAGCATAAGTCCAATATTAGCAGAAGGAAAATAGGTTTGCACACCAGTTCTATTCCCATGTTTGTTTCGTGTCGCTGCCTTCAACTACTACTCCATAAAAATTTCAGTGCTATTAGTGATAATAAAATTCTTGATTGCGTAATAAAGGTTAATAAGTACGCTGTAATGAATACTCTTAATAGTCCGCGCATGCGCGGTAATTTCTTTTTTCCATACTGTTTACATGTGGAGCTAGGTAAGTAAAGTATCTGTCTTTAGTAGCTACAATCAATAAGATTTTGATTTTCTAGGCGAACGTCAGTGTAGAGAAATAGCATATTTTTGGTTAAATTAAATTTGGGAGTGATTTATCAGTGAATAACAGGTGGTTGGGTTGGATGAATATATTTGGTCTGTGTTTCACCTTCCAGCGATGAAGACTATCTTGTCGACACTGACCATCACCATCCCACCTAAAGGTAAGCTGTCCCTTTAGCTGCTTGATGCTATACGGTTTAATTAGCCTTGTTCCGCCTTGCACGATTCAGTGTAAAGGCGTACCATATTAATTTTATTCCAATTATAGCGCCACCAGCGAGCATGGTATGCTCCACTGAGAGCAGTTAGGCGGATATATAGCCATGGTGCAACTTTCCATCATATTGGTGCAGCCTAATGATAAATTATGGCTGGGTTCTTTTGCGGGTGAAATTTTTAAATGATTTTCTCATATTGATGGTCTGCATGCAGACGTAATTATGGTATCGATTTCACGATTTGGGCATAGAACTGCTTATTACACACGAGTAGAAGGACCATTCTGGCTAAAAGCAAACACGCTGGTTGAGTAACAATGGGGATTAAGTCCATAATGCTTTGTTTCAGGTTTTGTAACCCCCTACAAAGTAGCTAAAGGCTGGCATTCTTCTCGCCTGAGCTAGCCCGCTCACTAGTCAAAACTTTGATAGGTCCAGTATCAATTCTCACCTGCTACTCTTCTCTGCTGACCCAAGTTTTCAAGACCCCTAACATTTCATGGGAAGAAAAATTTGTGGTTCATAGTAACCCTGCGAATGTAATGAAAATTAAAGAAACCAGCTATATGGTACACATGTTACTGCTATAGTGCAAGGTAATAATTACGCCATAGTGCTACATACAGATGGATAGTCGGACAACAGCAATAATTGGACGTACTAGCACCATACGCATAAATTACCAGAAGTGGGTGAGGGCCTTTGATCGCTCCTTCGCACTCTGAGTTCCAAGTTTGGTGCTTCTCTATTGGTTGATTCTGAAGTTATAGTCTTCCAAAGTGATAAATTTCTTGGTATCATAACGGTATAAGTCCGATGTTTATACATTGGGACTTTCCTGAGGTAGAGCTGTTTTGCTTGCTTCCATCCGCTAAAAACTTTATGAGAAGAAACTATTAGAAGAAGAACAGCTCTATCTCGAGAACCATGCAATGTATAAGCATCATACGTTATGTTGCTGACGACCTGTACATTTCAATGATAGTCCAGTGTTCTAGCTAGAGCGTAGTTATAGAGCGGGGAGAAAATTTAAGCTCCTATCTCATGGCTAAATAGCCTACTAGTGCCGCTCAATCATCAGGCACGCACATAACAGCTGCCACAGCTGAAGTCATGACCGGTGGTTAATTGAGTTTAGTAGACCATATTGCCTCCTAGTAATTAGATAGTACAATTAGGCGATTCAAGTTTAAGTAGGTATTTCCTCTTAGCCAGCTGTACCCACACAATGAAGCGCAGCTGGTGCCGCACTTTATTCTTAAGTCGTATCCTAGCACTAGTGGGTATTTTGGGGTATCTATGAAAAATAAATCACTGTTCGATCATAGAGAGAGTGACCCTGCTCTGCATTCAACAATACCCCTCAGTGCTCGAGGTAGCTACGATTACAAACAGTTGCCATACAGCAGCAGGGTCATGGAGCTGTAGAAATCTCACCGATATTTGCCTTTGAAAAGAGGCAGGGAATGGAGTCCGACAATACATACAATTGTCCGATCATTGCTACATTTGGACTTTACCTTAGGAAGGCTATAGCTCCATAACCAAAGCAACGGAGGAATACCAAACTTGGAACTCAGAGTGCGAAAAGTCTGTAGTATCGATCAAAGGCCCCGCCCACTTCTTCTAATTTATGCATATGGCACTAGTGCATTCAGCTGTTTGAATATCCATTACTTACTCTATAGTTTATGGCTGATGTCAACGATTGTTTTCAAGAAATAAATTGGTATAGAAACTCCACCCCCCCCCCCAAGGGCCAGTTTCCCCATCTCCCTAAAATCTTAGCAACAATTTATACATGACATTAGTGAATGTGTTACTAAATACAATTACAAAACAAATGAAGTGTTGAAACGTTAATTAAAGCTCAATACATCTATTTTCTCTTACAATCAAGTCTACTTACTACTACTTAGTCAGCAGAATTTCGAGGACCATAGTTTTTGATTCCAAAATGGCAACCTCAGAGAGTGTACAAATCCAAAATTCTAAAAATCCAGACCCCCCCCCCCCTCCGAATGTAAGACCCTGTATGAAACCCTGGAAACAGTTCAGCCCTGTTCCCTACTACTTCATATTAGGCACTAGCCTCATTTCCAGGACCCAACCCCGGCTTTTGCGGAGAGCGACTGCTTGGGTGTGTTCCCTTGCACTGGAGTACGTTATTGGCAAACCTCTGACGGAGCAGCATGCAGTTGTATGCAAACATTGCTTGTCTAGTTATGGAACTCATGCCCCAAAATGTCTTGATTACCTTTGGGAAAAGACCAGTTGGCTAGCATACATGCCACAGCGGAAGTTACGTGACATGCACATGCAGATGCTGAGCTCAGGCATTCCGTATTCGACTGGTTTTGGGCTGAAACCATGCAAAGTGAGAATTGTACAATTGATTGACTCTAGATTTTTGTACCAGTGTGCCGACATGCTGTGTACTTCAGCCATAGATACTATTTTACTATCCTGCACACTGGTTGGGCTTGTCACTCTCAATGCTAATGTGTAGCAACTGAGCAATCATTTGGATATTGCTAAGTGGATCATTGTAGTCATGTACGGGCGAGTATGAGCGAGTAGTTGTGTAACAAATGTGTAGAATAGATTGGGCTGGTCACCATCTTCACCCAGCAGCTTGAACCTGTTGTCCTCAGAAAGCAGGATCATACAAGGATTTTCGAGATACGTGGTCTCGTGTACTACATGTGCTGCAGTGGTTGAGGGAGAACATCTTCCACAACATTTCTCTCAAACACTCCATTCTTGCTCGAACTACCAGACAGGGGAGGATCGAGACTAAGCTAGCTACATCCTGTGTTAGGTGTTCAGCATAGCCAAGCTGACTGTATTGAAGCCGGTATGCACTCATCATTGGCATTACAGGTGAGATGAGCATCTCCTCTACCGTAGTCAGGCGCTACAAAGCTGGTAGCGCTGGTTCGGTGTCCATGTTATTGCCTACAGTGTACTAAGAGCTAAGGCTCCAGCATGTCACGTGAGCAACTCACCAAAGAATCTTCGCCTTTGATGTTCTCTCTCAATCTGTAGTCTTCGCTCCCTCTCCTCTGCAGATTCGGCAGCTCACTGTTCTCTGTAGTGCAGATTCGGTAGCTCGCTGCTCTCTGTAGCACAGCCTATGCCATTCTGAAGTACTCAAGTTCTGTCTCTCAGCAATGTTGACTGCATACATGTGATTGACCAATTGATTGCCTATGGCATGTGCACACTTTGGAAATAGGGGTGCTTCTGATTTTGCAGTACATGGACCATGCATGCATGTGCATGTACGTGCCTACACACAGCAGCTCTAGTGACCCACTAATGTGGGGGTTGCTCATACTTGCTCGATGTCAGACACACCTGTTGTGGGTTAGTCTGAGGATGAGACTAGTCACTACAAACACACGCACATGCACACATACACACACACGCACACAGTCACCGTGAAGGTGAAGAGCAGGGAAATTGAGGTGAAGGGTCCGAGGGGAACTCTGAAGAAGTCCTTCAAGCACATGAGTCTGGAGATCACCAAAGTCGGCAAGAACAGGCTTCGTTTAGACATATGGTTTGCCACGAGGAAGCAGATGGCATGTCTGGGAACCGTCAAGGGCCACATTATGAACATGTTCAAAGGAGTACTCTATGTAAGTGTGTATGTTGGTGGAGATTTGATATTTTTGGTGTATGCATTATCACATGGGCTATTATCCTTGATACGCTACCAGAGGAGATTGGTCACAGTTGACCTTTCATAATCAGGTCTCAGTAAAATTACATGACATGTGCAGTCAAAATGCAATATTGCATGTAATCGATAGTAATGAGCCGTTAAGTATTGCAAACACCACAGTGCAAAGATTTTGCGTGTTTTCTAAGCTCCCTTCCAGAACGTTCCTTGAAGGAATAGTGATGATAGTGTGTAGGCTGGAGAAATCAAAATATAGTACACATGTGATTAAGGTTGTATATGGTTATTGTAATATGCTGCCTGCAAAAATACCTACATTTAGATTTGGTAATGTGTTCGTACCACCAGTCTATAATTGTTGAGCGCTTTAGCCCAGTTAAGACAAGTAATCTTGCCATGGAGGCAGTTAGGCAGTCATGCTTAATTTGAGAGGCGAAATTAAACATTACCAGGCCACTCTTTCTATTTTTGGTGAGCGATGGAAGCTGGAGAAGATGACCTAGGTGCTTTTTTGGCTGCTGCTCTATGTCGCTAAAGATGTCTACACTAATTTGAATTATCTTTCAACATCCCCCAGGGTTACCTCTACAAGATGCGAGCAGTATATGCTCACTTTCCGATCAACCTGGTCATGAGTGAGGGTGGCACAGTGGTGGAGATCAGGAACTTTCTCGGAGAGAAGTATACCAGGACCGTCAGATTGAGGTCTGGCGTAACTGCTGCTCCCACGGGAACCAAGGACGAGATCAAGCTGGAGGGAAACGATCTTGAGTTGGTGTCACAGTCAGGTGTGTGGGTGTGGTTGTGGGAGAGCGTGTGTGTAGGAGGAGAGAGAAAGTAATTTGGCTTTGACAACTAATGTGAGAGAATTGAAAGGCTGTAGTGCATAGACGCTCTGCGTTGTACTTTGGTAAATATAATTACCAGTGATCTTGGGTTTGTATTGGAAAACTATTTCCCTTGAGTGAGTGTTGTCTAAGCTGACAATAAACGGCATAATATGAAGCAGTCGGCAGCCATACTTTATAGAGTTTTCATGTGACATCACATCCTGCATTATGCTCGTGTTGTTTTCTGTTTATGTCCGTTTTTTCCCACCGTGCGTGGGCAATAAATGGAAGCTAGAATAGTATATTATACAGTGATCTCAGAATCAACAGCTGCTTGGAACTTATGCGTTCGGTGCCTCAACTATTGCAATGAATCAGTTTTCAGACGGTATAAATTGAGTGAATCTACCGTCTATACTGTCAGTACGAGAGCTACTTATGCGCATCATGCGCACAGCTAGTGCTATTTGCTGCCCACCAAGATGGCGCCCTAGCAACAGTTGTTAGATGCAAATGACGTAAGATGATGTCACTGAAAACTCTCTATAAATAATGTATTGATTTCAGTTGACTTCAAACACGGTATTTCGTTATGCCTAGTTCCATAATGGTATGCTTTGATCTTTCAATATATATTTTTCTGGAGCATTACGCATGCACGCACGGGCATTTGAACGCAAGTACAAACAATAGTAAATGTGGAATGAACATTTATGTGTATATTTATGGTGATTTTCAGTGATATGGCCATTATCTTTCTATGCAGCTGCATTGATTCACCAAGCAGTTCTGGTCAAGAGAAAAGACATCAGAAAGTTTCTGGATGGCATCTATGTGTCGGATAAGGGCACAGTAGAGTTGGAACAATGATTGATCTGTCATGCACGTTGTTGTAGTGTTGATAATTTATCATTTTCCTGTCATTATAGGGGCTGGGCCTGGATAATATTCCTTTAGTTTCGCTAAAACCACAGTGAGCTGAACAGGAAAGTGAGGAGGCAGTTGTGAGAATACATATGTATCCCAGCATGCAGTGCTGGAGTGGGTGGAGCCTCGTGGAGACGTTCACGCCCCCGACTCAACGTTTAACGTTTGGGCGCGAGACTAACGCGTGCGGAGGGTCTGGGAATATTCCGGAACTGAGCCGAACGCATGCGCAGGCCGGGGGAGGAGCCAAGGACTACGCAGGAACTGAGGAAGTGATAGGGTTGGCTAGACTGCATGTATCAGGTTACACTTGTGAATGGTCTTACAGCCAAATGCAATCGCATAGCATGCGTAGAGATTCTCATCCGACTGCAAGCAAAGGCAAAGCCAAGTTAGGTGCACAGAGAAACAATAAGGAAAGGTTGCTTACCGGCAGCCATCACATTCGTTCCTACGGGAGTGTAGTCTGTAGCGAAGCACGGCAGACAAGCATGGTAACCGAAGAAGTTTCAGCTGGCAACTTGGAGGTGCAGAACCTCCGCCGCTTGACGGCCAGAGAAGTTACTTTGCCTCCGGTGAAGTGGTACAGACAGATAAGGATTCCAGGCATTACCACAAAGTGGTCGTCGCCATACTCGAATGCGGTGCACACAACCAAGTACACCATACTTAACTTTCTTTTCAAGAACCTATGGGAGCAGTTCCACCGTGTAGCCAATATCTACTTTTTGTTCGTAGCTCTACTGAACTTTGTTCCCGCCGTAGAAGCTTTTGCGAAGGAGATTGGTTTTATTCCGCTGTTGTTTGTGCTCACTGTGACTGCTGTAAAGGACATATTTGAAGACTACCGCCGATATAAGTCGGATAAAGAAGTCAACTCCAGGATCACTAAGGTTTATGATTGGTGAGCTGTTAGAAAAGAGCGTTATATATTATATTCCAATTAGTGCGCACTTATTTACAGGCCGTCATGAGAGTGGCTTGTACTGTATTGAAAAGGGACACGGTAACGAGCATACTACTACATGAACAGCTGAGCTGTAGCATGCTGAACATGCAACTGAGTACTTAGCACATAGTTATCCACTTGTGTATATGCATGGGTGCATATGATATACATCATATGCACCATGCGTACACACACAACTTGTGACAAGCGGATAACTAAGTACTCAGCTGCATGCATATGCTAGTTGCACAAATTTAGTATAGCTAACCTACCAGTTTCTTCTCTGCAGCCTTTGCACACTGTATGCGAGTGATAAAATTAAGCTAACTAGGTGAAGGTTTATAATTGGTATCGTAGATCTATGTTGGTATGAACTAATTAATTTTGGTAATCTAAATACGGTGCTATCAGTCAGTCAAAGTAGCTCAAAAGAGTGTGACTGACGGTAAAAAAGTGCTAAGAAACGTGGTCAATCCTTGCAGAATGGCAAAGCGGTCTGTGTGCAGTCAATAGTAGAAAACCAGTGCAGTCAAACTGTGGAAAAGAGCTGGTCAAAATCCCAACTGCCAGACGTAGTTGAAACTACAGAGTCTATGGGAGTGACCCTCTCTTGCATTGACTACATGTACAGTGCACGAAAATAGTATGGCACGGAGGTTGGAACCAAGACATCGGATGGGACACATGTAGAGTTCTATTTACTATACTCTGTAGCACTATATATTTCCTGCTTCCTTCCCTTTACAGGGACAGGGGAGGCTATGTGGAGAGGAAGTGGTCAGAGGTGTGCGTGGGAGACTTCATTCAGCTGTCTTGTGATGAAGTGATCCCAGCAGACATCCTGCTGCTGCACTCCAGTGACCCCGATGGTACTTGCTACATTGAGACAGCCAACATCGATGGAGAGACCAACCTCAAGCAGAGGCAGGTTGCACTAGGAGCAGTGGAGACTGGTGGAATAGTGAGTGTGTGTGTGTCTGTGTGTGTGTGTATGTTAAGACTTAGCGTGCCTGTATTTATCTCTAGAGACCGAAGAATGGGTCTTAAAATACCTGGGCATTAACCTTGGGCTGAACCTCCGGCCAGCCCAAGCTCCTGGATTGACTCTTTGAAAATTTATACCGATGGCACATAACCGGGTGAATATGTCTTGGGTATGCAGTAATGATGTTTATACAGTTGATAGTAAGAGAGGATGCGAAAAGGAAGTAGAGAAACATTAATGTGTACTGTAGCTAAGAGAGATCATGAACTGAGAGTGGTTGTGTGTGTGTACAGTAAAACTCGCAACACCAAAATGTGACAGGTAGACAGACCCCACTATATATTCAAGACTTCAAGCATACACCAACTCCTTTTTACGACCTGCATTACGACCGTGTCACTTTTCGGTTATGCCTGTTTTTGCCCACCATGCGTGGGCATGCATAAATGGAAGCTAGAGCAGTATATATGTTATACAGCGGTCTTATAATCAACAGCTGCTTGGATCTTGCGTGTTTAGTGTTGTGAATCAGTTTTTAGGCAGGATATATTGATTGAAGCTGCTGGATATGCTGTCAGTACGAGAGCAACTTCCTGTCCTTATGTGCATCATGTGCATGGCTAACGCTGTTTGCTGCCCACCAAGATGGCACCCTAGCAACAGTTGCTAGGTGCAGATGACGTAGGATGATGTCAGTGAAAACTCTCTATACAGACAGAGCCAGAGTGGGTGGGTGTAGCTGACCCACTCCCACGTTCTCACCATTCCGATTCCTATTCTCCTTCAGTCTGATTCCGGGCACTTCAACCCAGTGGAATTCACTGGAGAGCTCTATTGCGAGCAGCCACACAACGTGATCTATGAGTTTAGTGGATACATGTGAGTAGTTGAAACATTAGTATAGCTCTAAATCTGTAGAGCCTGGCATATAAGTGGTTAGAGAACAGGATTATAATTACTGCTGTAGTAACAATTCCTACTGCAAGCATAAGTATCCGCATGACTAAGAAAACAGCATGGGAAAATGTGATGATAGTGTCACTTGACTTCAAACCTGAGGCTATTGTATTGTTTATGATTCACATAATGTCCCACTTCCATGTGACATAAACTATAATATTCTCTGACATTCATAAATTACACCTGCAATCGCCGGACAATGCAGAATAGCAGTTTTGTTAGGAAAGAGACTGAGTATGACAGATGTACATACATACATACATACATACATACATACAGACAGACATAGACAGACATACATGCATACATACATACACTGTACGTAGGGATTTTACTTTGGAGATGTGTGCTGGAATGATTATGGGGCAGTGTGGTTGGTGCATACATGTACATGTAGGTCACTGCATGAGCCCGGTTGTGTATCCTTGCTCCCTCCCAGCCTTCAACAATCCGGTAGGCGTATTGGTGTAAACAGGGCTAACCTGCTTCTGAGGGGCTGCGTTCTCAGGAACACCGACTTTGTGTCCGGCATCGTGGTGTACGCAGGTGAGAAGCAAGAGTGCTACGTACATGTATCTGAGCAGTGCAGTGTCTTTATTATTGCACAGGTGAAAGTGGAATACGGCTGGATATTGCACGAGTGGGCGGGTGTATTTTCACAAACCGAAAGCAAGCGATAGCAACAAGCTTCCTGTTTTGTTTCAAATTTGAAGATGCTTTTGAAGGTCTGGAGCTCAAGAACAGCCAGGTGGATGATAAAAGGACTTCTACAACCTTCTTTTGACGATAAAAGGAGGTTGGCTAAACTGGTATAAATGCTGGATGGGTGGGGAGAGTTGGCATGCCATCAAAAAACTTTTTAACCCACCGCTCCTGATTCTCAAGGTCAGGCATCCAGCGGTAACTGGGGTTTTAAGGGATAGTAGGAGTGGTTGTAGTAATGATTTCAAATAAATGGTGCCCACAGGTGCAATATCAGCCTTTTCACGAGTGCAATAATGTGTTTATTACTGTTTCAGAATTCTCTCAGTAAGCCTATTTTTAATGCAAAGTCGTCATATTATGCGTAACTCTGCAATGCTGTACGTGAGCTGGACAAACTTCTTCTTGAGTGGGATCTTGATCTTTAACTTGCATCAACTGCCCAAAAGGGTGGATTCCGATCGGAAGACCGTCCTGATGTTGTACCGTCAGCATACCTGTCTCCCAGTCCTGCCACACAGGGAATGAACGCTGTTGCTAAGGGCTCTTCAGTTGTTATGATAGCTAATCAAAAGCCCTCAAATGACACAACAAAAGTACCCGCCTCACAGTCAGCAGATATCTGAGTTAGTGGATCCTTTTCCACTGATGTTGTTAGCACCAGGTATATATAATTTGCGTGTGGCGGGGTTTCCATACATGATGTATTGGCAGGGGTGGGAAAAATAAGGCACACGGGGCCAGGCCTAGCTTGGTATCCAGGCCTTCCCTGGCAGCTTTTTTTGAGAGGGAAGGCCTGGGTACGAGAGTATCAAAAGAATATCAACTTCAAAATTCTGTGGGGGGGGAAGGGGGGAATGCCAGCCCCCCCCCCCCCCTCTGTATGAAACCCTGTGCGATAATGTTGACAGTTGGTACATGTAGTTATGATACATGACATTGTGTATCTATGCTGTAACCAAAACATGAACGAGAGATTTGATAATAACATCATGGAGAATCATCTGCGTCATGTCATGTCATTCCCCTGCTAAGCAACTGTGGCTAACAATAGTGATAATTTGGCAGCCCACCCAGATTCACAGGCGTTGCATAGGACTTTAATTGTGAACTTGTATATCAGTATAAGCCCAAGGGTAGAATCACAGAGAAGCCACTAACATGAGCTTCAGCCAGCTGCTACGTGTTAGTCTCATCCCCAGACCTTGACCCCCGCCGAATGGTCTGGCCAAAACCACGCACACTTCCTGTGGGTATAACGTGTTCACGTGAGTAAATCGTCCTGGCTCCCTCCCGTTTTTGTTTTTTTTACAACGTGCAAAAAAAAAAGCTGGGAGTGGAGACTGGGAACCAGGCTATACCTATTAACAGCCTCATTAACACAAGTTGACAGTTAGTTCCATCTGTCACAGTACATGTATTTTTGCAAAATTTAAATATTATTACCATAATCTCCCGAAAATAAGCCCACCCCCCTCTTCAACCAAAAGTTATTGTAGAGGGTCATTTACTCTCGAAAATAAGCCCACCCCATTAACCACACAAGCCTGCTGCATAATGAAATCTTCTGTGTGTGTTGGCTTTGAAAAAAGCCTGGTAAACATATAAATAATGTTTCAAGAAAAAGTCAATCAGTTTGTGGATGTGGGATGGCTTTCCAGAGAACAGAGATTGTTGTTACTTTGTTCTGGCTCTTAGTACACTTGACACTTGTGCAAACAAATCTTATGAAGCCCTTCACATCTGGGTGGGTGTATACTAACTTATAGGGCGGGCCTATTTTCGAATGCGCTTCTTATGAAGCCCTTCACATCCTGTTATGTCTGGGTGGGTGTATACTAACTTATAGGGTGGGCCTATTTTCGAGTGAAATACCAAAACACTCGAAAATAAGCCCACCCCCCTCTTTGAGTAGCCACTAAAGTTCATCGCCCATGGGCCTATTTTCGGGAGATTACGGTAACTGCTTTGACCAGGGGTATATATTGATACTGAAAGTAATGAGGTTGGGTCTCTGTGCATTACACTCAGTTAGCAGCCAATTAATCCGCTGTAGTAGCTGGGATATGCCATCAGGCTAGGTGTGAAACCAATTTCAGTTTGAGTCTGGTGTGTGCATTTCCTAATCATTATGCCTTGTTGTTGCATTCTGTAATGAAGCCACACGTTCTAAGGTGTGTGATTGTTTACTATTAATACCTGATGCATGCAAGACCAATTTGCTGTGTGCCGCACATTCCTTGCCAATTCCAAGCCTACTGTTTCCTTTTGCATGTCTTGCAAACTGTTGCATTACCCACAAACTACAGTAGAGCCCTTCTAACCAGCACTCCCTGAAATATGGAAACCTAAAAAATTTGGGACTTTGTTTTGCTCCCAAATGCGTTTACATAAATGTGTCTTTCCCTTAAAGTAAGAGCACCGCACAGGACACTGTAGCTAGTGCAAAGCGTACCCTGCAATGTAGTGGTTCCACTGTACTGCTGTCGGAGACAATGTCCTAATACGTTTGTGGTGACGTGTACCTGTGCTGCTGCTCGGGTTTAACGTGTGCTTTATTGGCATCTACATATAAGTAGTCTGGAGGTTGCAGTCCAACCGCTCCAGGCTATAAAATTCACAACTGTAGGCAGCTATTTTGATGAGGGTGTATGGATTACTTTTGCCCACTCTGGGTCGTTGACCACCTGTAAATCTACTGTTGTGTTGTGTTTCCTAGGCCACGAGACGAAGGCCCTGCTGAACAACAGTGGTCCCCGTATCAAGAGGAGCAAGCTGGAGAGAGACATCAACGCAGAGGTTATCTCCCAATTCGCCATCCTGCTGATCATCTGTTTGATTGGAGGAATTGGTGAGTGATGATGAGGGGTTTTGTAAGGCAGTGTGGAATGTGTCTGAAGACACTGTCTGAAGATCCCTGCATGTATCTGAGTGTTTGAGCTACATGTAGCTATGGCCAGCAGAGTGTAGCCTCGTTCCTAGGCTCCACTGTCCAGCGTTTTTTGCATTTTGGAAAAAACACAGGTCGTGTTTTTCCAAAGTGCAAAAAAATGCTGGGTAGTGGAGCCTGGGAACGAGGCTAAGTAGAGTGTACATCGTATACACTTACCATACGTGTGCTTTTTTTTGTGAGAGACAAATTTCCACTATATAATGCAATGAAATTCCCAACCGCAAAATTTACCCCCAACGAACTGTGGCATGACGTATGTGCACTATGTAGCATGTGACCCTGAACTGCGAATTTAAAATTTTGTTAAAAGTTTGGCTGCGTTCATTGGACAGGATTTTGTGTAAAAAGTATATGCCTACGGTATGTAGGTGAGCATTATTCTCTTATGTGTGCGTACATGGTAAGAGTAGGCTATCTTCATACCCAAGCTCACATCTCAGCACTCAGTCCCTCATACTGATAGTAGGTGAAAAACTGGAGGATGAGCTTGGGGACATCGTGAGTAGCTGCACGTGTCTGCTGCTATAGTGTTTACTGAGCTGCCACTATACAATGTATACACAACAGCATATCCTAGATCTGTAGTGACTAGTAGAACTGCTTCAGTTGATGACTTACTTGAAGCACATGTGTATCATGTGAACTACTACCCTCTGTTGCTAAGTGGCTACTCTTTGGCTCTAGTAATAGCTACAAACTTCCTCTCTCAAGCTGCTGACAAAGGGTGCATGCAGCACCAAAGTATAAATAGCTAAAAGTCACAAAAAACAAAAAAAATAAATGAAAAGACATATAGGGATGGAATCCCCAAAAAGCAACCAAACAAGGTAGGAACGAATGACACCACAGTACCTTTACAGACTCTCATCCCTATATCTTTTGACATTTTTTTATTGTTTACCCAGCACACAGCATGTACATATGCATTGTAAGCTGAAACCACTCCACCATCTTTTGTGTTAACCTCATACCCAGGCCTCCCCTGGCAGCCTTTTTCGCAGCCGTGGAAACCCACACGTTTTTTCACGGCTGCGAAAAAAGCTGCAAGGGGAGGCCTGGGTACGAGACTATTTTTGTGTCTGCATGCGGTGTCTCTTAGAGGCAGTGTGGGTGGAATATGTACCCCTTGTCTCTCTGTCCTCCCCTTGTCTGTCTCTGCAGGCAGTGGAGTCTGGACACAGAAGCATGTGGACAGGAACATTGTCTACTTCCCCTACACTTCAAGCAGTGCCAAACCTGCTCTGGAGGGCTTTGTCCGCTTCTGGACCTTCATTATCATCTTCCAGGTGCAACACTTTTTTTATAAATCTGTGGTAGGAGAGTAGCCTCGTTTCCGGGCTTTCCTGCCCTTGATGATATATGCTTGAAGTGCAACGTTATGCAATCACCTTTTAATTTTTGTGCAATCTGAGAGTGAGAACTGTGAAAATTATATGCCTTGAAAATTTGGCACTATACGGTATAAATGCTGCTATTGTGATAGTTCATATAGGAGCCCATGAGTGGCTTTGCTACACTCATGGACTCCTGCATACATGTATATACTCCTGTGGAATTGCTTTCAATGTACCATTGTATACACGCTCATATTTACACACACGCACACTTGTACACACACACACACACTCACACACACACACACACACACACACACACACACACACACAGGTGATCATCCCCATTTCCCTCTATGTCTCCATGGAGATCGTCAAGTTCATCCAGGTGTTCTTCATCAACTGGGACATTGACATGTACTATGCACCCACAGACAGGTCAGTGCATATACAGAGCAGGGGGGTGGAGCTTTAGGTATAGTAGGACTATAGACGATGTCTATCTGTATGTGTTATTGCACCAGTCTCCACACAGTGAAATGGTGTCAGATCTGCAAAAGAGTTATGGGAGATAACCAGTCCACATGTGCATTGTTATCCCACGTGTTGAATTGACTTGCATGTGTGTCGGTCCTAGTAGAAAACAAACATCATTACCGTTGCGTAATTTGATTGCATCACTATACATTCAAAGTGCTGTATCTCTGAACTTCCATTAAGGGCAGGGTTCATACGTGCAGCGTAGAAGACTCAATTATTACGTACATTTGTATTTCGATTACGTCACTGAATACAAAACGCTGTGTCTGTGAACTTTCGTGAAGCCTCCATTGTCATGCATTTCAATTATGTCACTGGGTTCAAAGTGCAGTATCTCTGAACTTCCATTAAGGACGGGGCTCATATGCACTGCATAGAAACCTCAATATACTACACAGTGTGTATGAGCCCCGCCCTTAACGGAAATATCAGAGATACGGCACTTTGAACACAGTGATGACTGCCGCATGTGCACATTGCTACTCTCAGGCCCTTCCAGTGTCGTGCCCTGAACATCAACGAGGACCTCGGTCAGATCCACTACGTCTTCACAGACAAGACTGGCACTCTCACCGAGAATCAGATGGTCTTCCGCTGCTGCTCCATTGGAGGGAAGAACTACCCCCACTCCCTAGAAGGTAAGAACTACCCCCACTCCCTAGAAGGTAAGAACTACCCCCACTCCCTAGAAGGTAGACCCACAATGGCAGTACTGTTAAATAGAGCTCTGACTGTGGTGTACATGCATTATAGTTTCAGCAGAGATCACTTACATGTAGAACTCTTTGTGGTGGGATACCATCCACCTTGATGAGTGGGCTGGGTACCTTGACCAGCTAATCCATGTACATATAGCTATATATGATAGCTGCCCACCTATAGTTTATGTGATTTTAGTAGACTGGCAACTTGGCCACATGTACAGACATACAGAACAACAGAATTAGCCACAATAGCCGATCGCCATGCCTATGGTCCGTGCTTCCTATTCACTGCATGGGTCTTCCTCCCTGCAGCTGAGTTTGTCAAATATAAACACGGTGATGACTTGGTCCCCGTCCCGGCTGCAGTGGAGGAGACGGATTTCCCTGAGCCTCCAGTGAGTACACATACATGTACATGCATTTTCAGCGTAATTTTACTAGGGGAGTTGGAGGAGAAAGGCTGGTGAAAGGAACACTTCTGCCATAGAAGAGCCGTACAATTTTTTTATCCCAAACCTATTGAGATTCAGTATATGTATGTGGACACTTGGCCTCTAATTTGGCTGTGGTTTTCCCTTCGGAGGTTCAGTACACCAGTACAGCATTTATGGTAGAAAGATCCCTTGGAATGTATATGTGCAGTGGTAGGGAGATCTCTATTTTGATGAACACGGACGTTTGTAGTGTACAGTGGAACCTCTATTTAACGGATGCTTTGGGACATGAAATTTGTCCTTTTTGTGGATGAATCCTTAATTCAGAGCAGTATGTAAATTAATACGTAATTGGGACAGTACAAGTATCCCTTATAAGAGAAGTATACTTTATTTGGAGCGTCTTTTAATAGAGTTCCACTTCGGTCAGTGCTATTGTACTGTAATCACACACTATGTACATTTCACTCAGAGAGGAGTGCAATTATTTCCGTATTCAAACACTTTTTATAATGTGCACACTGTTTTTTTTAGTTATAGGAACTGTAGTGATAACGTGGATTCTAACAACATTACACTCGCTTCGCTTGAGCAATTACCTTGCCTATTGCTCATGCAATTATTTCCGAATCACACTCGAATCCACGTGATTACCAGGTTTAGTGGGCAATTGACAACCAATGTAAACAATGGAAGAACAAAAAGTTTCCAATGAGGACTGAAATAGTTTTGCTGATCTTGGAGAGCTGCCTGACAACATGAAATACCGCTCTCGTGTTGGCTGAGAAATGAGAGAGGTCACCCACCATTGGTGCAACCCCTAGCCTCACTTTTCATATATGTACGGCTCTTCTATGGCAGAAGTGTTCCTTTCACCAGCTTTATCGTAGCTTGGTCCCTTCCACTGCAGTGATAATCTCCTTGATAAAGCAATTAGCAGCACGGTTGCCACATAGTCAGGGGGTAATTAAGGAAATCCCCAAGGGGGGGGCAAAAGCATGACGGAAGACATTTTGGGGGGTGCGTGCGTACAGTGAGCAGTATTCAATTTTGAAGGGTTGAAATTCCCAAGAGGGGGCACAAAGTTTCCAAGGAGGGGCTAAGGCCCCCCCCATTACCGGCTTACAGATTAGGAAATACTATTGAATACTACTAACTCAAGTACATAAAATCTCAGTAGCTCTACACAGTGGGCAGTAGGATCCACTTAAGTCTTTATGATACTAATTTAAGTCCATACCCTTCCTACTGTATACACGTATATCCATTCAGGAACAGCCACTCCAGCTTGACTCCGCCCTCCAGTCTGATCTGGCAGACCCCGACCTCTACAGTGCCTACCTCCATGACTTCTTTGTTGTCATGGCAATATGCAATACTGTTGTTGTCGGGAGGCGTGCGGTTATGAGTGAGGAGGGCGAGGGGGAGGAAAGTCTCACGATTGAGGAGCCTATCGTGTACGAGGCAGAATCCCCGGATGAAGCCGCATTGGTCGAGGTTGGTTGGTGCAGGGGGTTGTAAACTACATGTATGAGCCTAGAGGGAACCAGGGTTTGTTTTTCTCTTTGGCAGTTATCAGTATAAGGAACTGAAGATAACAAGTGCAGGCAGTGTAGCAGTAAGCATTTCGTGTTTGCCATAGTGATCGACGTTAGCAGTTATTGGCTCTACCTGGTATATTATATGCACTTCTTGTGCTATGGCAGGAGCTTATGAACGCCGTGAAGGGTATGTATATGTATACTGCTACTTCCAGGAGCCATTCAGACAGATAGAGTTTCTAGCCTCTTGATATGCATGTACTTACACCTTTAGCTATCTCGACAGTATTCCTTCTACCGGTACATGTATTATACATGTAAGGCTGTTGGTTATGTTTGCCTGATCATAAATTGGATGTACTGTACGGCATTGTGTTGAACTGTTACAGTAGCATTGTTAAAGATTATTTCGTAAGTTAATAACCTATAGCCCTATAGAATCCCTCCTTCCTTACATGTGCACACCTTTCCCCTCCTTAAGGCTGCTCGATCCTATGGCTACACTCTTGTCTCTCGCTCCTCTGGTGAGTGTTCCATCCTTACCCCAGACGGGAGGGAAGTTCGTTACGAAGTGCTACACATCCTGGAGTTTGACCCCGTCAGGAAGTGCATGTAAGTGGCATTTACAACTAATGATGTGTTGAAGTACAGACTACTATAGCCTCGTACTAAGGCCTCCCCTTGCTACTTTTTTTCGTAGCCGTGGAAAAATGCATGGGCTGTGAAAAAAGCTGCGAGTGGGAGGCCTGGGTACGAGGCTAACAGACTACTCATTAGTGTATAACACACCTGTAGATTACAATGAATGTTTTGTGGTATGTTTGATCAGCCAGAAGAGATTGTAACCTATGTGTATGTACATGCACATTGTGTGCATGACATCACATATAGCAGTCCATTAAGCAGAAGTTATACAGTATGAACGCTTCATAACTCTACAACCTTCGAGGGTGCAGTTCTGTACATCCACTTAAAATGTAATCTTGCAAGTATGGAGCTTGGGAAGGGGAAATTGTAGAACACACGTGGGTGGAACATTACCCCATTAGACGGGAGGAGACTTTGGTAGTCGACCAGGGTAGAAGTCCCCAAGGGGCTGTTGCTGAAGGAGGCCTTCTAGCTGGCAGCAATTGGAGCTAGTTTGCTGAAGAAAATGGCAGCAATTGGAGCTACCAAGCTGCAAAAAGAATGCTTCTGCCAGCGAAGAGCCTCTATGTACATGTGCATATTAAGAAGAGTGGGGCAAGCTTTGACATCATAGTTTCGGTTGGTCACCCCTCCCACTTCTAACCCAACATATATGCACACAATCATGTGATTTTCATTGTTAGTGTATCTGTTATCTCACATCCTGGATAGGGGTGAATGTGGACTATGCAAGATAAAATTCATTACTGTTGCAAAACTGGCCATGATTTTGATATTCACAGGCTCAGCCAATGACATATTATGATGTAATTGAACACACAAGCCACCTCTTCTGTTGCTCATACATGTATTGGTTCTTAGGCGGTTATTTTGTGCTTTAAAATAGTTGTAGGGGCCTTGTCGTGGTAGGTGTGGCTTAGATAGAGCGTAACTGAACTTAGGCCATATCAATTTAATTTTATGTTGCTCGGGCCAAAAGACCTTCCAAATAGTCATGCGATCAGCCTTAATTGCAACATTTTATAGTGTAACCGTAGATAATATAGCAATTGGCCGCAACCAAGAATTCTACGAAGAAATTTTCCCATTTACAGCTCACAATCTTAGGCTTTTGGACTGTCTTGAGGCGCTTTTCACCCGCGTACCGAGCCACTCTATTTTCATACAGTGTAATTATACGTACGTGCATGCGTAACAGATCACGTAATTAATTATCATTTTTGAATCGTTTTTGCAAAAAGTTGGCCCGAACAACATTAAAAAAATTGTATGGCCTTACAGTCAGTATCTACAAAGATCTCTCATTACCTAGTTTTAGTGAGCAATATGGTGAGACATTGCACTTTTTTGCAACATTTCCGGCTCAGGAAAATGCGTTGTACCCACTCATGCAATATCTCGCTTTGTATCCTGAGATGAAAGAACCGTGCAGTGCAATATCACGTGAAGAATTATAGTAACCAAGAAAACGATATTTCCCAGGGAAATATCAGATTGTACATGTACGCGATAAAAAGCAGTAGGCAAGAGACCGAGAATGCATCGATGTCGGGTGTATCGAGCAAAAGGACGGCTCAAGTCTGCCGGGTCTACCCAGTGGTGAGTTTTGTTCAGACTGGCTGGGCTGTTTGGTAGCGTTTATACTTGTTTAGACTATTAGTAGACCTACGATAGCTTATACCATCTAGCTACAGGTATGATTATGACTAAACACACCCGATCAGATTGTTTGCTGTCGATACCTGGCAGACTTGAGCCGTCCTTTCACTCGATACACTCACCATCGATGCATGTACCAGGTTGCTATGAACTCGTTACACTGCAGCGTGATTGCTAGCCTTGATCGATAGTAACTAGGATACAAGCATTTTAGAGCATGCCTGCTGGCGGGCTTTATCCGAAATACTATTCAATAATCCATAAATGCAGGTACACATGTAGCTACTAGATATCTGTACTTGTAAAGTCACACAGTTAGAGAAGTATGCAATTATACATGGACATGAACTAATTATAATAGTTCTCAAGTTCTGGTTGGAGCCTGATGTCATCACTGGACGTACAGTTCAATCACCTCCACTAGCACTCTTTCATCATCTGGAGGCTGATCTAGGCATATGCGGACCTCGATATTATCGGTCGTTGGGCTGGGGAGCTCCTTGCAAAAGTAGGGCCTGATGTCACCATCACAGCAGGTGCTACTCCCTGCAGTGCAGCCCCTGCCATCCCAGAGGGGGTCTTCTGGGTACAACCGGCGTTGCCACCGTGCAGATTGACTTCCAGTTTCACAATAGTAGTCACTTCTAACAAAGGAAGGTACTGTCGGTGGGTATAAATCAGGATCTATACAGGGACACCAGAATGGGTAGCGGTAAGTTGCGGTAAAAAGGCCAGCTGGAAGCGTCCATATGTGTTTTCTCGGTCCAGTTCCATGCGTGATGCTAACTCCATCGACGTAGCCGTCATCAATTGTTTGGGCGAGTGAGCCCACTACAGATGAGGAGCAGGAAGCATTTGAAGGACAGAATGCATCGGGACTGCCCCACTGATAACCGATAATTTTCCCACAAACCTTGCTGTATTGGATGCCGTGAGTTGGGAACGAGGCCGAGGAACAGCCTACACTGACTGTCTTGTTGCACAGATGCAATTTTGATTCCACGACATTTTGGAATCCAATTGGGCACTCGGAGTCACCGTGCTTCATGTCTACATTGGCCACCCTCATCCATCCTCCCTCCTGACCAAACAGCCTATCACGGTTGTTGAAGCAGTAGACTTGCTGTGAGCCATTCAGTGACTGCACCCAGTAGTACCCAGAGACACTGCTGGGCCTCAGCTCTGCCACTTGCTGGCACGACCTCGCAGCGCTATCTCTCGTGTCTCCCTTTCCCTCTCCAAGCAGCCCCTGGCACAGTCTCCGTGTGCACTTGTCTGTCTGGGCAAGACCCACACAGGCACCGATCAGCAATAGCACGCACACTGTTCGCTTCATTATGGTACTAAGTAGTAGCGAAATGATGCTGTCTTCTAGAGTCAAGAGCTTTTATGCACTGACATGAAGCTCATTGTACTTTGCACTTTCGTAATGACTCTAACCACTCAACCTGTTTAATGGATAGAAGGATGGGGGAATGAGTAAGTTTTGGTTTCCAGGTCCCCCCCCCCCCAAAACACGTGCATGTAGTATACATGTAGCTTACCAATTACTGAATAACAATAATAAAGTTTGACCACTGTACGTTTCTGTATGAACACTTGCTATGAAATTCCAGGATACGTGATAGGTCTTTATCCTTTGCTTGCATTCGGTGATACAGCATCGCCAAGTTGATGATCAAATATCAGCTAACTGTCCAGACTTCCCTCCTACGTGCAAAGAACTTGCAGAAATACGTGTGTACATGCAGACTTTCTTTTTATTGTCTTGGGGGGGGGGGGGGTGAGGGGAGCCTGGGTGATGCTAGGATTCTTAGTACTCTTATCACTGATACTCTAACAGTGTGTACTTTCTATGTAAGTACTATTTGTGTTTGTACTACTACTGTAATAGTATACATGAACCCAAAGACTTAATTAAAGTTATTTGTTGCTTATCTTTCAGTTGGAGTACTACTACTTTCAGTTATGTGAACCTACAGCCCTGTTCCCACGCACTCTCAACCACCTGTGCATAAAAATTAAGAAAAAAATCCTTCCTAGTTTCTGCACACACGTAGTCGGGAGCGCAGCCTCCCATTTGTTACCGAGAGACTGCATTACATCTTAGGTCTGTACATAGATTTAGAGTAGAAGGAACTCTATAATGTATGGTCTGTATAGCAACTACATGTACCTGTTGCATGCATGTACCTGTTGCATGCATGTACCTGTATAGCTACCCGAGGTGCTTAGTTATAATCATCTCTTTAGTTACCAATACCAACTCTTGATGTCCTGTAACCCCCAATTATTACAACATAGGTTGATAAGTGCAATTTACATTATCAAAGTATGTTTTGCTGTACAGTAAAGGGTTAATAGGTTACTTGTGCTATCTCCCCTCCCGACAAGTTAATTAAACAGCATCTTTCCACACTTTGCTATAGCATTGACTTAGCTAGGGAGGCTAAAAATGAGAGTGCACATGCAGATTTTTCTAGCTACCACTAACTCATGCTTGCATACAAACATGAGTTAGTGTCTTTCCCAGGTGTTCCCTTGCAAACCATTGAGCCATACCAGACCTTCCCCGCTTTTTCGTTTGCTCGCTTCACTTGCTTGGGAGAGGTAGCCCAGGAATGTGGTTAAAAATCAGTATAGCTGTCACTCTCACATTTGCAACCCCCATCTGTGATCATTGGCTGATGAGTACTGACTTTGGCTAAAGGCAAACAGTCTTGCTGTTTAAGGCCTCCAACTTCGTCCTCTGCAGGTCCATCATTGTGAGGGAGAGTGAAGACTCCAGGATCATCCTCTACTCGAAGGGAGCTGACTCAGCGATCTACCACAACCTGGCCCATCACAGTGGACTGTTGCCGAAAGTGTACCATGAGTCCTACGTGGAGGGCACACCCACTCGGGCAGAGCTAAATGAGCAGCATCTGAATATGTATGCCCGGCTGGGGTTGAGAACCCTCTGTATGGCCAGGAGGGTAAGTCGCCGTAGAGACTAGAGTGTCCAGGTGTCCACACCCTCTGTGTGGCCAGGAGGGTAAGTCGCAGTAGAGACTAGAGTGTGTCCAGATGTCCACACCCTCTGTATGGCCAGGAGGGTAGGTCGCCATAGAGACTAGAGTGTCCAAGTGTTCACACCCTTCATTCCAAGGAGCATCTCATGTCTAGAATGACTCTTGTCAAAGACGATAAATCTCTAATGTGGTTGGTCACTGTACACGCATTATTCCAATTTGACCAATAGTGCTGAAGATTTCTTGAGCTAAATGTCATAGTAACATTGCAGAAAGGCTAATTTAAAACCACATCTGGTTGGAGCCCGGACGTTCCTTTGCATGGCACGAGTAGACGTCTCTTACCTGGAGGGTGTGGACGTCCTGGCAAGAAACTAATTAGCTGTAGAGTGCCCTCCAACACATCAAACAGTAGCAAAAGGGAGAGCAGCAATGGAGTCCAGCAAGTGTATTCTGAGATGGGAATGGGCTTATGCTTGATAGCATTGATACTGAGGACTTGCTTCTGTTGTGAAGAAAGGATGGGTTTGAATTGATCGTAGGCTCGTTCCCAGGCAGGAAAAATCCTTTTTCAGTGCGTGGGAGGTGAGGGGACGAGGCTAGATTGGTCGGGTAGTGTACAGCGGCTGTTGCTATATATGATAGGACATGAAGTGTTATCTTTGCCCAGTAGCCTTTAGTTTCTTTTTTTCATTTGGGGTCCCATCCTGCTTCAGCAATGCACACACATAATAGAAGTACATGTAGTGTGCATCCTTGGATAAGGAGGACACCACTATGATACCATTATTCTCATGCATGGATCTTTGAATGGCAGTGCTGATCCCTCCCCCCCCCCTCCACTGCCAGGTTCTGCCAAAAGAGGAGTACTCTGTGTGGCTGGAGCAGCGCCAGCAGGCTGAGGTGGCCCTGGAGGGTAGAGAAAAACTACTATTTGACTCTGCTCTCGAGATTGAGAAGAACCTAGAGCTTTTAGGTAAGAAGATACTTTAGTTCCTTTGCTCGGGAAACTCACACTGCTGTTCAGTGCCCTCTAGCCAGGCTTGCTACTGGAGACATTTCTCATGACTTAATTACATCTGGATAATGGGAAATGACTAGCTACACTTGTGTACATTCTCTGCCTCCCTTGTTGCCTGAGAACTGCAACTGTCCTTGCCCAACCGAATATTTACCCTTCTATTGTGCACATTTCACACATGAGAAAATGGTGGTTTCTAAAACCCATAAACGGTAGTGGAGTGTTCCATCCCGTTCCGAGGCCCACGTGTGAATTTTAGTTTAGCTGGTAGCCGTGGGCATGGTATTTTTTTCACGCGTGTGATGTGTAGGGTAGAAGGGGTGAGGACAGCTGGCAACGAAGGAAGCCAGTGAATCTACACATATTGTAGCTACTTTTCTGAACTCATTCACACTATAGACTGAGCGCGTAGAGAACTGCAACCGTCTTTCGAGTGGTCCCTGCCCACATCATGTAAGAAAAAGTACCAGGCTCTCCAGTAGCACGTGAAAGTAAATCGTGCACGAGAGCCTGAAAACAAGGCTCAATATTAGTAAAATAAGTCACAGACTCCTGAGCATGTCCCTCTCACCAGCTGTAGCTGTTTATTTATTGCCTGTCTGCCATCTTGTTTTGCTGAAGGTTTAACGTCCTCTCCTTACCCCCAGGGGCGACAGGCATAGAGGACCGGCTGCAGGACGGAGTGCCTGAGGCCATTCAGAACCTGAGGTCAGCCGGGATCAAGATATGGGTGCTGACGGGAGACAAGCAGGTTTGTTGCTACGCTTGTACAGGACACCCTCCAGCAGTGGTCTAACATACACAGGTGTATAGATAGAAGCTAGTGCATATCCAGGTGCATTGATAAGGGATTTTACCAATATTCCGATTAGCTGATTCCGATAACCAGTATTACACAGAAGACATTGGATGGTACCGATAGCCAGTACCAATATTGAGTAGGGGAGAAGAATTGGGAGAAAAGAGCAGAATGAGAAGAAAAAGTTACAGGGAATAGTACCTTGAGGTTCACAGATGTACAATGTAGCAATAATCTGTCCATGCCTTTTCTATTTCCCCTTCCCCTCCCCTCCCCTCCCCTCCCCTCCCCTCCCCTCATTCTGCAGGAGACAGCCATCAACATTGGCTACTCCTCCCGTCTCATTGACCAGGAGATGGACATCATAGTGATCAATGCCACATCAATGGTGAGGTGGTACCATATAGAAAGTAAATGTTTCTGAGAGGAAATAATCGTTTACATACACCACACACACGTACACACACACACACACCCATACATACACACACACACACACACACACACACACACACGTACACACACACCCATACATACACACACACACACACACACACACACCTCAGGAGGAATGTCAAGAGATCCTGCAGTCTCGCAAGCATGAGCTGGACAGCCAGGAGGAGGTGGACGAGAGGAGCAACACCGGCAGTACAGAGTCCACCATCTTGGCAAAGATGTCACCACTCCTGAGGTACAGCTAGCTTACTTCATTCTTTCCTGACTCTATTTCTAGCCACTCATTCCCAGGCATAAGCGTCCAGTAGCTTCAACTGTGCTTGTGGCTATAGTTGCAGAGTAATGTAATGACATAATGTGGCACACGTGAGAAGTGCGGACGGACAGACAAACAAACAAACAGACGCTGGAACGTAAACCAATCTTTGTACTGGCCAGGCACACGCTTTACGTACGCCTGGCTGGTAAACATCACTTTATGTGTTAGGTTAGTAGTCTACCAGCACAAGGAAAGCTACTGAAAATGTGCAGGTCAAACTAGCTTAGCTTTGTGTTGCCTATGAAGCATATATATAGGTGGTGATGCTATGGGCGCTAACTGGAAGTGCAAGCAAAACTGCTGAGTCAGCACTTTCACTGTAAGTTGAGTAAGAAAACACAGTTTTAACAAAGCTGATATATTCTATAGCTGCATTTGGCCTAACCTGTTGCCTTGGATATTTTACGTGATAAGGTGTCTGACTGGTTTTTATAGATATGATCAAACAAATGTCTCTTTGAAACTCTCAAAAGCGATGTTTCAGTAAGATTGGCCTGAAATGTTGCTTTTTTGAGAGAAAAAGCATCTGGAAGTTATTACATATAGGTACATGTACATGTAGTCAATACCACCGGGATGCCACCACTTCGTCAGTATCTGAAGATAGCTCCTCCCAAGTCCCTTGCCAGAGGGTCTGTTCACAAGGAGTATATCACCAGTCACTTCTTCACACCCTCCAGACCCCTCCTTGGTATACATAAATGTGACAACACCAACTACCACAGAGTTCCAAAGGCGCTGGTTATTGATGGCCCCACCCTATTGTTTGCCTTGAGTGTGCCCCTGAAGCCGCTGTTCCTGGACATTGCCAAGCGGTGTCGGTCTGTCATTTGCTGCAGAGTTGCTCCCCTTCAGAAGGTTAGTTGTGGTTGTATGAGTAAGGAATTAACGGGCGAAGTTATTGACTGAGTCGTTGGTAGTGTGAAGAAGTAGAGGTGTGTGTGTGTGTGTGTGTGTGTAGGTAGGAGGTTGCAGTCTGCACATCATATGCATACACATGCTCATTTGTACATGTGTAACAATTACACATACACATTCACATGCACATGCACACACACACACACATGCACACACACACACACACACACACACACACATGCACATCCACACACATGCTCATGTGTACATGTCTAACAACTACACATACATGTACACATTCACATGCACATACACACGCACACACACACACACACACACACACACACCAGGCAGCAGTGGTGGAGTTGGTAAAGGTGAAGCTTCGTCAGATGACCTTGGCAATTGGGGATGGAGCCAACGATGTCAGCATGATCCAGAAAGCTGATGTGGGAGTTGGCATTGCTGGAAGAGAAGGGATGCAGGTTAGTGTGTCACGGTGGGTGTGGCAAGCTCATCATGTGGTTGTCATGTGATCATAACGAGGACAGTGTTAGTGCTCTGTGCGGTAGCCCCTTGGCTTATATAGTTAGCTGATTGACATAAGACCCTTAGAAATTCAGCCATCATGCACAACATTTTCAGTAATTTATCTTTTCTGATTTTGGTGTTGTAGCAGGCAAACCGCATTCTTAACTGAGTAAGACACTACTGTTGGAGGAGTCAGCTGCACATGAACTATAGTTGCTATTACTACCCATCAATTTTTGTTTATGTTGTGAAGTGAAGGAACGACAGACAGCAGCGGTACATGCTTCATCAGCATTAGTATACAAAGGGGCGTGAATGCTCCCTGCAGAGTTGGTGAATGGTGCTCCTGCTGGGGATCCCATCTGGCATTGTAACAGGTTTCTGCCAAGTGTACATAGTCATGAGCCAGTCAGTTGAGTGAGCCTGACCCTCCACACCTATTTGCATTCAGTCAATAGGTGTGGAGGAGTCTCTCCACTCATCCGCAGCAGCCATGGCTGATCCTTGAACATATGTTGCAGACAGAGACAGCAATCTCCCAAACAACGGTCGCTTTTTCGTAGCTTCTCCAGCAGCATTATTATGCATCGTTCCGGGTGAATTGTTATTTTCGCGAAAGCTGGCTCGCGATCCGTCTCACCTCGCCCAAGTCGCGATTAAAATATAATACATCCCAACCTGATCCGTTTCTACTCGACCACTATACTTTACACTTGGCAGAGCGATTACCCTCGATGCTTTATAAAATTAGCATGTGCAATGCCTTATTGTGGCTGTTTCTTGCCTGCTCTTTCGGCCCTACTAATGTACTTGTTCCTCTCTCTTAGGCGGTGATGTCTAGTGACTTTGCAATGGGCCGGTTTCGGTTCCTTGAGAAGCTGCTGCTGGTCCATGGCCACTGGTGCTACACCCGCCTTGCAAGAATGATGCTCTATTTCTTCTATAAGAATGTCGTAAGTATTCTTTTTTAAGTAGTTTTTAGCTATTTTGAACAATGCAGTACATATACATGTAGACGTCATAATATGGCAATGGGAGACTTGCATTACCTAATTATTAGGACTGTTGTCCATAGCAACCCAATTTTCAGGTTGCAATTGAGAAAACTTTGAAACCGTCTGTAGCTGGTTCCAAAATACATCTATACATATACATGTACATGTAGACTTAGCCTTGGTCCAAAGCTCTCATGTGCATTTTAAGAGCCTGGTACATTTCTCACAATAGTGAACTATTTGATTATGTGTGGGCAGTGACCGGTGTACTAGGCCCACAGCTAGCTAAAATGAGATGTACACATGGGCCTGGGAATGAGGCTAGGGTAGAAGTTTCAGATTTCCCTTATGTTTTCAATGGTTAAGGTGTTCAAGTGACTCGGAATGAATCCAGCTATGGTTTCTAAAGTTAGAAGTGTATCACCTGCTATGGGTTCCTAGGGGCGACGGTTCTATTAAGTGAGCTCTAATTAGATTATATTGCAAGTCTGCCATTCTGTAGCGATGTGACTATCACGATTATGAGAGTCTTACGTTGTGTGAAGACATGAAATTTGGTGAAGGGAATTTATTATCCTCTTTGTTCAGGCCTTTGCAGTGCTCATCTTCTGGTTCCAGCTATTTAATGCCTTCTCTGGCTCTAACCCGATTGATGGGATCAACCTGCTCATCTTCAACCTTATCTATACCGGTTTACCGATCATCGTTGTGGCCATCACTGAGCAAGACCTCAGGTTTGTGATTGAATACACACATGCACACTCACTCACATACACACACGACACATCCCACACACACACACTCCGGATCCATCATACACACATATACACACACATCCACACACACACACACACACACACACACAGGCATACACACATACACACACACATGCACACACACACAGGCATACACACATACACAAAATATGCTCACTGATTATTATACTGTACATTCATATTAGCTCTGTGTGATACTTGCTATAAGGTGGACCATCCAGTATTGGACAGCTGCCCATATACATTTATAATAAGGTATACATCCATGCAGCCACATACACATCTCTACACACACGTGCTAACACTGCCCCCCCCCCCAGGTCCGACACCCTCCTGGCAGACCACGTCTACTATGAGGAAGGCCGGTGTTCCAAAGTCTACACCCGGTGGAAGTTTTGGCTGACCATGCTGGAGGCCTTCTACCAGAGTGCGGTCGTCTTCTTCGTGGCTTATGGAGTATGTGTAGCTCATTTTTGGACCATATCTATACCCTCATACTAAGGCCTTATCTGCCCAGATTTTATCCCACTACTGTAGCTGCATAGAATCTGGGTCAGTAATGCTTGCTACATATAAGTTGTACCATCCAATATCTAGTGATATCTACAGCTGTGTAGGACCGAGGTAGAATCTAGGGGAGTCGGGTCCTGGGTACAAGGCTACTCCGAAGCATCCTGTCTTCATCATTAGCCATTCCTCTTTCCTCCTTCCATTTCCCCTCCTCCCCCTCTCCCCTCCCACGTCTTTCCTCTTCCTTGCCCCTCAAATTTCCTTTCCCTATTTTAAGGAAGAAGCATATTTACTTTAGAAACTCCTTTTTTTAACTTGTCGTGTCATTTAATCTCTCTGCTCAGGCCTACTACAACCTTGCTGTGGGCATCACAGAGTTTGGCTTTGTGGTCAACCTTTCCATCGTGCTCACTGTCTCACTACATCTTGCAGTGGAAACTTTGCACTGGGTTAGGTCCTACTATCGATAGCATGTGTTCAATAGACCCTGTCCAATAGAATACCATTGGGCTACAGGAGGGAATTCCGTAGCTATGGCAACGATACTCCTTGTGTTTTATGTCCACTAGGCATGGAGGGTTTCATTCAAGTTAGAAGTAAATTGAACGTTAAATGGAATGAATACCGTACATACGTATCTATTTCACAAGAGATAAATAATTGAATGTATGACTGAAATTTTGTACATGTATATACTAGTATATACACTGTGTAGTGTGTAGCCCTTAAGTGTGAATTTTAATTTCTGCGAAATTTTGGCTGATTGCATTTACTGTGTATAGTTCTGTGAAATTAAGTGCATATACAAGATGACCTTACAAACTCATATTTGTATAGGCCCATATGAGAGATTTGCTCTGGTGATGCCTTCTCACGTGACTTAATTATATGTGGGCAGGGACCGCTCAAAAGATTGTTGCACTTCCTCTTACCTTTTGCTAGTGACAGTAATTCATACATGTAGCTCAGTCTGTGATACAAATGGACTCCGAAGAGTAGCTACAAGAAGTGTACATTTGCTGCCTTCCTTCATTGTCTGAGAACTGCAGCTGTCCTTTGCCATGCAAAAATTCACTCTTCTGCCACCCTTCTACCCTAGCGTAAGAAGCAGACCCACAGCTAGCTAGAGTGAAATACACACACAGGGGCCTGGGAACAAGGCTTATGTACTTCACATTTCTTTTTTCCTACCACACCACACACACACACACACACACAGACGGTAATAAACCACATTGTTCTCTGGGGTAGTATACTGGTCACTTTCTGCTTTAACCTCGTCTACACGGCCATTGACACCAGGCAGCGCTTCATGGACACCTACTGGCTCATGTACCAAACGACCTCGCGATCTCAGTTCTGGTTTGTCCTGATCCTGGTTCCCATGATAGCCCTTTTTCCGAGGTGAGTGGTGCAGTGTTACATGTGTTTTCTGTTTGGGGGGGGGAGGAAAGAGGGCGGGGCGGGATTTGATATCTGTATATTTTCTTGTATTATTCACTGTAGCTTTGGCTATGATGCTTAGAGCTTTAGTATGATATGGTAGTGTCAATTACGGGTGATGTCAGTTGCAGAGCAGACAGCTTTATCTCAATTATGTATAATATTTGGCACCGTAGTGAGTCTCATTCCTGTGAGTTGAGCTATGAAGCGTAATCTCATTCCCATAAGTTGAACTGTAAAGAGTAGTCAAATTCCCATGAGTTGAGCTGTGATGATTAGTCTCATTCCCATGAGTTGAGCTGTGATGATTAGTCTCATTCCCATGAGTTGAGCTGTATAGTAGTGTAGTCTCATTCCCATGAGTTGAGCCATGAAGTAGTCTCATTCCCATGAGTTGAGCTACAAAGAGTAGTCTCATTCCCATGAGTTAAGCTGCAAGGAGTAGTCTTATTCCCATGAGTTAAGCTGCAAGGAGTAGTCTTATTCCCATGAGTTAAGCTGCAAGGAGTAGTCAAATTCCCATGAGTTGAGCTGCGATGATTAGGCCTTACGGTGTTCTCTCCTTACAGGATGGTTGCCAAGGTGATTGAGTATGAGGTCTTTCCGTCTCCTGTGCTCAAGGCCAGGATAGAAGAGAAACAGATTCAATGGAAGTCCAAAAGGACAAAAACGACTCATGTTGATGTGCTAGACGCCTCAGGGGCGCAGAACCACTGCCACCCTCTGTAGCCATATTATCTATTTTATTAGCAATACTCTGATTGTATCGCTGCTATAACTTGTACAGAATTATAAGTTGGTGTTATGGTTTGTGGCTGTAACGTACGTATCCTCCATGATCCACTGACTACCAAAAATATAGTCTGGGCTATGGTCACGTGGGCTCACATTGAATTTTATGCTCATCGGGATACTATTGCAGGTTTGAAGAAACTTTTCACACGTATGAAAGGTATACACACATACACACAAACACGTACACAGACAATAGAAACATAACTACAGACATACACCATAATAAAGCAGTTCATGACCACTCACCAAGATCATAATTATATTATTATACATGTCATGTACACTGTATATTACTACTGCGATTTTAATACCACCCAATTTGATGAGTACTCATCTTACTGCATACTGGCACTGGTCAGCCACATTCCGTGCGTCACCTTCTAAATGTGCATATCGCTCATGCACAATGTCAAACTATTATAATAACATTATACCGTGCCTACCTTGTGGGGCGTCCCTGCATAATAAACTAACTATCCGTTTTTGGTTTTTCTGTTTTGTTTTATAAACATAAATTTTTAGTTTCCAGTAATACTAGCTTTTAGTATATTCATAACTATAGATTATAATATAAAGTATAGTATAGTATACCCATTCTAGCCATACGTCGCGTATTAAATTTTGCGCATCGCCAATACAATGTCATCATGCACATATAATAGTGCAGTTTTTCGTTTGCTCACGTGCCATCCATGGCACCGCACCTGTACTTAATCTTTTAATTATACCATAGATAATATAGCTTCGGGAATAGGGAAGCTATATTATCTATGATTATACACACATACATGCACATTCTCTCACATTTTCCTGTTGTGTTGACCTGTGCTTGGTAGGATGGTAGCTGTGGTTGTGGCTGGGATGTGGGATGAGCTGTGCTTGTGGCTGGGATAGGCGACCTGGCGGTAGGGCGGCGACCGTGGGAATTCTTGCAGTCTTGCAATGACTGGACGGGGGTTAGAGAAGCAGGCACATAAATAAAAACTGGTAACACGAGATACAGCATTAATAGCTACAGCTCCAGTTTCTGCATAGCCTCCTCGTTCCGAACGAGGAGGCAAGTCGTTCCCAGGCCACGCAGTCGGCGAGGTTAGTTCTGCAGACCAAGCGGAGTACATGCTCCAACCTATGCTAGCTTGGTTGCCACGCGCAATGCAAAGTTACAATTCGAAACTGCATCAGCAAAATACTCATATTCAGCACAGCCAAGAAACTCAGTACTGAAGTAAAATGCAGCTCGTCCCTGGTTTTGTACGCGCGAAATTCGCGCGTAAAACGCTGTTCAAATCTGCAGTTCTGACCAATGAAAAGTGAATGTATTTAAAGCCCGCCAGAAAATTGCCAGCCAGTCTGGGCGCCCAGGCGCCCAGGCGCCAGAAACCGTAGCCTGCTCATTCTGATGTCTCGGGAACCCGAGCTCGAGCCCTGTGCGTTTATATAAACACCGTTACAGAATGAGGGAGGGCTGGTAAAAATTGTCCTTGACTGCTTGACCAATGGCAAAAATACCCCTTGACCTGTTGACCACTTTTTGAACCCGGTCTTAGCTGTGACTACAGTGCTAGCTATGGGAGTGACCACTCCTTCTCCAAAGAGCTAGGGTATAATTACAGTATACATACCCACCCATGTTGCCATACCATATCATATGATACTACGTATTCAAACCAACATTATAATAATAATACTGTACTAGGAAGTGATGAATAATATTAAAACTAACCAGGGGCTCAGAACAATTGGAATTAGCTACAGAAGTTGAAATACATGGTATGTACAATTCTAGTCTCCAAATAGTACATGTACTACCACTGTAAATTAATTTCCCACAACACATACATTTAAAGGTAATGTGCAAGCATGCAGGGAACTAGCATATAGTATCATAATTATTTTCCGTACCCACAGCTGGACCATGCACCCAAAGGTCAATCTAATCTTGCTGCACTGTTGCAAATATGTGTAGCTACTAGCTATTAATATTCTGCTATGCACGTGCACGTGGCAACATACTTCGGTATAATATTATAGGACCAGTGATAGTTAAGCAGCAAGAGGTGTACAGTGCAGTCCTCAACCAAACACGCACTCATGACTAGCTGTGCTAAGGATATCAATCCGATAGAGGTAAACAAAAATCAATACTGTCCATATATACATGTATGCAGATCTTGTGTGGGCTTGAGCTAAGGCTATACTATACAGGTATACATGGCATGGCCTGTACCCACGGCCAGAGCCCTCCCACCACTGGCGCCGTAAAAAACAACAACTTTGTTTATTGCTTGTTCTCTTTTTCAATATTCGTGGCAGGGGAGTGCACTGGGTACGAGACTTAGTACATGGCAGTGATCATAAAATTTATATTGCGCCAGACAACTGTACATACACACACCAATGCAAAATGAATGATATAAAATGATATAAGTACAAGAGCCTGTGCTTTGCCAGTGATATGCAAACAGCAGACAGACAGACAGACAACAGACCAACAGGCAACACATATGTACATACACAAAATTCTCACAAGGCTGACATCATAAAAATTACCAGTGCAGTACCAAAAAGAGGATTTCCAATGACGGAGAATGTTTCTTGTAATGATAAGCACCAGTTAGGTACACGATTCACTACTGTTCATACAGATTCCAAGAACCACTCCAACAGCAATAACCTGAGGGAGAGAAGAGAGGGGGGGAGGAGGGTAAAGAGAGGAAAGTGGGGAAACAAGGATGAGGAAGGGAAAGGAGAGAAGTGTTAGGAGAGCGGAAAGGACTGATGACAAATATCTTTCTGGTGACCTACTAGAATTAATGCCAGGATGACAAGTAAGATGATAACTCCTTTTGCATGTTGTTTACAGCGGTTGTAGCATCTTGATGACTGGTGACCTAGTACATCTAGGTATGACTGTGTGTGTGTGTGTGTGCGTATGTGTGTGTGTGTGCACATGTGTCCAAAATAAATACTGTGCTAATTAAGAATTTAAAACATTAGGTCTTCCAGATAGGCCTCCAGATAATAATATTTACATCATAATGATGTAATAGCACAAGTTCCTAACCACCGGCACCTACAGCTGCAATTCCTTCCTATTTCAGGCCACACAAGTGCCTATAAAATGAGATTTCATGCACAAAACTACAGTTGAAAACTTCAAGCAGCTGTGCCATGGAGGAAAGCTGAATTCATTTCATACATGTAGCTATGAGGAGCATAAATGTCCTGATACAAGGCTGGAAATAGCCGTTTTTGCAAACTATGATCAATGAATTACTGTCTTGAACTCCCTAGTTTGAGTGTTATAGCAATGGACTATACATAATGAAAGGACAGAAGGTACATAAAGAGATCCTAGCCCCAGACTCTCAAAGGAGTGCCAATAGCTTCCCACCTGCCTTTTTGCTGCATGCTGTACAAAGGCCAGGGGGAGGAGCTATGAAGAAAACTCAATACTTACCTCACGACTTCTAAAACTTTCTGCGGACTCTAAAAGTTCCAATTGTTCCAAGTTCCCACCGCCTGAGAGCTCTGAGGAGGGAGGGGCATAGGATGGGTTGTCCCATGACTTAATTTGAGATAGCAACAGCTCAAATTTTATGACATCACATGCAGAAGGCTGCAAAATGAAATCTGCCCGGGTATGAGGCTAGGCTCCCAACACCCATCCTGTAACTACGTAGTTAGGTGCTCGACAAGTATGTACATGCATGTACGGTTGAGCGACTTATTTTTGACTTTATTGGTGGACTTGGAAGATCATGCAGGCTCTATACATTGAGCCACATATTCTGACTGATGATGGTACCCAGCAGCCCAACTGTTAAAGTTTCAGCATTTGATTGACATTTGTGGCTGGTAGAACGAGAGCACTACAAGATTGAGTCAATTGAGTACACATTTCCGGTGATGTCATAATTACTTTGGTGTTCCGGATTGTTGTATTACCTAAGTCTCGGATGCCAATGCTGTCCAATTGTATTTGTCCCTGGGTATTCATCAAGTTTAGCGAAGTCCGTGTATAAAATTGCTGTAGCATTGTGTGTGTGTGTGTGTGTGTGTGTGTGTATGTGTGTGAGTATTGTGAGTGTGAGTGATTGTGTGTATGTGTGAGTGTCAGTGTGTGTGTGTGTGTGTGTGTGTATGAATACGAATTTTGAATGAGTCTCACCATACCATGTACTGTTTAGCTAATGTCTACATGGCCAGTAGCTCTGTATAGCTACAGGCTGCAGTAATGCATCCATACCCCCCACCCCCAAACAACAGAAACAAGTTACAAAAACTTTTATGGGGATGGAGTCCCAAAAAGCAAGCAGAGGACTGGAGCTTCCTGATTGTTCTCACACCAACTTCACTTTCGCTCAGAAAAAGACTAGAGCAGCTAGTCGAAACATCGGCAAACCGAATTAAAGTTGGTATTCAGAGAGCCTTTTTTGTTACGCAAGAGCCAACTGAGAAGCCCCCTCTTCAAGTTACAAGTTCTGAAAACTCTTTAATGGAGAATACTGGACAGACTGTTCTGTACCACTTTTGTACGGCAGCCATTTTTATATTTTACTCCGAAAATAGAGCAAGTAAGACTACAACATTGCATGCACTCACTGAACTGTGAAATAATGATTATGTGAGAAGTGCAATGCATGGATGTGGCTCAATGGGAAGAAGTAGAGTGGCTATACATTGCTGGGAAATTTTAGTTCTGGTGCATTGGATCACAGAGATGAAATGTTGCATACATAGTCGTATTAGATTATGTAAGTGTGTAGAACTACATGTTTTGGCATGAAGGAAGCACTAGAGTTGATCAAAACATAATACCACTGTGATCCTTGCGTGTAAGCTAAGAAAATTTATGTAAAGCTTCTCTCGATTCCACAAAGCGTTTTAACTTCAGAGTTCTTCACTCCGTATACAATACACTAGATCATCACCTACTTACATGTACTAAATCCCAAGATGCAAACACACTAACCATTTCTCTTGCCAGTTCTCCAGAGAACTCATTGTTCATGGCATACGGCACAGCAGTGTGGGCACTGCTACCATAGTTCTGACGGAACCTAGAGACATCAGAAGGGAAAAATCCATGTGACTAATATAACCAGAACATTGTGGGACAAGTCCATGGCATGTGTTGGTGCGCCTGCTTTTGGAGACCTTGTGGGCATTAGTATATAGCGATTACAATATATTGATAGGTGTACAGTATGAAATATTTTCAAATGTTGTATTGGATGCAAATGATATGTGATTTGTGACCGATCGTAGTCTGATGTATGTACGGACAAAACGCTAGTGTTGGGCTCACTCATGCTCACCTACATGTAATTATTCGGTGCATCTTCAAAAGCATACTGAGCAGCTTGGCGATTCACTAAATGCTACTATTCAAGAAATGATAGGGTACATGTACTAGATAAGAAAGAACCCTAGAGAAATGTGTGCAAAAGAGGTTGGGCTGGGTACTTGGACCTTCAAAATCGGAGCAGTAGTCACCAATTAGAACGTCACTATGATTGAACCATTCAACTATGCAACAGTGCTGGATGCATATAAATTATAAAATTGATAAGCCTAGTTCCAAGGACCCTTGGTCTGGGAGTGAGATCATGTCTTTCTCCCAGGATCACCTCAATGAGGAATTAGGCCACGTCTTATTCCCAGGACCCATGCCAAAGGGGAGCGGAGCCTGGGGACAAGGCTGCCTGTATGTATGTCTTACTTTCTTCTGATGCTTTCTAGAAAGAGAAAGGCTTTGGATCTCTCGAAATCCTGCGTAGAAGAGAAGAACAAGACTTTTAACTCTTTGAATGCCATGGGTACATTTATGTGCCCATATAAAATAGAGAAAAGCATGTACTTTATATTAACGCCTAATATAAAAAGCCCATATAAATTCACATAAGCCTTATGGATGTATTAAAATTTGGCTGGGAAAGAGTTAATAAATAGTCCCCTCTCTTAGTCTGTACTTAGTCCTCCAGCAGACGGCAGTACTAGTATTGAATTAACATGCATCATGGACAGTGACGGCTTATAGTTAACTCTTATTTGCGATGGTTTTGATCACGCTCTGGATCTTCTAATTTGACACATAACAGTATATAAAGGCGCATGTTCTGTCCATCACTGTCCAAGATCTTTTCTGCATGTTTGTTTACCAACCCGGTACATGACACTCAAAGGGTACACATATAGGGAAAACCTCCCACGCATGTAGGTTTGGTTTATACATGCCAATTAATCACAAAGTGGCTGCCTGGAAGCTAGCTACCTTCCAGGTAGCCATTTGCTAGCTTCCAGGTAGCCACTTGCTAGCTATACATGTAGCTTCTAGGTAGCCATTTGCTAGCCGGTTGCTAGCTACATGTAGCTTCCAGGTAGCCATTTGTTGGTTGCTAGCTACATGTAGCTTCCAGGTAGCCACTTGCTAGCTATACATGTAGCTTCCAGGTATAGCCATTTGTTAGCCGGTTGCTAGCTACATGTAGCTTGCAGGTAGCCACTAGTGCACTTACGTGATGCATGATACTTGATTCTCAAAGACGATTGGTCTATCTAGCTCTAGGTCGACATTTCATATGCAGTTGGGTACCCTTCACCTAACACTATACTCAGCAATAGCAATCTATGTACATGTATAGGATATACCATGTCTATAAAGGAGTAGAAACGCAAATAAATTCTGCTAGACGGTTTACCCAAGGTGTAGCTGAGGCCAAGGCGTAGCCAAGGGTAAACTGTCTAGTGGAGTTTATACTCTGAGTGAGTGTGGTATATCCGGCTTATACCATATTGGCCGATCACATTGGCTGCACTGATGTCCCTTGACGACAATCATTTGCACCGTGTTGCCAAGACTCCTCTCTCGAGTTAGCGTGCAAAGGATTTTCTTTGTGCTCCGCTAATCTAGCAGCACTGCAACACCTTCTAGGTGGGGCATCTGATGCTCCACCCCTTTTGAGCTCCTCCCTTCGGTCAGCATGCGTCCAAACAAATTGAGAACGTGTTTCCCAGTTTTTCAAAACCTAGGTTGTGCTCTAAACCCTTCTGCAACTCAGTTACAGTGTTTCAGAGCATTACAACTTGAGTGGCATCTAACAACGATAGCGCAAATGAAATGGTAACTAAACATGTCTACGACTGATTAAAATACCATTAAAGTGATGTAACATGGTATAAATAAATGTCGCTGCTTGCACAATTAACGTAATCTACCAACTCAGTAATTTTCTGGTGTGCTTCCAGTTAGTAGTTGGATTGCACCCAACTTATAAGCAACACAAAGCTTGATGCATCCTAACCGGCCTGTTGTGCACCCAACTTATAAGCAACACAAAGCTTGATGCATCCTAACCGGCCTGTTGTGCTTATGGTTATTGTGGCATAATGTTATGGTAGCACACATGATAAGTACAGACGCGCACGAACAAACACACTGTATGCGCGCCTGGAAAAATATCAGTAGCCATTCCAGCTGGTACACACTGTTAATTAAGTCATTGCATAAGGCTACTGTAGGTAGTGTGTCTACAGTACACATACTTTGAAAGTGACAACAATACCCAGTGGGGTTAACTCACATCATCTGTTATACACATGTAGATAATGCCACTGTCACAGATGTAGTGGTACATATAGCTGTACACGGGGACAATTGGGAAACAATGAGACAGACAAGTGACAACATTAACAGAAGGCCACAGTTAGTGATCTGCTGTAAGCTACATAGCCAGACCCTCAAGGCTCCCCACAAATGCCTGCAGCAGAGCTCCAGCCTACAACTGGAGTCATGCAGGGTGAAACTAAAGTATTTCAGAGAATTATTGATCCAGTCATACTGAACTGCACTACGTGTAGATATTAACAGACATTCCAGAGTTCAAAAATGGCCAAAATTAAAGATATGCAACCAGATTTCACAAAACCAACACTTCCCACTTTAAACATACAGGCTTCAAAGACACATTACCTCTGCAATGCTATGCATGATTTAAAATAAAATGTGGGTGGTTTTTGACACTGAAAATGTCTACCGCGATGCATATCTTAGGAACAAAGGAGTCCTGCAGCAAGAGGAGGTCACTCCCATAGACTCTATAGTCACAACTGCGACCGAAGTTGGTCAGCGGTCAACAGTCAAAGCCGTTCAAAAGGGTGCAGTCAACAGTCAAAGCGTGCTCAGAAACACGCTGTCTATGGTGAAAGCATGCTCAGAAGCCGTGAAACGTCAAATCTGGGCGGAGTTACACGTGAGGTCAAAGGCAGAAAATCAGCACAGTCAACGGTCAAACTATTGAAAAGAGCCGGTTAAGGTTTTGGGTGCAGTTGTGACTATAGACTCTATGGGAGTGACCCCCCCCCTTGTGCAGACTTCTAGCTCGGGTTGGTATAGGTATTAGTCGAAGATTTATACATAGACCCATTCTCACTACTGGTTGGTGACATATGACAGTGTTGGTTTTTTGTAAATCTGATCACATGCCTGTATATGCACACACCCACACACAGATGCACACACACACACACACACACACACACACGCACTCACTCGCCAGCAGCGTAAGTGAGTCTGTTGCTACCCCCCCGGGGGACGCTCTCCAACACCTGACAGGCTACCTCACTGAAGTTGCCATGACAACTGGCATGGTGGGCCAAGACAGTAGAATTGCGGGAAATGACACTGTAGATGATCCCCAGCGTCTGCTCCCCGGTTAGCAGCCCATCGGCACACATTCTGGAGTCAATTCACACGAGCTAGACCAGATGCTACTCGAAGTCCTGCCACTATTACAACTTATCCTAGGCTGGAGGAAGAGACATTTCATGAATTAGGCAGCATAACATGTCTACATGATGCCCGCACAGTCGACTCTACAATAAAAGCTACCTAACACAACTTGTCAATACATAGTGAATAGAGTAGAAGTGGTGCTGGGTGGAACCACGGAATGAACCTGCACTGGCTGATCACGTGTTCCCTCCCCCTAGACTCGTTCCCAGGCCACGCGGTAAAAAGAGTGACTCCTTCCGATTTTTCCGAGTGCCTGGTAACGAGGCTACCTCCCCCCACGTGGGAAGAGAGCTGTCCCACTGTGTCCTAATCTTGTGTATCAGCTCCATTCCACAAGGTTGGAAGTGGTATAATTGTACAGAATCCAATCATCTGGAATGTTATAACTGGCCTTGGATTGAACTAACAGCCAACTGCCCCCTGAAAAACTGTTGTAGTGGTCACATGTAGAGAGGCGCACTAGTCAACAACATAGTGGTCATCTCTTCATCTTACCACTGGTATCAGACGGCTGTCAAAAATATTTTGTCTCCTCTTACCTAAAACTTGGACAGGGCAGCTAATCAGTTGCCCAGTACAGAGACCTGCTATCAATCAATGACCACATTACCTTACCTAGGAGAGTCAACAGTAGGTATACAGTAAGTACTGGAACAGTAGTGTGTACATACTTACTGGGGGGGGGGGGGGGGGGGGGGGTGCTAGCCTGAGTCCCCCCACCCACTCTACCGAGGCTATTCAGATTTGGGGTAATTCTGAATTGAAGAATAGATCCAGTTTCATAAAAGGTAGGAATCTAAAATAGATATGCATACAGCAGGTCTACTGACTTTCATTGAAAAAATATCATCGGCCAGATATACATTGTATCAGTTTGACTGTCGGAATTGCCCAACCATTGGAATAGCCTTGCTTTACCTTATACTAGTATTATATAACACTATTTTCCCGCTCCGTTTGTAGAAGGGTACTGGCATACGGCTTCCAGTATCCATCTCTATAAAGGCCTAGGGGGGTATTTCACAGTACAACAAAAATTATACCAGCGTGCACTAACTAGACATACACAGCTCCTTAACAGACTGCATGCAAAGTCAACAGCTATATACCGGTCCTTTACCTTACTCGTGACAGAAGCAACAGCCTTCTTTGGCTAGCTACAGGTTGACTTCCTGAGACTGAACTTTTGAGTCTTCGACGCAAGTTAATTTAACCCCTTCTCCACTGCAGAAAAAAATGGGATAACTATAGAAGGCGTGGCTCGTTCCGCGTGGGGTCAGACATGGCTGAAGTCGGTGAAGAACTAGAGAAAAGGCTAGGGATTGTGAGTGTGTCTACAGATGATACTGACAAATCATTCATGCTATGACCAAATTACTATACTGATCATGTAGTTTTGTGACCAGACCACGCGGAAAGCGAGTGCGCTCTGGGTATAGTCTCGTTCCCAAACCCTCCGACGGGGTGTACGTGGGGGGTCTGGGAACGCGAGACTAGCTATAGTCTGGGTATGTGACTAATGATTATGATCATCTTAATATCGTACCCAGAACACGCAAAAAATGAGTGGTCTGAGTACATTAGTCTCACGTAGCCAGACCCTCGCTTGCAGGAGGGTCTGGTCAACTGCCCATATAGCCTATCACCTCTTTTGGGCATTGTGATTAACATTTATGTAGCGAAAACATTGTGGTGTAACACCTAATTGTCGCCCACCGAGGTCTGGTAGCTGTTAGAAGGACTCGTATATGGGGGTGGTTTACCGGACAATTCCACAAGTGAGGGTCTGGCTACGCGAGACTATGAGTACGTGACTAGTCATAGATGGAGAACAAGTGCTCGATGTGATTAGTAACACTGCCTGATCGCTATGTACATTTAGTGTGTTTATTTTGAGGGTTATTGCAGATGGAAGTACAGACAGGCATTTTGTGTTGCTGTACCACTGCCATTCTATCCTGGAAAAGGGAAGACTTCACAGTATCTCACAGGAGGCACAGCAGCATGTACTTCTTGCGAAGGCTCGCCCCACAATGCCTGTATTTTGACTAGTATTGCTAATAATAGTTTATAGCAACAAATTCATGCGAGTAGCTAATGAGAAACTAACGATTAACAAATTGGGACCTTATACCACAACTCTGTTTCTGTTTTGTAGCTTTCCCTTGACGACCAAGAGGACACCAGCTGTATAACTTTTATACTGCAAGGGGAGGACCACACCCTTGGCAATGCCCTCCGCTACATCATAATGAAGAAGTGAGACAGTTATGGGTGTTGGTTACTCCTTGTGCTAGACTAACTTAACCTATAGAATATTTGCATCACGTGTCATCGATAACGATTGATGACATCATCACAAACAGTGTAGGTTTTGGAGGACAAGCTTATGGAAAATAGAGGAGGGAATCAATTTTTGTGTGTCAGACATTGAATTATTTGATTGTCATGAGAATTTCATCAAGTTCTGATGGGAAATCTGATCTCTCTCTGTTACCAAGATGACTACTACATAGTGTGTTAAGGTGGCACCTTAGTTAGTGATGTAAGTCAGCTATAATGCATGGAAGACACTTCAAACTGTGCATGTAAATGTACATCACCAGGGGCTATTTGTACATATTACGTCATCATAGCCGCAGACTATACGAGAATACTCAACACAGTTACAGTCAACATCTGCATACTGTTTTCCAGCCAGGCACAACCGAGAAATGGAACGAAAGTTGCTAGAATATTGAGAAAAGAACAATATCTATAGCCTGACAAGGCGATTTTTTTTGAAATGGTACGTACTGAAGTAATCCAGACAGTCTATTTGCGACACTGTCATGGCAGTACTAGTGATTTGAGGCAACTGTAGCTCACACATACGACTAAAACAGGCTTTGTCAGGTTGTAGAACAATACATTTGCTTTCGAAAAAATCCCAGAGCTAGTAAATCTTTTACACCTGCGTGTCCAAAAACTATATACCACAGCAGCTGTCATCTTTGTGAGTTCAAGGCTGGCGTGTTGCAATATTCAAGTGGTATATACGGTATTTTTAATTATCAACAACCAGGGCACCACCTTAAAACATTTGGTTGTGTAACTGCAAGTATAAATACAGACGTACACACACACACATACCCACACATTGTCTAAACTTCCCTTCCACTCCCTTTTAGCCCAGAAGTGACGTTCTGTGGCTACAGTGTACCCCACCCCTCAGAAAGCAAAATTCACCTACGGGTGCAGACCACTGGAGCTCCAGCAACTGAAGCTCTCAGGAAGGGACTGGAGGACCTGCATGAGCTGTGTAGCCATGTGCTGGCCACATTTGAGGTGGGGAGTCTGATTCAGAAGTATTTTGAACACTCTTAGATTCGTGTCCAGGTTCTACTCTCTCTCTCTCTCTCTCTCTCTCTCTCTCTCTTGTGTACAGGTGTGTGAAACACCTTCATTGAATTACAAACATACAAACATACATGGGGATAGCGGGCAGGGCTCGAAGTTGCAGAGTTTATACTACTAGACATTAGCTATTACATCTGTAACTTTCAATTAAAAATAGCTTTTTCTCCAATATCAACATTGGCTATAAGTACATGACAACTGTACTGCACATCCTTCCTATGGGTGTGGTGAGAGGAGTCTGAATAAGGTCATCTTCTCAGTTCCTAGCCCCTTTCTTGGAATCATGCATTGGCTACTTATAGGTCACTGCTTACATTACATAGGGAAGTGTCATATGGAACAACTCATAATCGAGTTGTATACATGTATACTAAAGCACAACCTATAGCTAAAATTTCCTCCCTCATTCTGTGTCAATTCTTAGCAGGTTTGTATAGCCTTGTATCCAGGCCTCCTCATGCCGATAATTTTATCAACAGTTTTTCTCCATGGCTGAAAGAAATCTGTGCTGGGAGGCTGAAGCTAGCATGCCTGTTGAGCTCATTCTTATTATTTTGTTTTCATTCCAGGACAGTGTGGAGCAGTTTAAACTTCAGGAAGATGGCCAAGAGACACCAATGTCATCTTAGCAGCAGCTACACATGATGTATATTATCTGACTTACCATTCATCTGCTCAAGAGATCATAGATGTGGCTAATGGAATGCATAGTTAGAACAGACGTAATTGATGAATAAGAGTATGCTTTCTGCCATCTATGACGCAGCTACTCAGCTGTATTAAAGGGCTCAGAATCAGTGGTCTAATTAACCCACAGATATTGAACTTCTCCCCTCCCCAAGCGGGATAAATAACTCTTAAAAAGTGTTTCAGGAGCTGAAGGAATTAGTCTTGGCTCCTAGCACTAGTCTCGTGCTCAGTTGTGTGTGACATCATGTAATTGATTTCGGTGTTGTATTAATTAAACCCATTGTGTCACATGGCCTAGGGTTCCGTTGGGAGAGGAAGGTTGCCCTTTTTTTTTGTGGGTAACAGTGATAGTTGGCAGATAATTGCAAGTTGTGCTAGGGGTAGACTGTGGGTGAAGTTTTTTGACCCCCCATCCATGGATATTGACGTAGTCTTGTCACCAACCCACACAATTGCAATCAAGGCTAAGGATTGTTTACAATATCACGGTGGGGTACTCCTTAGACCATAAATTATGAGTGAAAGATAGGGGTTGCTTCACAATCATACATGTCCACAAGAGGTGAATTATTAATTGAAGGTCAGAGTGGTTTAACCCACAGACATTGAGCTTGCCCTCACCCTCCCCCAGAGTATACATATTGTAGAAAATGAAAAGAAAAAGGGCAACCCTCTTCTCCCAACGGAACCCTAGGCCATGTGACACTGCCACGTTAAGGGGTGAACGGGCAGGTCGTTCCGGCTGACCGAGCCTTCAGCCTTTCGGGCGCCTGTCCGCTATGGTACAGGGATCGTCATCAGGTCTGTTTAGTGTGTCAGGCTTTTGGAATCAAGGGAGGAACACGGACGGATCCTAGGCCGTACTGTCCGAGACCACCGTGGCAGTTGCCAAACCACGTTACCCTCTACCTGAACACATATGGTCACAGCCCGGAGCTAACTGCTCCACCCACTATTAAGTTTGAAAAAAAGTTACGTTTTGCTTATGGGTTTAATTAACGTAACACAGAAATCAATTACATGACGCCACGCACAATTAGCACGAAACCAGCGCCAAACCCCGAGACTAATTCTGAAAGATATTTTAGCAAGTGTTGTGGGTTAGACCACTCTGGTTCTGAGCCCTTCAATTATCCATAGAAAGCTTACTTTCAGCTCAGGAAGCCATACTATCAAAGGCACCAACACTAGAATAACAGCTGTACCCCAACATTGCCTGCCAGCTCAGCAGAACAATACTCAAATTCCCAAGGATGCAGTTCGAATTTGATTTCTGCAGCATTGGGATGTTCCATGACCCTGCTGCTGCATACCAACATTTCATAATTATAGCTGCCTCGGGCACTGAGGGTTGTTGCTGAATGTGGAGCACCATCACTCTATCTCTAATAGGACAGTGGATTTTGTAATTTTTTGCTGCAGACACTCAAAAATATTTGCTAGCACTAGGATAAGGCATAGATAGTAGAGTACTATCTATGGATAAGGCTATCATTAGCATTCATAGGTCCTTAGCAGCATAATGGTGCAAGTCTGATATTTATGCGTTGCATGGTCCTCGAGATAGAGCTGGAGTGCACTTTAAGTTCCTGTTCGTATTATTCTTGTTGATGAAACTTGGTATACTTGCATGAATGTGAAGTAACTCATCCCCTAGCCTCGTTCCCAGTCCACGAAAAGAGCTATATTTCGAGGGGGTGTGTGGCCTGGGTACGAGGCTACTCATCCCCAGTCTACGCCCCTGAATAATAGAGTATATAAGCGCGTGTATATATAGTAGCTGTGGAGCAAGCATGCATGTAGCACCTTTCTTTGTTAAAATATCCAACAGTCACTGCCTACAGAAATAGCTACAGACTTATGACAGGAATGACCATTGAATAGCTACAGGTCAGATACACACTGCTCCAGCTAGTCTCGCGGGCCAGACTCACGTGCGCAGAGCGGAAAAGTGAGTCTGGTCAAATTCCCATCACCGTCTCGTGCCTAACACGCCAAGAATTTCTTGGCGTGTTAATTGGGTATTCAAAGGACGTGCTGTCAAAACATGCAGGCGGTGCCTCTCAGGCTGCTTGCTGCTGATTGTCAATGTTACTACAAACACGCCCCAATTATGTTCGCACCCACTTAGTTAGCCAGCCTACTGCTGCACGAAAGCCATATGGGGATTTGACCAGACTCACTCTTCCGCTCTGCGTGTGTGAGTCTGGCCCGCGAGACTATGCTCCAGCCACGTCGCAGGAATGAAATCATGCTTCTGTACAGGTCCAAGGCCGTACAGGCTGTCACATAAATACCTGAAGCCGTTACGGATGCACAGTGCTAGTCTCGTGCCCGCCTCCGCGCCCATGCGCGTGACGTACATACATAGTACGGGGTACGGGTAGTCATTAGTCTCGTGCCCAGACCACGCCCGCCTCCGTCGCGGGTAGTCATAGTCTCGTGCTCGAGCGCTCAGACGTTCACGCCCCCCTCCCCCGGGGCCCCGGGGGGTTGTGAAAGTCTCTTCTGGGCACGAGACTAATGTGGTCACAGGAAGTCCTGTACAGGTCCGAGGCCGTACAGGCTGTCACATACCTAAATTCACAGACTGCATACAGCCTGCACACCCGTACCCGTACCATACACACCACAGCGTGTAACCGTCACATCCTATCACAGACCTGACACGTGAAGCCCATGGGCGGCCCCATGGCCCACAGGTGCTAGTCTCGTGCCCAGACGTTCACGCCCTCCCGGCCGGGGGGCGTGGACGTCTGGGCACGAGACTACACAGGTGCATGAAAAGTACACGTACGTGGGCGTGGGAACGAGGGGCTAATTAATTATGAATCTCATTATCAGCGAGCCTTACGCATCTGTTAGGGGTAGGCTGATTATGCTCAAAAACCTACCTATTATGCTATGCTGCACTGCTCCAAAAATCTACCTATTATGCTCAACAAATGCCCCTATTATGCTCAAATTATGCTCATTAAATTATCAAAAGCCCATTATATTACCTTGATATTACGTAATATGATATTAATAATTGCAATGACTGAATCAAAGTTAATGTCAAACTGAGCTGCACATTACAGAGGTGAACACTGCACAAGAGTCTCATAATAAGCAATGATACTCCTGCTCATACGCCTTGAAAGCTTTCGATATATCGTGCTCTCTGCTTCGCTTCTCAGCTAGCTGCTTCTTGTGCTGTGCATGCTTTGCTGACTGAACATGACCCTTAATAATGCTGTGCTTCAACGATAGCTCCTCTCGACAGGCAGAACAAAAAAGCTTCCCTGTAGAGACTGTTATCATCTCACCTGCAAACTCTTTCGCTCTCTGCGCCGCACTTACGCCTTTGGGATCAGTCGAGCAAGTTGGCTTCCTTTTTCTCTCACCAGTGTGCGGCGGTGCGTTCACTCTAACCTTCCGTTTCCGCATTAATTCAGACTGTGTAGGGGCTCGAAGACGGCTAAGAAGCGATGCTGGGGATGAAACAGTGGACTGCGAGCTGCTGCCAGGCGCTGGACTGTCGTTAACAGGGCTACTCGTATTCGTCGCCATCACGAAATTTGGAATCGCCACGTGGTCGAGTTAATTAAATGACGTAATTTCCTTGGGGAATCTACCTATTATGCTCGCATTATGCTCGATGCTTTCGCGTACCTATTATGCTCATTTTAATGCCGGCATAATTAGCGCACCCCTAGCATCTGTGGCTGTAAGGAGCATCCTGCCATACCAGGCTTCGCCTCAAGTATATATCGCCAGCGGCTTCGCTTGTCAAAACGTCGAAGAAACCTCGTCGAAGAGTTGGCAGGGGCTTTCAAGTCATAATATCGTGTACCATACCGGGCTCTACAACTAATCGTTTGAATTGAAGTGAGTCTTCACAGCTGCCTTCAGGTGCAGCTTTATACTTTATGATAACGCCCCGACAGACGGTGTCGGACAGCCAAACGGTTCCTAGTGTAGGTAGTGTAGTAGCTCCCCCCCCCCCCCCCTCCAAACACCACCGCATCATACAACCACAGCAGCTGAAACCAGAAAAATGGAAAAGGAGATCGCTGGGGTAAATGGTGGTCCTGATTTGGTTGAAAGCTACCGGCGGAGGAGTTCATATGAACAGGCACAAGATGCACGTCATGTGACAGGCAAGCTGCTACTGAATGGAAACACTGACTCACCCATGGATATGATAGGGTAAGTTTGCATATGATAGGGTAGCTAAGTTTGCAGCTGCAGCGGAACATAATTTAATGGATTGTCTGCGGTTCAGCTATGGTCTTGGTTGGTTGTAATATTGCCATCTGCTGTGCACTCAACCTATGCATGCAAGAGAAAATGTCATTGATAGTGTAGCCTTTAAATATTTGGTAAAAATTTTAGTGAAGAAATCTGTACACACTGGTACCCTGCAAAATAGAGTGATCACTTTAACCCACGTAGCTAGGGTTACAGCCCCTGCGCCAGAGAATGTACAGTTAAGTGCAGATCAATGAAATCATTACTCAGGGAAACCCAACTAGATTATTGTTTGGTGGGGCTGTATACAAAATATCCTTCATTGTCTATTATCAGTTGCAACTCATCAGTTTTTAAGTTGATACATTTGGCAAGACCTGGCACTATATAGGCATGGCTGAATTAAGCCAGCTGCATATATATATATATTAGCTACATGCAGATATGCTTGAAGAATCGATGCATTTTGCTACTCGTTGATCTCTTTTTAGTAGTCATTTGATAGAAATATACACTAGAGGCACATTGCCATTGCTATCTGGTAGCCTATAGCTACTATCAGTGCAGAGACAGAATGCCAAGGCTGTAGTCATAATAATGTCCATGAGCTTTGTGGTGGCCATGTAAGGTCAGTAGAGCTTTGTTCTCTTACACAAACTGCAACTCTAGTAACCAGCTGATTGTGAATATAATTATGTAATTGGCTCCACGTACACACACATACATATGTAGGAAGTAGGCACATGATATTACAAGAGCAATTAAGCAGCCAACAGGGAGTAACTTGGTATTGCAGGCACAAACTTACTACCACCACACATCTTGATCAAGTAACCCTAAACAAATGATTGTGGAAATTTGGCTGTTAATACAGACAGCTGAGGTGTGGATGTGACCTAGGCTGGGTATATTGCACTGAGGTTTTATACAATTCGATTGTCTGAATATGCGATTCCGAGGGTCATTTAGTGAGCATCAAAGCATAACATGTTTGTGAAGTGCCCATTTGAAGACCATTGGAAACTGCAAGCTAGCGCTTTTGTAGCATAGCTGTTTCCATAGCTAATTGTATGATGTAACATTAATAGTGCATGACCACTTCCCATGTGATGCTATGACCTGTTGTCATGACCTGTTGTCATGACATCCTTATGATTCTATTGCTCTATAGACATCTATTTACTTTTGATTCCTGTTGTTGTATGGATGTATAGAGAGGATATTGGTAGTGAGATTAGTACACTGTGCACATAGACATTTCCTTGGTATTTGCTAGCATAAAAAGCCACGTTACCTTTCTTTCTTATAAGTGCTAACCTTGTTGGCAACCTTTACACTTTTACTATGCAAATCTTGATAATGAAGCCAGCTGTAGTTTCCAAAGTTGGAGGTTTTATTAAGTGTGTGAAATACTACAATTTATGTGGTTGCTAGGGGTAACGATACTATAAAGTGTGCTTTTAATTGCCAGGCGCCTTAGCGCGAGGCAAATAATCTTGCAGTGTGGGGATGGAATCTGAGCTAGTGTATGTGTGTATATATATATATATATAATTATTGCTTTCAGTCCTGGTGTCATAACCAGTTAGTCTCAGACCCTCGGGTGCAGGAGGGTCTGGTCAACTGCCCATATAGGAGTTGTTCTAACGCCCACCAGACTTTGGGGTTCATTGCAACGTAGCCTCGTTCCCAGGCTCTAGTGGAGGGGAGAGTAGAGCCTGGTACACACTGTTTGCGCATGCGCGAGAATTTACGGAACAGGGCCAGTAAATGTGTCCGCGAACGAACTCAGTCACATGGCTAGGAGTAGTACGGAGGCAGTATACAGGTATAGTAAGCGGAAGAACTAGAAACCGTCTGATTTTATACTTTCTACAACTGGAAAGGCTTTCTAACCAGTCAAGAATAGCAAAACTACCTGTTATTTTTTATCCGCTAGGATTATGGTAGCTGTCTTACCATAGAATTCGGAAGCGCCTCTCTCTTAGTAGCTGCTCGATTTTCAATCTCAGATCTGGCCTTTCAGAGGTAAACGGGATCGAACAATCAAACTAACAATACCTTTCTAGGTATCTACATGGCGAAAGACCGTCAGCACCGGCTTAGCCTCGTTCCTAGATTCTTCTGAAAGTGACACCACCTTCAATTGTATGCGTGTAACGAACGATAATACGATGATAGACAGAGTGATATTGCAGCGTAGTATCCGCTAGTTTCCAAGTTCCCCAGAAAAACCTGGGGAGCCGCGCATGTGCAAACAGTGGATACCAGGCCACTCTTTTCGAATTTTACAACGTGGCCTGGGAACGAGGCTAATTGCAACGCTGATAGCACTCAGCTTTTTGTGCATTGTAATTAACATTTATGTAGCGAAAACATTGTATTGTAACACTTAATTGTCACCCACTGAGGTCTGGTGGGTGTTAGAACAGATTCATATATGGGTAGCTGACCAGACCCTCCTGCAAGTGAAGGTCTGGCTATGTAAGACTACTGACCGGTTACATGGATGCCGCCTTTGTACTTCTGGTGCATGAATGATCAGAGATCTGGACAAATCGATCACTGCGTTTTATCAAGGTAGGCTTATTACAGCTCCAATGCGATTAGAATTTGTGTAGCCTCTGTTTCAGCAGAGATCTGATCTCTAAAAATGGACGGTACGCAGATCAACCAATACGGACGTTAGTTTCAAGCAGCAACTTTGCTCTCCTGTAGAAGCCATACCTGGACCTTGGAACTGTATTGTAGTCAGAGACATTCGTCTCCTGAAGGCTCACTCGTAGCTTCTCCAGTTGCGTGGGCGATGTGGCTCCTGAATGTTCTAGTGGGTGTAGTTTTGTGCTGACTATCATTTATCATACGTCATACCTCTGTGCGAGGCCTCATCTGCACAATGCGTATAATACCTAGCTACAATTTGTACCATGGTGCAAGTCTGCCATTGCTTAACCCGCCTCCGGATATGTAGCACGGGTAATAAAATAATTCTTGGGGGGTCTCAGGGGCATGCCTCCCGAATGTTTTAAGCTATTCTGTGATACAATTTCACCAATTCTGGCATGATCTGCATAACTTCTTGCCTTGCTTGTATATTCCGAAATATTTTGATAATTATTACAAAACATTTGTGAGGCTGTCGGTAGCTGAATGCCATGGCTGTGGTATGCTGCAGGCCTTCAGGCTCAGATTGAGTCAAAGCTCCAATTATCACTGTGTCAGAAGACATTGATGTCTGTCATGTCTTGCATGCTTACAAAACGTACATTCATTGTTAACTACGCCACCCCTAAGGTTGGTTTACTAAGGAGTTAAGCATAAAATAGTCATTGCGTGTGATGCATGCAGCTGATATCACTGTCTGGTTAGAGCAATATTCGGAGCAAGACCTGACTAGTTTCCCGAAACCTCAGAAACCCTCCTGGAATTGCCACTGGCTGTCACTGCTATAGCTAGCCTCACTGGATGGGTACTTAATATGTGGCTATTTTGTGAATTCTGTATAACCTTGTCTTAGATCAGAGTCATGATTGTGCTTGGTTTCCTGTATTTGTGGACTTCAATTTAGGTCATTTCCTTTGGTGGTATACCTAATATCTATAGTTTGGTTTTCCTGTTCCTTTTCCCTTTAAGTAGGATGTTGTATAATAGTAATTGGTTATTAGATTATTTGGTGTGTGTATATGTATCTGAAGAGTGTCTGTGCAGTGTCTTGCTGTGAAATGTTTATGTTGAGACTACCCACTGTGTCATGATCTGCGTGGAAGAGCTGAGTCCTTCACATGCCATGCGGCAGTAAAGAATTGCCATTTTGTCTATGATTATGTAATATTGGATAACTACAGCATGATGGTATGATTTTTATGGAGGGAGTTGATCAAGTATGCAGAAAACACATTAAAGCAATAATCACTCTCAGCCAGCCATCCACTATGCTTATTCATCTGCATCAGAATTGAATAATGAACAGATGGGCTACCTTTAGTTCCGATGTTGATGAATAAGCAAATGTATGGCTAATGTGTTTTGCACATTCTTGAACAAATCCCTCCCAATACTTATACCATCTTGGAAATTAGCTGTGTCCATGCGTGTAATATCGTATGTTCAATCATCAAACAGTAAATTATACTATTGGATATACAGAGGGCAATGAGGCACTCATGGAAGCTATCCTGTGCATAACCCTTCAACAATTGGACGCTCGGTCTGCCATCTTTCTCAAATTTTCTTCGACGCAAGAGGCATGCTAGGCATGACAGGACAAAGGGGTGTGGTCAATTATTATTTGGGCTGACGCGAAAATAAAAACTAAAGGCATTTTGGCATTTTCGTGCAAATTTGTACCTGTGAAAATTTCCCGCTATACAGTAGTACATGGCACACCAACAATGCCAAACCAACAGAACAAAAAGGTGTTTGTTCTATGATCGTTGCAGATCAAAGGCTGTACTATAAGCTTGTTGTAGTAGTAATCACTGGGTCCCATGATGATCCACAAACACTTAATTGGAACATTTGTGAGAAAGTGACCACAATTGTACTTCAAAGTTCCAGTATGAAGTTTTGTGGCTGTAAGTGACTTCCTTACAGATGTTCAGATGTTGTAGGTGATTGTTAGCCTCGTTCCCAGGCTCTCCCAAAAAAGGGGGTGAGCCTGGTATATTTTATCATGTGTGCACCGCAAAGTAGAGAGAACTTAATTGCATGTGGGTGAACAAAACCACAATGGGCGGTCCATAGTAACTTATACTTGTAGGACAGCGTTGCACTAGTTTAATGATGGCAAAATATGGGCCCATGTGGGCTCTGAAATCTTACAGAGCTGATAATCGTAGCCAGGGCTTTGCTCGAGGGTCTGGCTCGAGCGAAGGTCTGACCATAGATATCTATGGTCTGACTATGTGAGACTACGGTCGTGTCACGACTGACAGGACTGAGATTATCGCCGTTCGCCTTGAAGAACAGTTTTCACAGTGGCATTCAGCCCAAAACAGCCCCTTTCCAGGCTCCTCTCAAGCCTTCTCTTCGCTTACTGATCACAGAGACTGCTAGTCATTGATCACAATGCGCCTCATGCTAGAGCGATCGAACTATGCGTGGGCATGTTGCTACACTGCAGTTTGGTCTACCCACGTGCAATTAAGTTCTTTCTACCTTCTCTCTACCCTTGACGTCACTCACGTGATAAAATATTCCAGGCCTTCCCCGCATTTTGTACTGCAAGCAACAAAAGCTGGGTAGAGGCCTGGGAACGAAGCTAGGTGATTGTTACTTCTTCCTCTACATGTAGGTCTTTTCCCTTGTAGTTGTTCAAACATTAATGTGCATGATTCCCACATCAATGGACCACCTTCCTCTGTATCATTTCCTGTCCAAAACACCCACTCATAACCACTGTCTCTTTAGTTGTCTGCGTCTTAACCACTGTGTACCTTGAACTTATCATTGCAGTATACCTCACGAGGGTAATTACCCATGCGGCGGGGTTAAGGACATTCAAAGCAACCCACCATCAAACTATTGCTGGTATGGATACCTTACTCCAGCCCATTATCCTTGGAATTTAAGTTTGAATAACAGAAGCCAATGATTGAATACATAACCATAAACTCAGAATGCCAGTAAATTTTAGTGCACAGTTTTCAGGTATCCTACTATAAGGTTTTGTGATCGTACGTGATGGGCTGTACCTTAGTATAGACCCTCTCACTCCACGTCTAAACCTTACTCTGGCTGTACCTTGATAGCTAAACACATGAAAGGTGATTCAAAAACAGAATACTAAATGCAATGACCAAATTCGGAAATTACATTGTGATGCATAACTGCTGGAATCCTCACTATTTTTGATATGGTTGTGAAATCATTGTGCATCCTCTGGTGACATCACGGCCACATTAAATAAGAGTTTTCAAATTAGGCCATTGGAAGTATTCCTGCATACCATGGTACACTTCCATCCCAGGCTATTGCCCAGCCCCTCCTGGTCTGGGCGCCCAAGACTATCTTCATGGTAGCTCGCTGTATAATATAGGGTCATCATTTTCATCCATAATATAGCTCCAGCATGTGCACCCGCTCATCTCTACTACTGCCTAACTAGTCAGGAATACATTAATGAGATTCATTGCTATTTAATTTTATTCATGATTATCAAAGGCTGAGGTTAGCCATAACCTTTCAAAGCTTGAAATTAAGTTTTAAACTAGCTCATTAACTCTTCATCTTCCCTACTAGTTCAGTTATTTCAGTCCAAATCAGGCGATCTCTTTACATAGAGAAACCCGGATAGATCATTTTTCTTTGGTGGGGATAGTTTGGTTGGTACAAGATATGCATTGTTAATGAGCTTCTCTTTCCTTCTGAAATTGGAGAAATATGTCTGTAAAGTGATCCACTTGTTTACACATAGTTTTGTAGACTGCAACTGGGATATTATTATTATTATTATTATTATATATAACACACACCAACAAAGGTGCAGTAAAAGTACAAATATTTAATGCGGCAACATAAATCGTTAATCCTAAGTGGTGGTTCTTGATCTGGTTCGTTTGGCAATAGGAGAGAGTAAAAATGATGACGGAGAGAAATTGAGGCGTAGAGCAGGTTCATTCCGAATGGATACAAACTCTACTTTATCCTTTTCGTTAATGAAACACTGTTTGAGATCAACATCCTTGCCAAACTCATGGGCGACTACTGGAGTCCACAATCTAGGCCCACTTCTGGGGAGGTAACTAATACCAGGAGAACCATCACAGACTTCAAAGAGAACATTGGTAGCATCTTTCAGATCAGCTTGCAGTGAGGAGTAAGCATCAACATTACATTGGTCAGTAACTACTTGGTTATCAGGCTTATTGGAAAACATCACAACAAGGCTGTTATTCGAGTGATCACTCGTAGTTGATGCATGAACAGTAGTAGGCTGAATACAGAGACCATCACTAGCAGAATTACTGCTATGATCCTGCTCTTTCTGGTAGTGTTTCTTCTCCAGAAAAGCAGCAAGACGTCTTGCATTACGCCGTTGACGGGAAGGAGGATTTCTCTGCTTCTGTTTTCCACCAACAGTAGTAGCTGGAGGCTTGAAACCATGCCCTGAATGGGAAGTCTTCCATTTAGAGCACCCCTTCATAGAAACACTGGAATTCCTCGTGTCTGAGGGGTTGGTCTTCCATACTAGCTGCACTAGAGTTCCATTAGCATTATCACTCACTTTCCACGATAGTTGCCTACCCGATTCACAGGCAGAAGTAATAATCTTCTGCAGTATATCTGGGAGCTCCATATAGTGGTGACATCATATATGTACCGCTATGTATTATATAACGCAAACTATAGAAAGTATTTTATTCCAAGGAAAGTTATCCTATTCCACAAACCTTGCAAGTAGCTATAATAATAATCCTCAATTTCATGAATTAATGCTCTATTACATGAATCCTCTCCTATTCCACACACCTAGAACATTGTGCGAGGTGTATGGAATAGGAAGGATTTATGGAATAGAACATTCCCGTAATTGAGAATTGTATAAATTGCAAGGTATGTGGAATAGGCAGGGGTTCCTGGATGGAATACTAGTTATATAACAAAACCTACTACACACACAGTAAGTAGACTGCACATTTAAGCATGATAGTGAAGCTCCAACTAAGCTAACTATAGGTTTATAGTAACCCTTCACTTCTGTAGTGATGATATAGTAAGCGATCTCTGCTTTGATGACGAGACTTGATCACGACTTGGATGGCATCTTCAATGGCAAAATCACTTCCAAAGTATGACATAGCCGCATTCCCAAATCTTCTCAAATCATATCACATGGCCTGAAAATGGGGCTAAGTAGCTATATGTTGGTAAACAGGCCAGGGGCTCCGCAGTTGATAAATGAGGGAAATAATAGCTGTGACTGGAGTGCCAATTTTATCACTGAGCTAGAGAAGCTTGAAGCTTAGCCACTGCCCATTTACATATTTAGTAGACAGGAAGGTTTTATAGTTGTAGAGTAAGTATGGCTCCGATTCTACACTTTGCTCCACGTTATCCCAAAATTCGAAGTTGGCAGATCCGCTAGTGAAGGGTAGTATGATGATGGTCTTGGTACATTTCGGGAGCACGGTCCAGACTGACTATACACTCTTTGTAGACTTTAAAGAACATGTTACAACATACACAACATTCATTAACAGACACCAAATAGTTTTTGAGATACAGCTGGGCAAAGAAACTGCCGTTTAGGCAATCCCAGCCTCCATACATTACTATACGTAGGGCATAACCGGAAGTGTTCACCTAATTATCGACGGCTTAGCGTAGACTGATTGATGTGTTGTGTGTTTTCTTTACCCACAGGAGAGGGAAGGACAAAGCTGAGAAGCAAAAATTGATTCCAGTGTATAGGATGGTGAGTACTAAATAGAGCAGGTGGTCTGCAGTGAGTTATTTGTGTAAGCTAAGGTCAGGACATCACCTGAATTAGAATTGATGGTGCCCTCCTGCGCAAGCAGCAATGTACTATATAGCTACGATGTGGTGAAGCAACAGCTATATAAAGAGTAGGGAAGATAGTGTTTTTTGCTTGTGATTAGCTTTGAGAAAAGCAGCACATTTTATTACTCTCTTCAGATTCGACTCTTGTGAGCTTTTGTTTTCTATAGACAAAGAGTGGGAGATACTGACACAATGTGCTCTACCTGCAGTCCCATACAATATCTTCACTCTGTGCTACAGAAAATACTTTGCTATTCTTTTGTGCTGCTGCAACCATCAAAGACTATGCCTGCATGCAGTTGTCTTCTATTCATTGATGGCATATCATACACTAAATTAACATCAGTAGCATAGAGTATGGTACAATATGCACACTGCAAAAATAGGAGGGTTGTTTTAACCCAGCTTGTTTACCACAGTTGCAATTTAAGGATCAAAAACAATCCTCGTGTTTTGTACATGCACTGCAAAAACATGAGGGTTGTTTTTGATCTTTAAAATGCAACTGTGGTAAACAAGTGCATACGTTCGTTCACTATACAAATCTCAGTGAGTTTATTCAACATTTTCTGCATCTTTTAGCAGCTAATTAGCAATGCATGGGGAGGGGAGGTCTGAGCTGTGCTAACAACATACCTGTGCCCCTCCCCTCCCTCCCTCCCTCCCTCCCTCCGTCCCTCCCTCCCTCCCTCCCTCTCTCTCCTTCCCCCTCCTTCTTTTCCTTGCTTCCTCCCTCCCTCCCTCCCTCCCCCTACCTCTTTCACTTTTTCCCTCCCTCCCCCCCCCCTCCCTCTCTACCCCCTAACTCCCTTTAGTTCCGATTCGCAACATGCTCCGACCTTCTAATGATCCTAGTGGGTGCTGTGTTGGGCATTGCTGCAGGGGTGGCCTTCCCAGCTCACTTACTTCTCTTAGGACAGGCCATCAGCCAGTTCATCTACTACGAGCAGGCCCTAACATTCCATCCCATTGTTCAGAACCAGTCTCAAATGATGGGTCTTGATTGTGTGCCATTTCGTGACATGGTTGTTGATGGGAATATTGACCTGATGAGTCCTACGGCTACTGCTGCAGATGCAACTGCCAACAACAGTGACGTGTTCTTCTGTCAGCAGTCGAGTATATTTTCTAATATCCTGAACCTGGCTTGTGATCCTGAAGGTGTATTCATCGATGAAATCAACAAGTTTTCGTTCTATTACGTCGGACTGGGGATTGGTGTCTTCCTGGCGGTGTTCTTTGCAAACCTGTTATGGAACATCAGTGCCTATCGGCAGACTCAGAGAATCAGGAAGGCTTTCTACCGTTCTATTCTACGACAGGATATTGGATGGTTTGATGTCAATGAGACAGCCGAGCTGAATACTCGCCTGTCTGAGTGAGTCTATTGCTTGTGTAGTTATTCCACCATACCCAATGGGCCTCAGTTTAGCTGTGGTTAGTAAGTGTATGCTGCCTCTACATAACGTACTATGTGGCATGTGGAATACTGGTATACTACCACACAGACTAAGCTGCAGAGTCTCCCGACAACAGGGAGATCAGGCTTCACCACTGCCAACAGAGGAGAACTGCCAGGTCGCCAAAAAGCCTCACTAATGCCAGGTCTCCTTGAGTGGGCATGCCACCAAATACTGTCGGTTACTTTGCTTACACTCGCCCCACAATGCTTTGCATTCACCTAATGGTTTAATAACTGAGTATTTGTCAGGTGTTTAGAAGTTAGCATGTATAATGAATGTTCACAGGCTATAAAGGTATCACATTCCTCTGTGCCTCCAATACAGTGACATTGAGAAGATCCAAGCTGGTATTGGAGACAAGGTGGCTGTGTTTTTAGAACACTTTAGTGCGTTTCTCACTGGTTACGCCATTGCCTTTTCATACAACTGGAAGCTGGCCCTGGTGGTTTCATCATTGCTGCCTTGCATGACAATCCTAGGTGGCATCTCTGCAAAGGTACGACTATACATCACCACAAGAATATGTTGTGTACAGATCATTGGCATTGCATGTTGCATGTCCTGTGAACTTTTGTCTGCTTCTATCAATAGCTGGTTGCCTCGTTCACCGTAAGAGAGTCAAATGCCTACGCTGCAGCCGGTGCAGTGGCGGAAGAGGTGCTTGGATCTATCAGAACTGTGGTTGCCTTTGGGGGGGAACAGAAGGAGGCGGAAAGGTGTGTGTGGCTGCTAGCTGCAGGCAACAGAAAATTTGCCAGTTTGTGCAGACGGGCCAGTTAGTCCAACTGGTCAGTTTAAATAAAGTCTTGACAGTTGTATGTTACATATCTGTGACAATAGTCCTTCAAGTGTTAACATGGCAGTAGAACTGGCCATACTTTATTTAAACTGACCAGTCTTATTAACAGTGTAATAAGTATCAGTGCTGTGCTGGAGTATTTTCTTGAGCAACTGTAAAGACTGTCTTTAGTTTCTGTGGTATCGTGTGAATAGAGTTGACTTAACTCTTGTCAGACTGCAAACTACGCTTAAAAACTGTCCTCAACATTCTTGGATGTCTTGGATGTCCTAGCACACTTTAGTAAGGGTAGGTGATCTGTACGTAATTGTGGAAGTGCATATGCTTTATTTTCAGTATAATTTCTGCTCTGTGATTGTTTGAAAGACAGTTGCTACCATTTCCTATTCCTCCACTTGTTTGTTATGCACTCCTGGCATAATTAAGAACATACCGTAGAATCGGGATAGTAAGCACCCATAGAAAGTAAGCACCCTATGAATATAAGCACCCAATTGAATTACAACACCCGCCTCCCGTTTATAGGCACCCACACGAAAGTAAGCACCCTACAAGAATAGGCACCCAAGCCAAAGTAGTGTAGCAACAGAGAGAGACTACAGCACTTACCAGGAAAAACTGCCTTCTACAACTGGAAGCTTCACTATCCTACGGAGAGCACACGAGCAAACAGCAAGTGCGCGCAGAACAGAGTAAGGTCAATGGTATAATAAAATTCATGAAAACTATGCATACAACATTGTTGCAGCACCGCCTTCTTCACAGTAGTTGTAGTGCTTCTTGCCAGCTGTGCATCGCTGCCTGTTAGGTATTCATTGCATTGTAATGAGCCAATCTAGAAATGAATATCTTTCCTAGAGCCAAACCCACAAGTGTAATGGTCGTACCTGTAGTACAAAAGCAGCTATACCCTACGCCATATATTCACGCGATTGTAAGCACCCCATTAAAGTAGGCACCCCTCGAATGTTAGCACCCATTCCTGCTGCTAATTTCGAAAGTAAGCACCGGTGCTTACTATCCCGATTCTACGGTATTAGTGTGGCGAGCATGATTGGCTCTATGGTACTATACACTATAGACTCCTCTAGAGACATGATTATATGATGCTAATCTTGTGTCTGTACATCTTTGTGTTTGTGTGCTTTTCCTTTGAAGAAGTGTGGTAAGCCATACAAGGGCAAAGTATCGCCAAGTCAAAGTTGAACAGTTATAAGTGATGGTTTTGGTTGTTTCTGATCGTACAGAATGTTTTGTCAATGATCATACAGAATCAGTATGGCAAATATAGCTTGTATTTGTAAATGGCAAAAACAGAATTCTTCAATCTCACAATGCCCTAACCAAAGCCGTAGCAAGCAGTTTTTGAGTACTTCGGTCATGCATTGCTGCTGGCAGCACGGCCGCCTTTGGGGGGAGGGTGCAGAAGGGGGGTGTCCCCCCTCCCTTGCGAAGCATGGGGAAGATTACAGATTTTTGATTCAGGGGGCCCATAATTCAGCAACTGTTTTCACAGAATAAGGACAAGCAGAAGACTAAGAAGGCCTCTGTAGATCCTGGACTATTTATTAGCAATGCATGAGGAGTAATACGAGGAATAATAATAGCCGTGTTCCCAGGCCTTTCCCGCACAATCATGAGTGAATGAAGTGAGAGAGTGAAAAGCCCGCTTTTCACTCGCACGCTTTGCTCACTCGTGTGGGAAAGGCCTGGGAATGAGGCTAGAATGATAACTGATGCAGAAGAATTCACACTTTCTTACCATAATATCTCTACCAGTAACAATTTACTAGGAATACACAAGCGTAATATGCCTCGCGTGGCTATCAGAGGCAGGTAGTTGTCATGTATTGAGGCTACACTACCTGAGGAGGACTATAAAAAAACAAACTGGCCTTCAAAATTAGATCTCTAAGCTGTATCATGTGTAATTACATAATTATCCCTGGGAGGCATGCCTGCAGACCTTTTCCTGACATCATCACACCCCGGGTTGCACACGGGATTCGGACTGGGACTGGGGTAGCCCCCGATGCACACGGGGTCGACTATTTTCACGAGTCAGCTAGTCGCGAGAATAATAGCTGAACAGGGAAGTAGTAATTCTGGAGCAGGTATGAAAAACGACTGACATCCAGGTGAGATATGTCTCTATCTACAAGATTTTCTGAGAATCAGCCACGGATGCCATGAGAGACTGTAGACAGAGGGGCTGTAGTGCTTGAAACTCACGTTCGCATCGCTCGATCGTGCCATCCATCTCCAGCACTCATATCTCTACTTACACAACAGGTACATAAACTCTACTAACCTGGGAGCTGTAGTAGGCCTTCCTTGCTAAAACTATGTGGTAGACTTGTCCAACTCTCTGACTCTTGGTGCACTACAAGTTCGAAGACGGCATCCACGTAACTGATAGAGACGCCATTTTGAACACGTGCCGTTGCCCCGCCCCCCCCCCCCCCCGGGGGAGGGAACGGACAAATATATATATAAACGCTAGCTGAGATTCTGAGCCTGTATGTCGCGATTATAGGCCTCGCTGCGCTCGGCAATTACCACGAGTATTTGTGAAGTTTGTATGTGTAACTGTCAAATTGGGTGGGGTTATGACATAACAAACAAGCGACAAAAGTTGGGCAGAGGCCTAGGAACGCTAAATAGCAGCAGCTACACCTCAACTTGGCAGCAGCAAGATCGCGCCCAAAGAAATGCAGAGTGAAGAAAAATCTAATTCAGCTCAAAAGTGATACTGCCATGGTCACACCATCCACACCATAGGCACCAGCCCGGCCTACCAGTACCTGAGCTACCATGGTAATCCATGGTACAAACTAGTTAGGTCAAGTGCTTCTTTTCTGCAATCATTTCCTAGTTAGGTTTCACTCGGAATTTATCAGAAGTACATTCAGTCACACCTTCGGCTTCGCCCTTGACTATTGCTGTACCATAGATGTGATCTAACTAACTACTACCCACCTTACCTTATTTGGTGCATAGGTATGGTGAGCAGTTGAAGAAGGCCAGGAATGAGGGTTACAAGAAGGGGCTCTCCTCCAGCATTGTCTTAGGACTGCTCTATATGATCATCTTCTGTGGCTTTTCTCTGGGATTGTGGTAAGCTGCAGCTGGGGTAGGAGTGTCCTCATATCCAGGCCCCGCAAGATTTAGTTAATTTCTTTGTTCCAGCTATGTATTAGCAATACTGAAACATTTGCTAGGCATACTGTCTGCATTGCTCCACATTTATACATCTGCTGGACTGGTTTGAAATTATCTGTTCATGCATATGTTCTGTGACCCATTTTGAGTATATCCCAATTAATAACCCATCCTGCAGGTTTGGCTCCACCCTGCTCATTGACTGTGAACTATCAGGTGGAGATGTGGTCTCGGTGAGTAACTGTTCTTCAACTATACTAGGTGCATAGGCCTTTGACACACCTGTCTTTGTAAAATTCCCATTAGAGTTTCAGTGAAAACTGCCTTAAGGACTGTCAAAAACTTACCTTGTCTTTGTAAAGCCTTTCCCTTTGATAAGCAGGCTAGACTACCTATAGGCTTGCATCCATTATACCACCTGGCTATGCTCAAATGCTAATCTGCTTAGATGCTTGTGTGCCAGTTATTACCTCTTATAGGAGCCCTCAAGACTTCCTGTAGCATGCTGGGATTGAATTCACTACAAGTCAATGAAGTAGCAGTACCTGGCTTAGCCTCTGGGTACATCTAACCAGCTCTGCCATTTTGACGCTACATGTGACTGGCAGGGCATTTGCATATACCCACAACACATGCATCCGACGTCAGTTGCTATTGTGCCTGCATAATGCTCAAGTGCTTCTTTTCGGCAATCATTCACACAATATGCCAAGCATAATCACCGCAAGTCTAACTAGTAGTAATACCTTGTGGACACTAAGTACAGACATAATCATGTACACACTAAATTTACATTTGATTATTTCCATATTCACCTGTAATCTTTCCATTTAGGAGTGTGGTTACTGACTTTCTTCTGTCTTGTCTTTTATAGGTGTTCTTTACGGTCATGCTTGGCAATTTTTCTCTGGGAAATGCGGTTCCTGATCTTGAGACCTTTGCCACTGCTCTGGGCTCTGCCACTGCTGTCTTTAAGATCATCGACAGGGTGAGCCATTAGTGGAAAAGGATGTGATTTAATTGGTAGACTGTGCTTGAGCTCACCATCAGCTAGCTCCTGTTGCTCATAGAGTGTGTAATGTTTTCTGAAGCAGTTGAATTAACAATGCAAGTGCTTTTCAACCCTAAAGGAGCCTGTCATCGATTCATCCTCTAATGAAGGGGAAATTCTTGACAACTTAGAGGGAAATATTGAGTTCAGTGACGTGATCTTTCACTACCCTGCCCGGCCCAATGTCCAAGTAGGTCCTCCTCCCCTAATTTTGGTAGTGCTGAAGGAAGAATGAGCTATACCAATTTCTTCCTGTCTCTCCTTCCCTCTATCCCACTCTCCAAGATTCTGAAGGGGTTAAGCCTGAAAATCAGCAAGGGTCAGACGGTTGCCCTGGTGGGTTCCACTGGGTGTGGCAAGAGCACCACCATCCAGCTATTGCAGAGATTCTATAATCCTGATGCTGGGCTGGTGAGGATGACACCTGCTTTATGATATGTGATACTACTACAGTAATAGCAGATCAATGCAGTTTTGGTAATTGTTATAGTAGTGTGGAAACATACTTTTAGATCCCTTTTTGAGAAAACACCGCTGAAAAAGTAGGATGCAAATGTCAAGACCCATCATATTTAGCAGGAGCATATTGAGTTTGTGAAGCAGTTGACTATTAAAGTAGACTAGTAGCCTTAGATGTGTGTGTATATTAGGGGAGGGGGGGGAGGGGGGGGGGCTACCGTAAAGGCTACAGTCACGACTGTAACTGTATTCAAGATTTTAATCTTCTGAAACTTGACTGTTGACTACACCATTTTACCCTTGATTATTGACCTCTTGAACAAGAATTCATGATCTCACCCATTTTTCAAATTTTTGATTGTTGATGCACTAACACTAATGAACACAAATTCATGAGAGTTGCTTTGACTAATGATTACATATTGACAGTTGTGACTGTACAATCTATGGCCCCTGACTACATACGGATTATTGCTGGGTTGTAGCAGAAATGATTGCGGAGGTTAGAGAAGGTACGGCAGTGCTGCAATGCTGCCATGTTACTGCATGTGTGTACGTAGTTATGTGCTCCCCCATCACTGGCTTTGCTGGCTATGTACAATGTACAATGTATATTATAGTTACTTTTAAGTTATCCTGTTGAGAACTCGGGATCATGACATTTCTCTCATTTTCAGATTACTATCGATGGGAAGGACATTAAGAATTTGAACCTCAAGTGGCTGAGACAGAACATCGGGGTTGTGTCTCAGGAGCCAGTGCTCTTTAACACCACGATAGCTGAGAACATTCGTTTTGGCAGGGAGGATGCTACAATGGAGGATATTGAGCAAGCTGCCAAAGATGCTAATGCATATAAGTTCATTTCCCAGTTTCCAGATGGTTTCAACACTCACGTGGGAGAGGGAGGTGCACAGATGAGTGGCGGACAGAAGCAGAGGATTGCCATAGCCCGTGCTCTGGTGAGGGACCCTAAGATCTTGTTGCTGGATGAAGCCACCTCTGCCCTGGACACAGAGAGTGAGAAAGTTGTTCAAAATGCGCTGGACAAGGCCAGGGAGGGTCGCACCACCATTGTGATAGCCCATCGACTGTCCACCATTCGGACAGCCGACATCATTGTCTCAGTTGATGACGGTCGTGTGGTGGAAATGGGTAGCCATCTTGAGCTGATGGACAATGAAGGCTTGTACTTTGAGCTGGTAATGGCACAGACTATTGAACCAAAGGAGAAGAGTGGACGTGGTGGTGAGTGTGTGATAGCTATCTATATGAGCTAACATTGGGACCTGCTGTACCTTTGCTTTATTTGTTTTTGCTTATCAATCATGCAGATCCATTGACAGCATCCTTCAGAGCTGCAGTGAAGCGTTCTATGACATTCTCTCGTTCCAGTTTGGAAGAGCTTCCAGTTATTAACCACCCTTCTCCTTCGCCTGGCCATGGTAGGGTGGCCTTCGCCAATCCTGTTGCTGATGCAGTGTACGGTGACTATGAAGATGAACTGTCTGAGAAAAAGGTTTAGCTGTTAGCTACCCCAGATTAGAAGTATTTACATGGTAGTTTTTCTGTAGTATCTATTGAACAAGTTTATAGGAGTGCATAGTGTTGACGTTTCTGTAGTATCTATGGAACAGGTTTGCAGCAGTGCAAATCACTCCCAGACCTCGCTATTTGCAGCAGTAGTAATGATGGTGCAATGTTGTATTTGCAAGTACTAATTTATTTCTTTTTCTATGACTAGGCCGATAAAGTGGTAAAATTTGACATGGAGGAAGAGGCATTCTCCATAAACAACAAAGTACGATGGAGTATGAGCAAACACCAGCGGAAGCTGCAGGAAGAAGGAATCAAGGAGGTGCCTTTCAGAGAGCTTATCAAGCTGAATTTCCCTGACTGGCACTTTGTACTCGTTGGAGTGATCTGCTGGGTCGTCATCGGTGCCCTCTTTCCTCTCTTGTCCATCCTCTTCAGCGAAGTACTCAGGGTGAGTCAGAGCATAGATGCACTCCCTATGCCAGCTAGCCCGACCTACACTCCCATGCCAGCCTACCCTACACTCCCATACCAACTAGCCTGATCTACACTCCCATGCCAGCCTATCCTACACTCCCATACCAGCTAGCCTGATCTACACTCCCATGCCAGCCTACCCTACAGTGTCCCATACCAACTAGCCTGATCTACACTCCCATACCAGCCTACCCTACACTCCCATACTTGTTTGGTCCTATAATAATGTACTTAGCTATGTGTTCCTTTATAGTAATGGTTGGCCATGTACCTACGTATATTGTGCACTAAGTTTTGGCATTAATCCTTGTGCAGGTATATGGAGAGACAGATGTAGAGGTGATTGAGAGAGACATTAGGCGACTTGCACTGGGAATTGTTGGCCTGGCTATCGGTACAGGACTGTGTTACTTCATTGCTGTAAGTAATCTAAACTATGTGTATGGACAATATTGGTGTTCAAAAAATAATACAGTTAAAGTTTACAGCTTCAAACCTTTGTGTCATGTTAGCTTTATAGCTCTTAATTGCTCTCTCTGTAGTTATTCGCTCTTGATATTGCTGGTGAGAGGCTGACCAAGAGGATGCGCTACCGAACATTCAAGGCTATGCTAAGACAGGTCAACACTATAGTGAAACTGTGATTATTCGAACACCGATTAACTAAAATCCAAAGTGAACCTTTCTCCCCCGTCTTATGCTTGAGTGGGAGTGATATAACCGGTTTGTACCACAGCAAGGTAGTAGTACCACAAGGAGTGTATGACTGACTCAGCGTGGTATATGAGTTAATTTTACCACCTAGTGTATGGCTGAGCTTGCAACTTACATCAGCAAGCCAGCTGTCTTCTGGGGAATACATGCCTTTGAACTATATGGCTGCAACTATATATGTATGTAGTAGGTAGTGACGTGACTGTGTGCAATGTCATTGCTCTACCTTCTACTAGCACAGAATATCAAGCAGTGTGTAGGGATTGAGGATGTTAAATTTCTTTACTTCCTTTCTGCAGAATATTGGCTGGTTTGACGACCGTGCCAACAGTACTGGAGCACTGACTACAAAGCTGGCTGTAGATGCATCAGAAGTGAAAGGGGTGCGATTTAATTTATATTTTATACTCATGAGTGTATGTGTACCCTACTGCATGTGTGACTAGAATGATGCTTTCTTGAGATTCCTTCCCAGCAAGTGTACCCCAACCTCAAGGTACCTGACATACTTAAGTCTTTTCAAAGAGCCCCCCACCAGTCCTATATCAAACACTGAGTAATAACTACCTGTCATACCCCATGCAAACTCACGCACTACATTCAAAAATTCATAGGCTACTGGCATCCGATTGGGGGTTCTTCTGCAGGCGATCTCTGGCTTTGTTACAACCATCATCATTGGCCTCCTCGCCAACTGGAAGCTCACTCTAGTCCTCATGTTTGTCTTTCCTATTTTCACTGCGGAGATCTACCTGCAGGTGAAATTTGTTGCAGGTCGGAGCACCAAGAACAAAAAGAGACAGGAAGCTAGTGGACAGATAGCTGTGGAATCCATTGAGAATATTCGCACTGTGGCTGGCCTGGGAGCTGAGGACCAAATCTGTGATAAATATGTTCAGCTATTGAAAGGATCATTCAAGTTAGTCTATAATTCAATCACGAGGCATTGTGTGTTTCACTAATCATTACTTAAGATGTGGCTGAGCTCCACTGTGGATAAATTGACTGCTAAGTACCATGGCAAGAGTCAGCTATCTAGGTTGGAATAATAATTAAACAAATATACCTATTCCTGGGTCCCAACTCTTCTCTCCTCAACAGTGCCAATGTGAAAAATGTGGTCATCACAGCGCTGGCATATGGTTTTGTAAAATCCATGGTCTTCTTCATTTTATCTGCTGGCTATCGCTTTGGGGCCTTCCTGGAGATTGAGGACGGAGCAGATTATGACGACATCTTCAGGTAGGGTAGATGCAGAGTTTGTCATGTGACTTGCAGTCTTGATTATGTTTTACCAACCATGTATATCTTTCTTCATTGCCTCCTGTATGTTCTAACAAATATTGATGATTTCACACACCCACATCCTCTGCATATCATTAACCTCCTCTTTCTTCTGCCCATTCTCTACAGGGTGTTTACGGCAGTTTTATTCGCTGCCTGGCAGACTGGTCAAGCTTCCTCTACTGCTGCTGGCTTTGGCAAGGCCAAGGCCTCTGCTTCAAGGATCTTAGCCCTGCTCAAGCTAGAGCCTTCAATTGATACCGAATCACCTAATGGACTTAAACCGGTAGGCATAATTCAAATTATGCTATTACTGGGGAGTTTTGAAGAACCTGGGCTTCTAGAGAGTTTAAACCGTTGCACCCAGTGAATGTACTGTATGCATAAAAGCAAGAAGTCATTAGACTCGTCCCCAGACTCTCCCAAACAGGAGAGAGCCTGGTATCTTTCTCACATGAGTGACGCTCAGTGTAGAAAGGCGGTAGCCTCGTACCCAGGCCACACCCACCAAAAAATAATGGATCATATCCACAGTATAATAACGTCAGGTTCAGTTACGAATCTGCTGATGTTTCCATGTCACAAAACTGTAAAGTGAAGATAGCAAGCTTTAAGCATGTAGTGATGTTTATTTGGCAGGTAGATGCCTAGAAAGTGATTGGTAGTTCGATTCCTTTTGCCACTGAAAAGCCTATAGAAGGCCAGATTTCGGATATGAAAATCAAGCAGCGCACAGCCACTGCCAGGAGAGGGCGCTTCTGAATTTTTGTGGCAAGATACCTACCATAATTGTAGCCAATAGAAAATTATAAGTTCTTGTACTATTCTTGACTGGCTAGAAAGGCTTTTCACCTGAAGAAACTCATAATCAGGATGATTTCTAGCTCTCCAGTTACTATACACTTGTACTACCGCTGTACTCCTCCTTGTGACTAAGAGCGTTCACGGATGCATTTACCGACACTTTTCTATACTTTATTTACGCATGTGTGAACAGTGGATACCAGGCCACTCTTCGGGAGGGGGGGAGTGGGGGGGGGGGCTGGGTACGAGGGTAGAAAGGACGTAATTGTGCGTAGGCATAGCTGTAGTTCCCAGACGCCGGGGAAAAGCAGTGAATTATTGCAAATTTTAGGGCTCATTGATGCCACTGAAGTAGTATCGCCAGCGAAGGTAGACAAATACAATTGGTCACTACCTATGCATAATTAAAATCACGTGAGAAAAGACACCAGGCTTTCACCTGTGTTTCAATAATTTATTTTTCAATGGTAGAGCCCGGGGATAAGGCTAGGCTAGGGAGTCATACTTTTCCAGCATTTCTAACTACTACAGTAATTTTTTAGGCATCATCAACTGGAAAAATCTCAGTGGAGGATATCCACTTCTACTACCCCACTCGTCCCAAGGAGAAGGTTCTTCAAGGTCTAACTGTGTCAGTGAAGCCGGGTCAAACACTGGCTCTGGTGGGGCCCAGTGGCTGTGGCAAGAGCACCATTGTCTCCCTGATTCAAAGGTTCTACAATCCCTTGCTGGGCAGTCTTACCGTAGATGGAAACCCTATAACAGCTCTGAACATTAAGTGGCTGCGCTCCCAGATTGGCATTGTGTCGCAGGAACCAGTGCTGTTTGATACCACCATTGCAGATAACATCCGATACGGGGCCAACTTCAGGGAAGTTTCAGATGAAGAGGTTATTGAGGCAGCCAAATCAGCCAACATCCACAACTTTATTGAATCTCTTCCCCAGGTGAGATTTCCTTCACTTATTTTGCAAACTCTCCTATCCATTAATTCTCCTTTGTCTTGAAGGGCTACAACACTAATACTGGATCGAAGGGTACACAGTTGAGTGGAGGCCAGAAGCAGAGGATTGCCATAGCCCGTGCTCTGGTGAGGAACCCCAAGATCTTGCTGCTGGATGAAGCCACCTCTGCCCTGGACACAGAGAGTGAGAAGATAGTTCAAGAAGCCCTCGACAAGGCCAGGGAGGGTCGTACCAGCATCGTGATCGCCCACCGTCTGTCCACCATCTACAATGCAGATTGCATTGCAGTCATCCACAACGGCAAAGTGATTGAATCTGGTACTCATGCGGAGCTAATGGCTAAGCGTGGTGCCTACTATTTCCTCAACACTGTGGCGGTAGAAGATGTGGAGTAATCAAATGAATAACAATCATTGACAATAATATGACTTGGTTTGCGGTTAAAATTCAGTTATTGCATACTAGTACTACATGTAGCTTTTTTAGCTGGTAGTAAATGTGACTACTTTATAATATTTATTTGTGTAGTATTATTTTGTATTTATATGTGTCTCATAGGCCAAAATTAACCTGCTGCCCATGGGGCATTACTCTAACTCGTATCTAGCTATCTATGAGTGTAATCACACTGCCAAGTGTAATTGCCAGAGACGCGACCCATAAAGAAAGATGAAGAACGTGTGCCTGTTGGGATTCCAACTCAGTCTCTGTGTGATCAGCTTAGCAGTCAAGGATGTTGCCACTACACCGCAGGAATCTTCTCTATCTAGTGCAGCTTATTAAGAGTGGTCAGTTGAAATAATGCTGATAAGATGATGTACCCAGTCCATTGTACTAGAGTATACCACGCCACACGCAGTGAACCTCAATGCGTGCACACTTTAGCCGATTGAGGTTCAGCACATACTGAACTGGGGAGTGAACTTTAGAGTCTAGCGGCCGTTGGGTGCTGAACCTCAATGCATGCCAATGACGCATTATGGACCTCTATATTACAGCCACAAAATGGTGGCCCTAGGGTGACTAGTCTCGAATCCAGACCCTCCCCTCGCGCCCCGTAGGAAAAAATTTCTATAGGGTGACCGCAATACAGAGGTTCCACTGTACTAGTAGTGGCTATGAGGTGTTTAACCCCAATGCAGTCCAGCACCTGCTGCTACATGTCATGTGTTCAATGAAAATATGAATGAGAAAAAAGTGGGGGGGGGGGGGGGGGGGGCACACCCCTGTGCTTCCCACCTAGCCTAAGGCATTCCCTCCCCTGACAGTAAAAATGCACAAGGTCATACTGCCAGAGGGTTGGGCAGATCATCACTCTGCCAGCCAATTGACCAGGATTTCCCCCGAAGGTCTATGGGAACAGAGGCTACATGCATGCCCCAAAGGGCACTGGGTCTGGCCACTGGCTGACGATCAAGCGAACTTGAGAGAAGCCGAAGCCGTACTCTAGTGTCTTCCCAAACAAAACATGCGCTCACAGCGATGAACTCTGCGAGGTGACCCGAAGTATGGCGCGGAAGGGCCCTCTTTTATACCTTAGTTTAACTAGTGATACACAATGTGCACATGTGCTCGCTTCGCGAGAATTGCTGATAACTACTTGCTGGCTACGCTCGAGACGCTAAACGGTCTCACCGATATATTTTGCGAAACCCGTAAGCAAGTGCGAGCCTCCTTGGAGGGTATAAAAGAGGGCCCTTCCGCGCCATACTTCGGGTCACCTCGCAGAGTTCATCGCTGTGAGCGCATGTTTTGTTTGGGAAGACACTAGAGTACGGCTTCGGCTTCTCTCAAATTCGCTTGATCGTCAGCCAGTGGCCAGACCCAGTGCCCTTCGGGGCATGCATGTAGCCTCTGTTCCCATAGACCTTCGGGGGAAATCCTGGTCAATTGGCTAGCAGAGTGATGATCTGCCCAACCCTCTGGCAGTATGACCTTGTGCATTTTTATTGTCAGGGGAGGGAATGCCTTAGGCTAGGTGGGAAGCACAGGGGTGTGCCCCCCCCCCCTTTTTTCTCATTCATATTTTCATTGAACACATGACATGTAGCAGCAGGTGCTGGACTGCATTGGGGTTAAACACCTCATAGCCACTACTAGTACAGTGGAACCTCTGTATTGCGGTCACCCTATAGGAAATTTTTTCCTACGGGGCGCGAGGGGAGGGTCTGGATTCGAGACTAGTCACCCTAGGGCCACCATTTTGTGGCTGTAATATAATACCGCTATACGTTCATTGGCATGCATTGAGGTTCAGCACCCAACGGCCGCTAGACTCTAAAGTTCACTACCCCAGTTCAGTATGTGCTGAACCTCAATCGGCTAAAGTGTGCACGCATTGAGGTTCACTACGTGTGGCGTGGTATACAATGGACTGGGTACATCATCTTATCAGCATTATTTCAACTGACCACTCTTAATAAGCTGCACTAGATAGAGAAGATACCTGCGGTGTAGTGGCAACATCCTTGACTGCTAAGCTGATCACACAGAGACTGAGTTGGAATCCCAACAGGCACACTTTCTTCATCTTTCTTTATGGGTCGCGTCTCTGGCAATTACACTTGGCAGTGTGATTACACTCATAGATAGCTAGATACGAGTTAGAGTAACGCCCCATGGGCAGCAGGTTAATTTTGGCCTATGAGACACATATAAATACAAAATAATACTACACAAATAAATATTATAAAGTAGTCACATTAAATTTTACTACCAAGCTAAAAAAGCTACATTTTAACCGCAAACCAAGTCATATTATTGTCAATGATTGTTATTCATTTGATTACTCCACATCTTCTACCGCCACAGTGTTGAGGAAATAGTAGGCACCACGCTTAGCCATTAGCTCCGCATGAGTACCAGATTCAATCACTTTGCCGTTGTGGATGACTGCAATGCAATCTGCATTGTAGATGGTGGACAGACGGTGGGCGATCACGATGCTGGTACGACCCTCCCTGGCCTTGTCGAGGGCTTCTTGAACTATCTTCTCACTCTCTGTGTCCAGGGCAGAGGTGGCTTCATCCAGCAGCAAGATCTTGGGGTTCCTCACCAGAGCACGGGCTATGGCAATCCTCTGCTTCTGGCCTCCACTCAACTGTGTACCCTTCGATCCAGTATTAGTGTTGTAGCCCTTCAAGACAAAGGAGAATTAATGGATAGGAGAGTTTGCAAAATAAGTGAAGGAAATCTCACCTGGGGAAGAGATTCAATAAAGTTGTGGATGTTGGCTGACTTGGCTGCCTCAATAACCTCTTCATCTGAAACTTCCCTGAAGTTGGCCCCGTATCGGATGTTATCTGCAATGGTGGTGTCAAACAGCACTGGTTCCTGCGACACAATGCCAATCTGGGAGCGCAGCCACTTAATGTTCAGAGCTGTTATAGGGTTTCCATCTACGGTAAGACTGCCCAGCAAGGGATTGTAGAACCTTTGAATCAGGGAGACAATGGTGCTCTTGCCACAGCCACTGGGCCCCACCAGAGCCAGTGTTTGACCCGGCTTCACTGACACAGTTAGACCTTGCAGGACCTTCTCCTTGGGACGAGTGGGGTAGTAGAAGTGGATATCCTCCACTGAGATTTTTCCAGTTGATGATGCCTAAAAAATTACTGTAGTAGTTAGAAATGCTGGAAAAGTATGACTCCCTAGCCTAGCCTTATCCCCGGGCTCTACCATTGAAAAATAAATTATTGAAACACAGGTGAAAGCCTGGTGTCTTTTCTCACGTGATTTTAATTATGCATAGGTAGTGACCAATTGTATTTGTCTACCTTCGCTGGCGATACTACTTCAGTGGCATCAATGAGCCCTAAAATTTGCAATAATTCACTGCTTTTCCCCGGCGTCTGGGAACTACAGCTATGCCTACGCACAATTACGTCCTTTCTACCCTCGTACCCAGCCCCCCCCCCCCACTCTCCCCCTCCCGAAGAGTGGCCTAGTATCCACTGTTCACACATGCGTAAATAAAGTATAGAAAAGTGTCGGTAAATGCATCCGTGAACGCTCTTAGTCACAAGGAGGAGTACAGCGGTAGTACAAGTGTATAGTAACTGGAGAGCTAGAAATCATCCTGATTATGAGTTTCTTCAGGTGAAAAGCCTTTCTAGCCAGTCAAGAATAGTACAAGAACTTATAATTTTCTATTGGCTACAATTATGGTAGGTATCTTACCACAAAAATTCAGAAGCGCCCTCTCCTGGCAGTGGCTGTGCGCTGCTTGATTTTCATATCCGAAATCTGGCCTTCTATAGGCTTTTCAGTGGCAAAAGGAATCGAACTACCAATCACTTTCTAGGCATCTACCTGCCAAATAAACATCACTACATGCTTAAAGCTTGCTATCTTCACTTTACAGTTTTGTGACATGGAAACATCAGCAGATTCGTAACTGAACCTGACGTTATTATACTGTGGATATGATCCATTATTTTTTGGTGGGTGTGGCCTGGGTACGAGGCTACCGCCTTTCTACACTGAGCGTCACTCATGTGAGAAAGATACCAGGCTCTCTCCTGTTTGGGAGGGTCTGGGGACGAGTCTAATGACTTCTTGCTTTTATGCATACAGTACATTCACTGGGTGCAACGGTTTAAACTCTCTAGAAGCCCAGGTTCTTCAAAACTCCCCAGTAATAGCATAATTTGAATTATGCCTACCGGTTTAAGTCCATTAGGTGATTCGGTATCAATTGAAGGCTCTAACTTGAGCAGGGCTAAGATCCTTGAAGCAGAGGCCTTGGCCTTGCCAAAGCCAGCAGCAGTAGAGGAAGCTTGACCAGTCTGCCAGGCAGCGAATAAAACTGCCGTAAACACCCTGTAGAGAATGGGCAGAAGAAAGAGGAGGTTAAGAGGATGTGGGTGTGTGAAATCATCAATATTTGTTAGAACATACAGGAGGCAATGAAGAAAGATATACATGGTTGGTAAAACATAATCAAGACTGCAAGTCACATGACAAACTCTGCATCTACCCTACCTGAAGATGTCGTCATAATCTGCTCCGTCCTCAATCTCCAGGAAGGCCCCAAAGCGATAGCCAGCAGATAAAATGAAGAAGACCATGGATTTTACAAAACCATATGCCAGCGCTGTGATGACCACATTTCTCACATTGGCACTGTTGAGGAGAGAAGAGTTGGGACCCAGGAATAGGTATATTTGTTTAATTATTATTCCAACCTAGATAGCTGAATCTTGCCATGGTACTTAGCAGTCAATTTATCCACAGTGGAGCTCAGCCACATCTTAAGTAATGATTAGTGAAACACACAATGCCTCATGATTGAATTATAGACTAACTTGAATGATCCTTTCAATAGCTGAACATATTTATCACAGAGTTGGTCCTCAGCTCCCAGGCCAGCCACAGTGCGAATATTCTCAATGGATTCCACAGCTATCTGTCCACTAGCTTCCTGTCTCTTTTTGTTCTTGGTGCTCCGACCTGCAACAAATTTCACCTGCAGGTAGATCTCCGCAGTGAAAATAGGAAAGACAAACATGAGGACTAGAGTGAGCTTCCAGTTGGCGAGGAGGCCAATGATGATGGTTGTAACAAAGCCAGAGATCGCCTGCAGAAGAATCCCCAATCGGATGCCAGTAGCCTATGAATTTTTGAATGTAGTGCGTGAGTTTGCATGGGGTATGACAGGTAGTTATTACTCAGTGTTTGATATAGGACTGGTGGGGGGCTCTTTGAAAAGACTTAAGTATGTCAGGTACCTTGAGGTTGGGGTACACTTGCTGGGAAGGAATCTCAAGAAAGCATCATTCTAGTCACACATGCAGTAGGGTACACATACACTCATGAGTATAAAATATAAATTAAATCGCACCCCTTTCACTTCTGATGCATCTACAGCCAGTTTTGTAGTCAGTGCTCCAGTACTGTTGGCACGGTCGTCAAACCAACCAATATTCTGCAGAAAGGAAGTAAAGAAATTTAACATCCTCAATCCCTGCACACTGCTTGATATTCTGTGCTAGTAGAAGGTAGAGCAATGACATTGCACACAGTCACGTCACTACCTACTACATACATATATAGTTGCAGCCATATAGTTCAAAGGCATGTATTCCCCAGAAGACAGCTGGCTTGCTGATGTAAGTTGCAAGCTCAGCCATACACTAGGTGGTAAAATTAACTCATATACCACGCTGAGTCAGTCATACACTCCTTGTGGTACTACTACCTTGCTGTGGTACAAACCGGTTATATCACTCCCACTCAAGCATAAGACGGGGGAGAAATGTTCACTTTGGATTTTAGTTAATCGGTGTTCGAATAATCACGGTTTCACTATAGTGTTGACCTGTCTTAGCATAGCCTTGAATGTTCGGTAGCGCATCCTCTTGGTCAGCCTCTCACCAGCAATATCAAGAGTGAATAACTACAGAGAGAGCAATTAAGAGCTATAAAGCTAACATGACACAAAGGTTTGAAGCTGTAAACTTTAACTGTATTATTTTTTGAACACCAATATTGTCCGTACACATAGTTTAGATTACTTACAGCAATGAAGTAACACAGTCCTGTACCGATAGCCAGGCCAACAATTCCCAGTGCAAGTCGCCTAATGTCTCTCTCAATCACCTCTACATCTGTCTCTCCATATACCTGCACAAGGATTAATGCCAAAACTTAGTGCACAATATACGTAGGTACATGGCCAACCATTACTATAAAGGAACACATAGCTAAGTACATTATTATAGGACCAAACAAGTATGGGAGTGTAGGGTAGGCTGGCATGGGAGTGTAGATCAGGCTAGTTGGTATGGGACACTGTAGGGTAGGCTGGCATGGGAGTGTAGATCAGGCTAGCTGGTATGGGAGTGTAGGATAGGCTGGCATGGGAGTGTAGATCAGGCTAGTTGGTATGGGAGTGTAGGGTAGGCTGGCATGGGAGTGTAGGTCGGGCTAGCTGGCATAGGGAGTGCATCTATGCTCTGACTCACCCTGAGTACTTCGCTGAAGAGGATGGACAAGAGAGGAAAGAGGGCACCGATGGCGACCCAGCAGATCACTCCAACGAGTACAAAGTGCCAGTCAGGGAAATTCAGCTTGATAAGCTCTCTGAAAGGCACCTCCTTGATTCCTTCTTCCTGCAGCTTCCGCTGGTGTTTGCTCATACTCCATCGTACTTTGTTGTTTCTGGAGAACGCCTCTTCCTCCATGTCAAATTTTACCACTTTATCGGCCTAGTCATAGAAAAAGAAATAAATTAGTACTTGCAAATACAACATTGCACCATCATTACTACTGCTGCAAATAGCGAGGTCTGGGAGTGATTTGCACTGCTGCAAACCTGTTCCATAGATACTACAGAAAAGTCAACACTATGCACTCCTATAAACTTGTTCAATAGATACTACAGAAAAACTACCATGTAAATACTTCTAATCTGGGGTAGCTAACAGCTAAACCTTTTTCTCAGACAGTTCATCTTCATAGTCACCGTACACTGCATCAGCAACAGGATTGGTGAAGGCCACCCTACCATGGCCAGGCGAAGGAGAAGGGTGGTTAATAACTGGAAGCTCTTCCAAACTGGAACGAGAGAATGTCATAGAACGCTTCACTGCAGCTCTGAAGGATGCTGTCAATGGGTCTGCATGATTGATAAGCAAAAACAAATAAAGCAAAGGTACAGCAGGTCCCAATGTTAGCTCATATAGATAGCTATCACACACTCACCACCACGTCCACTCTTCTCCTTTGGTTCAATAGTCTGTGCCATTACCAGCTCAAAGTACAAGCCTTCATTGTCCATCAGCTCAAGATGGCTACCCATTTCCACCACACGACCGTCATCAACTGAGACAATGATGTCGGCTGTCCGAATGGTGGACAGTCGATGGGCTATCACAATGGTGGTGCGACCCTCCCTGGCCTTGTCCAGCGCATTTTGAACAACTTTCTCACTCTCTGTGTCCAGGGCAGAGGTGGCTTCATCCAGCAACAAGATCTTAGGGTCCCTCACCAGAGCACGGGCTATGGCAATCCTCTGTTTCTGTCCGCCACTCATCTGTGCACCTCCCTCTCCCACGTGAGTGTTGAAACCATCTGGAAACTGGGAAATGAACTTATATGCATTAGCCTCTTTGGCAGCTTGCTCAATATCCTCCATTGTAGCATCCTCCCTGCCAAAACGAATGTTCTCAGCTATCGTGGTGTTAAAGAGCACTGGCTCCTGAGACACAACCCCGATGTTCTGTCTCAGCCACTTGAGGTTCAAATTCTTGATGTCCTTCCCATCGATAGTAATCTGAAAATGAGAGAAATGTCATGATCCCGAGTTCTCAACAGGATAACTTAAAAGTAACTATAATATACATTGTACATTGTACATAGCCAGCAAAGCCAGTGAGGGAGCACATAACTACGTACACACATGCAGCAACATGGCAGCATTGCAGCAGTGCCGTACCTTCTCTAACCTCCGCAATCATTTCTGCTACAACCCAGCATTAATTCATATGTAGTCAGGGGCCATAGATTGTACAGTCACAACTGTCAATATGTAATCATTAGTCAAAGCCACTCTCATGAATATGTGTTCATTAGTGTTAGTGCATCAACAATCAAAAATTTGAAAAATGGGTGAGATCATGAATTCTTGTTCAAGAGGTCAATAATCAAGGGTAAAATGGTGTAGTCAACAGTCAAGTCTCAGAAGATTAAAATCTTGAATACAGTTACAGTCGTGACTGTAGCCTTTACGGTAGCCCCCCCCCCCTCCCCTAATATACACACACACCTAAGGCTACTAGTCTACTTTAATAGTCAACTGCTTCACAAACTCAATATGCTCCTGCTAAATATGATGGGTCTTTTCTGTGATTACAATTCTTGACATTTGCATCCTACTTTTTCAGCGGTGTTTTCTCAAAAAGGGATCTAAAAGTATGTTTCCACACTACTATAACAATTACCAAAACTGCATTGATCTGCTATTACTGTAGTAGTATCACATATCATAAAGCAGGTGTCATCCTCACCAGCCCAGCATCAGGATTATAGAATCTCTGCAATAGCTGGATGGTGGTGCTCTTGCCACACCCAGTGGAACCCACCAGGGCAACCGTCTGACCCTTGCTGATTTTCAGGCTTAACCCCTTCAGAATCTTGGAGAGTGGGATAGAGGGAAGGAGAGACAGGAAGAAATTGGTATAGCTCATTCTTCATTCAGCACTACCAAAATTAGGGGAGGAGGACCTACTTGGACATTGGGCCGGGCAGGGTAGTGAAAGATCACGTCACTGAACTCAATATTTCCCTCTAAGTTGTCAAGAATTTCCCCTTCATTAGAGGATGAATCGATGACAGGCTCCTTTAGGGTTGAAAAGCACTTGCATTGTTAATTCAACTGCTTCAGAAAACATTACACACTCTATGAGCAACAGGAGCTAGCTGATGGTGAGCTCAAGCACAGTCTACCAATTAAATCACATCCTTTTCCATTAATAGCTCACCCTGTCGATGATCTTAAAGACAGCAGTGGCAGAGCCCAGAGCAGTGGCAAAGGTCTCAAGATCAGGAACCGCATTTCCCAGAGAAAAATTGCCAAGCATGACCGTAAAGAACACCTATAAAAGACAAGACAGAAGAAAGTCAGTAACCACACTCCTAAATGGAAAGATTACAGGTGAATATGGAAATAATCAAATGTAAATTTAGTGTGTACATGATTATGTCTGTACTTAGTGTCCACAAGGTATTACTACTAGTTAGACTTGCGGTGATTATGCTTGGCATATTGTGTGAATGATTGCCGAAAAGAAGCACTTGAGCATTATGCAGGCACAATAGCAACTGACGTCGGATGCATGTGTTGTGGGTATATGCAAATGCCCTGCCAGTCACATGTAGCGTCAAAATGGCAGAGCTGGTTAGATGTACCCAGAGGCTAAGCCAGGTACTGCTACTTCATTGACTTGTAGTGAATTCAATCCCAGCATGCTACAGGAAGTCTTGAGGGCTCCTATAAGAGGTAATAACTGGCACACAAGCATCTAAGCAGATTAGCATTTGAGCATAGCCAGGTGGTATAATGGATGCAAGCCTATAGGTAGTCTAGCCTGCTTATCAAAGGGAAAGGCTTTACAAAGACAAGGTAAGTTTTTGACAGTCCTTAAGGCAGTTTTCACTGAAACTCTAATGGGAATTTTACAAAGACAGGTGTGTCAAAGGCCTATGCACCTAGTATAGTTGAAGAACAGTTACTCACCGAGACCACATCTCCACCTGATAGTTCACAGTCAATGAGCAGGGTGGAGCCAAACCTGCAGGATGGGTTATTAATTGGGATATACTCAAAATGGGTCACAGAACATATGCATGAACAGATAATTTCAAACCAGTCCAGCAGATGTATAAATGTGGAGCAATGCAGACAGTATGCCTAGCAAATGTTTCAGTATTGCTAATACATAGCTGGAACAAAGAAATTAACTAAATCTTGCGGGGCCTGGATATGAGGACACTCCTACCCCAGCTGCAGCTTACCACAATCCCAGAGAAAAGCCACAGAAGATGATCATATAGAGCAGTCCTAAGACAATGCTGGAGGAGAGCCCCTTCTTGTAACCCTCATTCCTGGCCTTCTTCAACTGCTCACCATACCTATGCACCAAATAAGGTAAGGTGGGTAGTAGTTAGTTAGATCACATCTATGGTACAGCAATAGTCAAGGGCGAAGCCGAAGGTGTGACTGAATGTACTTCTGATAAATTCCGAGTGAAATGCGTGACCTAACTAGTTTGTACCATGGATTACCATGGTAGTTGGCTAGCTCAGGTACTGGTAGGCCGGGCTGGTGCCTATGGTGTGGATGGTGTGACCATGGCAGTATCACTTTTGAGCTGAATTAGATTTTTCTTCACTCTGCATTTCTTTGGGCGCGATCTTGCTGCTGCCAAGTTGAGTTGTAGCTGCTGCTATTTAGCGTTCCTAGGCCTCTGCCCAACTTTTGTCGCTTGTTTGTTATGTCATAACCCCACCCAATTTGACAGTTACACATACAAACTTCACAAATACTCGTGGTAATTGCCGAGCGCAGCGAGGCCTATAATCGCGACATACAGGCTCAGAATCTCAGCTAGCGTTTATATATATATATATATTTGTCCATTCCCTCCCCCGGGGGGGCCCCGGGGCAACGGCACGTGTTCAAAATGGCGTCTCTATCAGTTACGTGGATGCTGTCTTCGAACTTGTAGTGCACCAAGAGTCAGAGAGTTGGATAAGTCTACCACATAGTTTTAGCAAGGAAGGCCTACTACAGCTCCCAGGTTAGTAGAGTTTATGTATCTGTTGTGTAAGTAGAGATATGAGTGCTGGAGATGGACGGCACGATCGAGCGATGCGAACGTGAGTTTCAAGCACTACAGCCCCTCTGTCTACTCTCTCATGGCATCCGTGGCTGATTCTCAGAAAATCTTGTAGATAGAGACATATCTCACCTGGATGTCAGTCGTTTTTCATACCTGCTCCAGAATTACTACTTCCCTGTTCAGCTATTATTCTCGCGACTAGCTGACTCGTGAAAATAGTCGACCCCGTGTGCATCGGGGGCTACCCCAGTCCCAGTCCGAATCCCGTGTGCAACCCGGGGTGTGATGATGTCAGGAAAAGGCCTGCAGGCATGCCTCCCAGGGATAATTATGTTAATACACATGATACAGCTTAGAGATCTAATTTTGAAGGCCAGTTGTTGTTTTTTATAGTCCTCCTCAGGTAGTGTAGCCTCAATACATAACAACTACCTGCCTCTGATAGCCACGCGAGGCATATTACGCTTGCGTATTCCTAGTAAATTGTTACTGGTAGAGATATTATGGTAAGAAAGTGTGAATTCTTCTGCATCAGTTATCATTCTAGCCTCATTCCCAGGCCTCTCCCACACGAGTGAGCAAAGCATGCGAGTGAAAAGCGGGCTTTTTACTCTCTCACTTCATTCACTCATGATTGTGCGGGAAAGGCCTGGGAACACGGCTATTATTATTCCTCGTATTACTCCTCATGCATTGCTAATAAATAGTCCAGGATCTACAGAGGCCTTCTTAGTCTTCTGCTTGTCCTTATTCTGTGAAAACAGTTGCTGAATTATGGGCCCCCTGAATCAAAAATCTGTAATCTTCCCCATGCTTCGCAAGGGAGGGGGGACACCCCCCTTCTGCACCCTCCCCCCAAAGGCGGCCGTGCTGCCAGCAGCAATGCATGACCGAAGTACCCAAAAACTGCTTGCTATGGCTTTGGTTAGGGCATTGTGAGATTGAAGAATTCTGTTTTTGCCATTTACAAATACAAACTATATTTGCCATACTGATTCTGTATGATCATTGACAAAACATTCTGTACGATCAGAAACAACCAAAACCATCACTTATAACTGTTCAACTTTGACTTGGCGATACTTTGCCCTTGTATGGCTTACCACACTTCTTCAAAGGAAAAGCACACAAACACAAAGATGTACAGACACAAGATTAGCATCATATAATCATGTCTCTAGAGGAGTCTATAGTGTATAGTACCATAGGGCCAATCATGCTCGCCACACTAATATGTTCTTAATTATGCCAGGAGTGCATAACAAACAAGTGGAGGAATAGGAAATGGTAGCAACTGTCTTTCAAACAATCACAGAGTAGAAATTATACTGAAAATAAAGCATATGCACTTCCACAATTACGTACAGATCACCTACCCTTACTAAAGTGTGTTAGGACATCCAAGACATCCAAGAATGTTGAGGACAGTTTTTAAGCGTAGTTTGCAGTCTGACAAGAGTCTAGTCAACTCTATTCACACGATACCACAGAAACTAAAGACAGTCTTTACAGTTGCTCAAGAAAATACTCCAGCACAGCACTGATACTTATTACACTGTTAATAAGACTGGTCAGTTTAAATAAAGTATGGCCAGTTCTACTGCCATGTTAACACTTGAAGGACTATTGTGACAGATATGTAACATACAACTGTCAAGACTTTATTTAAACTGACCAGTTGGACTAACTGGCCCGTCTGCACAAACTGGCAAAATTTCTGTTGCCTGCAGCTAGCAGCCACACACACCTTTCCGCCTCCTTCTGTTCCCCCCCAAAGGCAACCACAGTTCTGATAGATCCAAGCACCTCTTCTGCCACTGCACCGGCTGCAGCGTAGGCATTTGACTCTCTTACGGTGAACGAGGCAACCAGCTATTGATAGAAGCAGACAAAAGTTCACAGGACATGCAACATGCAATGCCAATGATCTGTACACAACATATTCTTGTGGTGATGTATAGTCGTACCTTTGCAGAGATGCCACCTAGGATTGTCATGCAAGGCAGCAATGATGAAACCACCAGGGCCAGCTTCCAGTTGTATGAAAAGGCAATGGCGTAACCAGTGAGAAACGCACTAAAGTGTTCTAAAAACACAGCCACCTTGTCTCCAATACCAGCTTGGATCTTCTCAATGTCACTGTATTGGAGGCACAGAGGAATGTGATACCTTTATAGCCTGTGAACATTCATTATACATGCTAACTTCTAAACACCTGACAAATACTCAGTTATTAAACCATTAGGTGAATGCAAAGCATTGTGGGGCGAGTGTAAGCAAAGTAACCGACAGTATTTGGTGGCATGCCCACTCATGGAGACCTGGCATTAGTGAGGCTTTTTGGCGACCTGGCAGTTCTCCTCTGTTGGCAGTGGTGAAGCCTGATCTCCCTGTTGTCGGGAGACTCTGCAGCTTAGTCTGTGTGGTAGTATACCGGTATTCCACATGCCACATAGTACGTTATGTAAGAGGCAGCATACACTTACTAACCACAGCTAAACTAAGGCCCATTGGGTATGGTGGAATAACTACACAAGCAATAGACTCACTCAGACAGGCGAGTATTCAGCTCGGCTGTCTCATTGACATCAAACCATCCAATATCCTGTCGTAGAATAGAACGGTAGAAAGCCTTCCTGATTCTCTGAGTCTGCCGATAGGCACTGATGTTCCATAACAGGTTTGCAAAGAACACCGCCAGGAAGACACCAATCCCCAGTCCGACGTAATAGAACGAAAACTTGTTGATTTCATCGATGAATACACCTTCAGGATCACAAGCCAGGTTCAGGATATTAGAAAATATACTCGACTGCTGACAGAAGAACACGTCACTGTTGTTGGCAGTTGCATCTGCAGCAGTAGCCGTAGGACTCATCAGGTCAATATTCCCATCAACAACCATGTCACGAAATGGCACACAATCAAGACCCATCATTTGAGACTGGTTCTGAACAATGGGATGGAATGTTAGGGCCTGCTCGTAGTAGATGAACTGGCTGATGGCCTGTCCTAAGAGAAGTAAGTGAGCTGGGAAGGCCACCCCTGCAGCAATGCCCAACACAGCACCCACTAGGATCATTAGAAGGTCGGAGCATGTTGCGAATCGGAACTAAAGGGAGTTAGGGGGTAGAGAGGGAGGGGGGGGGGAGGGAGGGAAAAAGTGAAAGTGGTAGGGGGAGGGAGGGAGGGAGGGAGGAAGCAAGGAAAAGAAGGAGGGGGAAGGAGAGAGAGGGAGGGAGGGAGGGAGGGAGGGAGGGAGGGAGGGAGGGAGGGAGGGGAGGGGCACAGGTATGTTGTTAGCACAGCTCAGACCTCCCCTCCCCATGCATTGCTAATTAGCTGCTAAAAGATGCAGAAAATGTTGAATAAACTCACTGAGATTTGTATAGTGAATAGATACATGTAAACGAACAAGGATTTTTGTATGCATATTGTACCATACTCTATGCTACTGATGTTAATTTAGTGTATGATATGCCATCAATGAATAGAAGACAACTGCATGCAGGCATAGTCTTTGATGGTTGCAGCAGCACAAAAGAATAGCAAAGTATTTTCTGTAGCACAGAGTGAAGATATTGTATGGGACTGCAGGTAGAGCACATTGTGTCAGTATCTCCCACTCTTTGTCTATAGAAAACAAAAGCTCACAAGAGTCGAATCTGAAGAGAGTAATAAAATGTGCTGCTTTTCTCAAAGCTAATCACAAGCAAAAAACACTATCTTCCCTACTCACCACATCGTTTAACACATTACACGCATGGACACAGACAAACGGTTATTATTTCTGATGCAGATGAGTCAGCATAGCTGCTGGTTGGCTAGGAGTGATGACTTTTCTAATGTTTTTTCTGCAATCTTGACCAACTCCCTCCATGTACCCATACCATATCTTGGCAATTAGCTGTGTCCATGCATGTAATGTGTTAGCGTAAGTGACCACTTATCGCGCAGTACTAATTATCGCGCACTAAGTATTACTGTACTTAAGCGAAAAAATTTTTTTTGCTTACTACGTTGAAACAAGGTTGCTTAGTACAAGAGAACGTGAGACAAAACAAATATCAATTTTTAGCGACTAGTACACTTACCTTTGTGCTAACTGCGCGATAATGGTATAGCCGTTAAGTATTGGTACCATGCGTGGTGCGCGATAGTACGTACCGATGTGCGATAATTGATCATAAACGAGCTCCGCCTTCATCGTTCGCACAAAAAAGTGTTTCCGCCTACCTTCGCTTAAAAGGAGAGTAAGATTGCAGAAGCGATGGTGATATAGCTGTTGCTTCACCACATCGTAGCTATATAGTACATTGCTGCTTGCGCAGGAGGGCACCATCAATTCTAATTCAGGTGATGTCCTGACCTTAGCTTACACAAATAACTCACTGCAGACCACCTGCTCTATTTAGTACTCACCATCCTATACACTGGAATCAATTTTTGCTTCTCAGCTTTGTCCTTCCCTCTCCTGTGGGTAAAGAAAACACACAACACATCAATCAGTCTACGCTAAGCCGTCGATAATTAGGTGAACACTTCCGGTTATGCCCTACGTATAGTAATGTATGGAGGCTGGGATTGCCTAAACGGCAGTTTCTTTGCCCAGCTGTATCTCAAAAACTATTTGGTGTCTGTTAATGAATGTTGTGTATGTTGTAACATGTTCTTTAAAGTCTACAAAGAGTGTATAGTCAGTCTGGACCGTGCTCCCGAAATGTGCCAAGACCATCATCATACTACCCTTCACTAGCGGATCTGCCAACTTCGAATTTTGGGATAACGTGGAGCAAAGTGTAGAATCGGAGCCATACTTACTCTACAACTATAAAACCTTCCTGTCTACTAAATATGTAAATGGGCAGTGGCTAAGCTTCAAGCTTCTCTAGCTCAGTGATAAAATTGGCACTCCAGTCACAGCTATTATTTCCCTCATTTATCAACTGCGGAGCCCCTGGCCTGTTTACCAACATATAGCTACTTAGCCTCATTTCCAGGCCATGTGATATGATTTGAGAAGATTTGGGAATGCGGCTATGTCATACTTTGGAAGTGACTTTGCCATTGAAGATGCCATCAAAGTCGTGATCAAGTCTCGTCATCAAAGCAGAGATCGCTTACTATATCATCACTACAGAAGTGAAGGGTTACTATAAACCTATAGTTAGCTTAGTTGGAGCTTCACTATCATGCTTAAATGTGCAGTCTACTTACTGTGTGTGTAGTAGGTTTTGTTATATAACTAGTATTCCATCCAGGAACCCCTGCCTATTCCACATACCTTGCAATTTATACAATTCTCAATTACGGGAATGTTCTATTCCATAAATCCTTCCTATTCCATACACCTCGCACAATGTTCTAGGTGTGTGGAATAGGAGAGGATTCATGTAATAGAGCATTAATTCATGAAATTGAGGATTATTATTATAGCTACTTGCAAGGTTTGTGGAATAGGATAACTTTCCTTGGAATAAAATACTTTCTATAGTTTGCGTTATATATCCCAGTTGCAGTCTACAAAACTATGTGTAAACAAGTGGATCACTTTACAGACATATTTCTCCAATTTCAGAAGGAAAGAGAAGCTCATTAACAATGCATATCTTGTACCAACCAAACTATTCCCACCAAAGAAAAATGATCTATCCGGGTTTCTCTATGTAAAGAGATCGCCTGATTTGGACTGAAATAACTGAACTAGTAGGGCAGATGAAGAGTTAATGAGCTAGTTTAAAACTTAATTTCAAGCTTTGAAAGGTTATGGCTAACCTCAGCCTTTGATAATCATGAATAAAATTAAATAGCAATGAATCTCATTAATGTATTCCTTGACTAGTTAGGCAGTAGTAGAGATGAGCGGGTGCACATGCTGGAGCTATATTATGGATGAAAATGATGACCCTATATTATACAGCGAGCTACCATGAAGATAGTCTTGGGCGCCCAGACCAGGAGGGGCTGGGCAATAGCCTGGGATGGAAGTGTACCATGGTATGCAGGAATACTTCCAATGGCCTAATTTGAAAACTCTTATTTAATGTGGCCGTGATGTCACCAGAGGATGCACAATGATTTCACAACCATATCAAACATCGTGAGGATTCCAGCAGTTATGCATCACAATGTAATTTCCGAATTTGGTCATTGCATTTAGTATTCTGTTTTTGAATCACCTTTCATGTGTTTAGCTATCAAGGTACAGCCAGAGTAAGGTTTAGACGTGGAGTGAGAGGGTCTATACTAAGGTACAGCCCATCACGTACGATCACAAAACCTTATAGTAGGATACCTGAAAACTGTGCACTAAAATTTACTGGCATTCTGAGTTTATGGTTATGTATTCAATCATTGGCTTCTGTTATTCAAACTTAAATTCCAAGGATAATGGGCTGGAGTAAGGTATCCATACCAGCAATAGTTTGATGGTGGGTTGCTTTGAATGTCCCAAACTCATGGTGAACACATTCCTTTGCCCCCAGACCTCCATTCACCCTCAAAAAACCCCGCCGCATACGCATGGGTAATTACCCTCGTGAGGTATACTGCAATGATAAGTTCAAGGTACACAGTGGTTAAGACACAGACAACTAAAGAGACAGTGGTTATGAGTGGGTGTTTTGGACAGGAAATGATACAGAGGAAGGTGGTCCATTGATGTGGGAATCATGCACATTAATGTTTGAACAACTACAAGGGAAAAGACCTACATGTAGAGGAAGAAGTAACAATCACCTAGCTTCGTTCCCAGGCCTCCACCCAGCTTTTGTTGCTTGCAGTACGAAATGCGGGGAAGGCCTGGAATATTTTATCACGTGAGTGACGTCAAGGGTAGAGAGAAGGTAGAAAGAACTTAATTGCACGTGGGTAGACCAAACTGCAGTGTAGCAACATGCCCACGCATAGTTCGATCGCTCTAGCACGAGGTGCATTGTGATCAATGACTAGCAGTCTCTGTGATCAGTAAGTGAAGAGAAGGCTTGAGAGGAGCCTGGAAAGGGGCTGTTTTGGGCTGAATGCCACTGTGAAAACTGTTCTCCAAGGCGAACGGCGATAATCTCAGTCCTGTCAGTCGTGACACGACCGTAGTCTCACATAGTCAGACCATAGATATCTATGGTCAGACCTTCGCTCGAGCCAGACCCTCGAGCGAAGCCCTGGCTACGATTATCAGCTCTGTAAGATTTCAGAGCCCGCATGGGCCCATATTTTGCCATCATTAAACTAGTGCAACGCTGTCCTACAAGTATAAGTTACTATGGACCGCCCATTGTGGTTTTGTTCACCCACATGCAATTAAGTTCTCTCTACCTTGCGGTGCACACGTGATAAAATATACCAGGCTCACCCCCTTTTTTGGGAGAGCCTGGGAACGAGGCTAACAATCACCTACAACATCTGAACATCTGTAAGGAAGTCACTTACAGCCACAAAACTTCATACTGGAACTTTGAAGTACAATTGTGGTCACTTTCTCACAAATGTTCCAATTAAGTGTTTGTGGATCATCATGGGACCCAGTGATTACTACTACAACAAGCTTATAGTACAGCCTTTGATCTGCAACGATCATAGAACAAACACCTTTTTGTTCTGTTGGTTTGGCATTGTTGGTGTGCCATGTACTACTGTATAGCGGGAAATTTTCGCAGGTACAAATTTGCACCAAAATGCCAAAATGCCTTTAGTTTTTATTTTCGCAGTTTTTATTTTCGCGTCAGCCCAAATAATAATTGACCACACCCCTTCGTCCTGTCATGCCTAGCATGCCTCTCGCGTCGAAGAAAATTTGAGAAAGATGGCAGACCGAGCGTCCAATTGTTGAAGGGTTATGCACAGGATAGCTTCCATGAGTGCCTCATTGCCCTCTGTATATCCAATAGTATAATTTACTGTTTGATGATTGAACATACGATATTACACGCATGGACACAGCTAATTTCCAAGATGGTATAAGTATTGGGAGGGATTTGTTCAAGAATGTGCAAAACACATTAGCCATACATTTGCTTATTCATCCACATCGGAACTAAAGGTAGCCCATCTGTTCATTATTCAATTCTGATGCAGATGAGTAAGCATAGTGGATGGCTGGCTGCGAGTGATTATTGCTTTAATGTGTTTTCTGCATACTTGATCAACTCCCTCCATAAAAATCATACCATCTTGCTGTAGTTATCCAATATTACATAATCATAGACAAAATGGCAATTCCTTTTTTCTTTACTGCCGCATGGCATGTGAAAGACTCAGCTCTTCCATGCAGATCATGACACAGTGGGTAGCCTCAACATATTTCACAGCAAGACACTGCACAGACACTCTTCAGATACATATACACACACCAAATAATCTAATAACCAATTACTATTATACAACATCCTACTTAAAGGGAAAAGGAACAGGAAAACAGATATTAGGTATACCACCAAAGGAAATGACCTAAATTGAAGTCCACAAATACAGGAAACCAAGCACACTCATGACTCTGATCTAAGACAAGGTTATACAGAATTCACAAAATAGCCACATATTAAGTACCCATCCAGTGAGGCTAGCTATAGCAGTGACAGCCAGTGGCAATTCCAGGAGGGTTTCTGAGGTTTCGGGAAACTAGTCAGGTCTTGCTCTGAATATTGCTCTAACCAGACAGTGATATCAGCTGCATGCATCACACGCAATGACTATTTTATGCTTAACTCCTTAGTAAACCAACCTTAGGGGTGGCGTAGTTAACAATGAATGTACGCTTTGTAAGCATGCAAGACATGACAGACATCAATGTCTTCTGACACAGTGATAATTGGAGCTTTGACTCAATCTGAGCCTGAAGGCCTGCAGCATACCACAGCCATGGCATTCAGCTACCGACAGCCTCACAAATGTTTTGTAATAATTATCAAAATATTTCGGAATATACAAGCAAGGCAAGAAGTTATGCAGATCATGCCAGAATTGGTGAAATTGTATCACAGAATAGCTTAAAACATTCGGGAGGCATGCCCCCGAGACCCCCCAAGAATTATTTTATTACCCGTGCTACATATCCGGAGGCGGGTTAAGCAATGGCAGACTTGCACCATGGTACAAATTGTAGCTAGGTATTATACGCATTGTGCAGATGAGGCCTCGCACAGAGGTATGACGTATGATAAATGATAGTCAGCACAAAACTACACCCACTAGAACATTCAGGAGCCACATCGCCCACGCAATTGCTGGAGAAGCTACGACTACATGAGTGAGCCTTCAGGAGACGAATGTCTCTGACTACAATACAGTTCCAAGGTCCAGGTATGGCTGCTACAGGAGAGCAAAGTTGCTGCTTGAAACTAACGTCCGTATTGGTTGATCTGCGTACCGTCCATTTTTAGAGATCAGATCTCTGCTGAAACAGAGGCTACACAAATTCTAATCGCATTGGAGCTGTAATAAGCCTACCTTGATAAAATGAAGTGATCGATTTGTCCAGATCTCTGATCATTCGTGCACCAGAAGTACAAAGGCGGCATCCATGTAACTGGTCAGTAGTCTTACATAGCCAGACCTTCACTTGCAGGAGGGTCTGGTCAGCTACCCATATATGAATCTGTTCTAACGCCCACCAGACCTCAGTGGTATTTCACACACTTAATAAAAGTGTTACAATACAATGTTTGCGCTACATAAATGTTAATTACAATGCGCAAAAAGCTGAGTGCTATCAGCTCTTTGCAAGTTGCAATGAACCCCAAAGTCTGGTGGGTGTTAGAACGACTCCTATATGGGCAGTTGACCAGACCCTCCTGCACCCGAGGGTCTGAGACTAACTGGTTATGACACCAGGACTGAAAGCAATAATTATATATATATACACACATACACTAGCTCAGATTCCATCCCCACACTGCAAGATTATTTGCCTCGCGCTAAGGCGCCTGGCAATTAAAAGCACACTTTATAGTATCGTTACCCCTAGCAACCACATAAATTGTAGTATTTCACACACTTAATAAAACCTCCAACTTTGGAAACTACAGCTGGCTTCATTATCAAGATTTGCATAGTAAAAGTGTAAAGGTTGCCAACAAGGTTAGCACTTATAAGGTAACGTGGCTTTTTATGCTAGCTAATACCAAGGAAATGTCTATGTGCACAGTGTACTAATCTCACTACCAATATCCTCTCTATACATCCATACAACAACAGGAATCAAAAGTAAATAGATGTCTATACAGCAATAGAATCATAAGGATGTCATGACAACAGGTCATAGCATCACATGGGAAGTGGTCATGCACTATTAATGTTACATCATACAATTAGCTATGGAAACAGCTATGCTACAAAAGCTTGCAATTTCCAATAGTCTTGAAATGGGCACTTCACAAACATGTTATGCATACCAAGGTTTGATGCTCACTAAATGACCCTCGGAATCGCAATTCAGACAATCGAATTGTATAAAACCTCAGTGCAAATGTGCCCAGCCTAGGTCACATCCACACCTCAGCTGTCTGTATTAACAGCCAAATTTCCACGATCATTTGTTTAGGGTTACTTGATCAAGATGTTTGGTGGTAGTGAGTTTGTGCCAAGTTACTCCCTGTTGGCTGCTTAATTGCTCTTGTAATATCATGTGCCTACTTCCTACATATGTATGTGTGTGTAAGTGGAGCCAATTACATAATTATATTCACAATCAGCTGGTTACTAGAGTTGCAGTTTGTGTAAGAGAACAAAGCTCTACTGACCTTACATGGCCACCACAAAGCTCATGGACATTATTATGACTACAGCCTTGGCATTCTGTCTCTGCACTGATAGTAGCTATAGGTTACCAGATAGCAATGGCAATGTGCCTCTAGTGTATATTCCTAGTAGCAAAATGCATCGATTCTTCAAGCATATCTGCATGTAGCTAATATATATATATATGCAGCTGGCTTAATTCAGCCATACCTATATAGTGCCAGGTCTTGCCAAATGTATCAACTTAAAAATTGATGAGTTGCAACTGATAATAGACAATGAAGTATACAGTTTATTTTAGTCAGGGCCATGTGTGTATATTTGGTTTCCTGTACTTACTTTCCCCCCTGGGTATACATTTGTGACATGTTTTCCTGTTTAGTATTTCCTTAGACCCAGGATATGATGCTTTTTATTTGATCATTAGGGTATGTAAGTATTTGAGCTAGTGCATCATGTTATCTGATGTGTCACAGCTGTGTATTGTAACTGGCTATTTATGATGATGCCTATTTTTAAAAAACAGTACGCTAGCAATAACCATTAAAATTACCGTTTTTTTTAGTAGTGATTTATATATAATATGCAGAAATATATGTAAAGTGATCCACTTGTTCACAAATATTTTTGCAGTGTATTCCATGAATGTTCTCTTTCACAAATGATTCCAGGAATCCTCTCCTATATACAGTCCACGAACCTTGCAATCCTCAGTTCCATGGATGTTCTATTCCACAAATCTTGTTCCACACACCTTGCAATGGCAATGTTCTAGGTGTACATGTGTGGAATGGAACTTTCATGGAATTGAAGGATTGTATAACGCGTACCAATCCCCCCAAACAAAAATAATCTAGTTGGGTTTCCCTGAGTAATGATCTCATTGATCTGCACTTAACTGTACATTCTCTGGCGCAGGGGCTGTAACTGGGTTAAAGTGATCACTCTATTTTTGCAGGGTACCAGTGTGTACAGATTTCTTCACTAAAATTTTTACCAAATACTTAAAGGCTACACTATCAATGACATTTTCTCTTGCATGCATAGGTTGAGTGCACAGCAGATGGCAATATTACAACCAACCAAGACCATAGCTGAACCGCAGACAATCCATTAAATTATGTTCCGCTGCAGCTGCAAACTCCTATCATATGCAAACTTACCCTATCATATCCATGGGTGAGTCAGTGTTTCCATTCAGTAGCAGCTTGCCTGTCACATGACGTGCATCTAGTGCCTGCTCATATGAACTCCTCCGCCGGTAGCTTCCAACCAAATCAGGACCACCATTTACCCCAGCGATCTCCTTTTCCATTTTTCTGGTTTCAGCTGCTGTGGTTGTATGATGCGGTGGTGTTTGGAGGGGGGGGGGGGGAGCTACTACACTACCTACACTAGGAACCGTTTGGCTGTCCGACACCGTCTGTCGGGGCGTTATCATAAAGTATAAAGCTGCACCTGAAGGCAGCTGTGAAGACTCACTTCAATTCAAACGATTAGTTGTAGAGCCCGGTATGGTACACGATATTATGACTTGAAAGCCCCTGCCAACTCTTCGACGAGGTTTCTTCGACGTTTTGACAAGCGAAGCCGCTGGCGATATATACTTGAGGCGAAGCCTGGTATGGCAGGATGCTCCTTGTAATGATATTCATGTGAAGCCTTACAGCCACAGATGCGTAAGGCTCGCTGATAATGAGATTCATAATTAATTAGCCCCTCGTTCCCACGCCCACGTACGTGTACTTTTCATGCACCTGTGTAGTCTCGTGCCCAGACGTCCACGCCCCCCGGCCGGGAGGGCGTGAACGTCTGGGCACGAGACTAGCACCTGTGGGCCATGGGGCCGCCCATGGGCTTCACGTGTCAGGTCTGTGATAGGATGTGACGGTTACACGCTGTGGTGTGTATGGTACGGGTACGGGTGTGCAGGCTGTATGCAGTCTGTGAATTTAGGTATGTGACAGCCTGTACGGCCTCGGACCTGTACAGGACTTCCTGTGACCACATTAGTCTCGTGCCCAGAAGAGACTTTCACAACCCCCCGGGGCCCCGGGGGGAGGGGGGCGTGAACGTCTGAGCGCTCGAGCACGAGACTATGACTACCCGCGACGGAGGCGGGCGTGGTCTGGGCACGAGACTAATGACTACCCGTACTATGTATGTACGTTCACGCGCATGGGCGCGGAGGCGGGCACGAGACTAGCACTGTGCATCCGTAACGGCTTCAGGTATTTATGTGACAGCCTGTACGGCCTTGGACCTGTACAGAAGCATGATTTCATTCCTGCGACGTGGCTGGAGCAGTGTGTATCTGACCTGTAGCTATTCAATGGTCATTCCTGTCATAAGTCTGTAGCTATTTCTGTAGGCAGTGACTGTTGGATATTTTAACAAAGAAAGGTGCTACATGCATGCTTGCTCCACAGCTACTATATATACACGCGCTTATATACTCTATTATTCAGGGGTGTAGCCTGGGGATGAGTAGCCTCGTACCCAGGCCACACACCCCCTCGAAATATAGCTCTTTTCGTGGACTGGGAACGAGGCTAGGGGATGAGTTACTTCACATTCATGCAAGTATATATATATACCGAGTTTCATCAACAAGAATAATACGAACAGGAACTTAAGCTTTGCTTTGATGAGTGACATTATTTATAACTATACTTATTATAGTGATTCTTATATAAATTATATTGCACTCACATGAGCCAGCATATACTATAATAATAATAATAATAATTTTTAATGACATGGGAAGGCCCATTCACAGACTACCAAAAAATGCTCTTTTTCTTCAATGGTACCACAATAGCACACATGCTCTCCTAGTGGAGTTGGGGATGGGAGGCTGTAACGCCCTGTTTCTATCCTTAAGCAATGCTCACTGGACCTCAACCTTGCTAGTGGCATTAGAGATGAGGTGGCATACTGAGATATGGTTCGTATGTAAGTTTGTTTTTATAGAGTCTCTGTAAGAGCTCAGTTTTCTTGATGCAATCAACCAGCCCTGAATATACTGGTCTAGTGTAGTCTCTGACGAGGCTCAGAGACAAGTTTGATCTGGTCTACTCCAGCAGCTCAGGACTGGCCCAGACATAGGAGAAGCCTGCCTCATTAGGTATTGCCTGCACTCCTGTGGCCCACTTGTCGGTTTTATTTGTTTAGGATAAGATGATATGCCTCATTCAACAGGGGCGATATACTTCCAGTTGGTGGAGATTCTATAAGCCAATATAGGTTAGATACCGAGGTGGATGTATCTCAGCAAAATAGATAGCTACCTAGGGAATGAGGTATCTATTGACTGAGATACTGGCACAGAGGTTTAGACCTAGTGTTATGATAACATGTCTCTATATCAGTGATTGCTTCTAACCTTTGAAGCAAGTGCTTTGAGTTCAAAGCGACCTGACCCATGCTGAGAGCTTCAGCTGTGATAGGCAGCCACTAATTTCATGAATATAGATGAGGTATCTAAACAGCCAGGTTGCTATATAGCAGGTATCTGGACACCTCATTAGGCAGGCATACTTCAAAGGCATGACTTGGTCTAATTACTAAAGGACTTAATTCTCCCCAAGTCTCCATAACTCATGATCACTGTGGGATTGCTAGTAAGTAGATGAAGGGAGACGTAATTAAAGCCATCTTACAGAACCGCTTATGGATCGTTCCGTATCCTCTACTTTTATGAGGGACCTGATTGCATCAAGGGAACTTACAGACTCTGTAAAAACAAAGATACAAACCATATCTCATTATGCCACCTCATCTCCGACGGGGATGGAAATTTCAAATTATATATAAGCAACCTTCTTCATTAGTGCCTTGCTGGCCTGGTTGGCAAAGAGGTAATTGCTGAATAAAGTAGTAAGCCTAGGTATTTATAATCTTTAGTCGACTGTATTGTGATGTCGTTAAGTTCATGTGACTTCTCCACCCAGTGAAGGGAATGATTTTTGTCTTGGTAAGATTAACATGTCTTATGTGTTATACATGTAGCTAGTACATGTCAGAAATGAGAGAATTGGGAGATCATGAAAATCTGTCATGTGCTTACCCATGTTATTAAAGACCTGAATATGAAATACAGCACGCAATGCGTAACCTAGGAATGCACCAGATGTACTGGAGTATAGCTGAACTTTGAACTCTGTGGGAGGCGCCCTAGGAGGCCCCCGCTTTGTCTATTGTTGCATTGCTTTTGTTCTTTGTTGTATTGTTGTATTGCTGAAGAAGTTATGCTGCTGGAGCGTGATCGATTTTATCACGTGAGCACAGGAGGAGCTCGTGACCAGACCTAGCGCTCGCTCCTGAGGCTTTGTGCGCATGCACAGCTACTGATTAGTCTCGCGCGCAAGACCCTCGCACCATAGAAAGGGGCCTACTATATTACCCAGTATCGTATCTATGCTCGCACCTGAGCGATGGTCTAGCGCGCGAGACTAAGCTACCGATATTGTTCAAGACATTCTAACAAGCCTCCCAAGACTCACCTTTGGATAGAAGAAGGTGGTATACCATACACGAAATGCTACGAGAGCGCTTCCTGGAAATTGGGTTTGCAAAAAAAATTGCTGCGCTGCGCGCGGGAAAATACAACTGCAGTACCAGATTTCTGTGATAGGGTGTAGCTACATTTGAATAATCCACTCAAGACACTGAAAAGAGTCAGCAAAAGGTCATATTAATATGATGGACATACCAGTTTCTCTTTGCTTCAGAATCTGGCACTGGACTTAGCTCTCAACTGTAATAAATGAAACATGCAGTGAGGAGTTGATCTGAAATTTAATGCTATATATCACTTGCCTTATCCGACATTTGCAGTTTTCACAAGCCTAGCCAGATACTGTGAGAGCAAACCTTGAGACTCTTTTTTACCCGTACAACTAAATTAACATACGGCTGTTTCGCTTTGCAATTATTGAAGCACTGTGTGTGCAGAGTTTGGCTGAATGGGGTTGAAATAGACCTACACTCTTTTGAAAGTATCATATTATATTAAGGGGATAAACTGTGTATCCCCTACACAGTTTTTTCCCTTATTGTTAATAGTAAGGGGGAAAATTGTGGCAGTTTTAGTTCTTTTGTCACACAAAACACTAGCGATATAGTATAGTTCGCTATGGCACTGGCTGAAGTACTCATAATATTTTTCGACCACCACCCCCTTTCGGCATGCAAATCAGCCCAAATTGAATCAAATAATTTCGACCATGGAAATCTAATCAGTATTGTATATACATATATACATCCATATAGTGCTATAACTCTGAAATACACATTTATAAAAAAAAAACTATTTAGCTAATAACACACTTTTTTCAGATTGAAACCGGTTAGTAAACAATTTCTCGAGACTCGCGCTCCCTCTCTCTCCCAGTATATTAATTCATAAATTAGTTATCATTATACACATACCTAGCTGCAGTGTATAGGCCTGCATAATCAGGTTGACATAATTATAACTGAAAACCCAGTCATAGTATTATCAACTGTTCATTTGATTACTCCACATCTTCCAGCTTCACAGTGTTGAGGTGATAGTAGGCACCATGCTTAGCCATTAGCTCTGCATGAGTACCAGATTCAATCACTTCCCCATTGTGGATGACTGCAATGCAGTCTGCATTGTAGATGGTAGACAACCGGTGGGCGATCACGATGCTGGTACGACCCTCCCTGGCCTTGTCCAGGGCGTCTTGAACTATCTTCTCACTCTCTGTGTCCAGGGCAGAGGTGGCTTCATCCAGCAGCAAGATCTTGGGGTTCCTCACCAGAGCACGGGCTATGGCAATCCTCTGCTTCTGGCCTCCACTCAACTGTGTACCCTTCGACCCAGTATTAGTGTTGTAGCCCTTTAAGACAAAGGAGAATTAATGGATAGGAGAGTTTGCAAAAGAAGTGAAGAAAGTCTCACCTGGGGAAGAGATTCAATAAAGTTGTGTACGTTGGCTGTCTTGGCTGCCTCAATAACCTCCTCATCTGAAACTTCCCTGAAGTTGGCCCCGTAGCGGATATTGTCTGCAATGGTGGTGTCAAACAGCACTGGCTCCTGCGACACAATGCCAATCTGGGAGCGCAGCCACTTAATGTTCAGAATTTCTACAGCGTTTCCATCTACAGTAAGACTGCCCAGTAGGGGATCGTAGAACCTCTGAATCAGGGAGACAATGGTGCTCTTGCCACAGCCACTGGGCCCCACCAGAGCCAGTGTTTGACCCGGCTTCACCGACACAGTTAGACCTTGCAGGACCTTCTCCTTGGGACGAGTGGGATAGTGGAAGTGGACATCCTCCACTGAGATTTCTCCAGTTGATGATGCCTAAGAAAATACTATAGTAGTTATAAATGCTGGAAACGTATGACTCCCTAGCCTAGCCTTATCCTAGGCTGGTGTCTTTTCTCATGTGATTCTAATTATGCATAGGCAGGGACCAATCGAAAGATGACTAAAATTTTTTTTTACATTTCACTGGCTATACTACTTCAGCGCTCAGTCTGTGGCACTAGTTCCAACGAGTTCTAGCTATAAGAAATATTGATTTGCTACCTTTTCTACCCCCCCTCTAGACTGTTCACATTATTATGCATTAATAAAGTACAGAGAAGTGTCAATAAATGTATGCAAGAATGATCTTAGTCACGTGGCAAGGAGAAGTAAAGAGATAGTATAATTGTATAATAGTAAGCGGAGAGCCCTGATTGTGAAATTCTGCAGCTGGAAAGGCTTTCTAGCCACTTGTAATTATGGTAGCTATCTTATCACAAAAAGTCGGAAGTGCCCTCTCCTGGCAGTGGCTGTGAGTTGCTTGATTTTCAATCTCAAATCTGGCTTTCTATAGGCTTTTCAGTGGCAAAAGGAATCGAACTACCAATCACTTTCTAGGCATCTACCTGCCAAATAAACATCACTACATGCTTAAAGCTTGCTATCTTCACTTTACAGTTTTGTGACATGGAAACATCAGCAGATTAATTCATAACTGAACCTGACGTTATTATACTGTGGATATGATCCATTATTTAACGAGATCAAAGATTGGAACTGCCAATCACTTTCTAAGCAAAAAACATCACTACAGGCTTAAAGCGTGCTACCTTCACTTTACAGTTTTGTGATATGCAAACATTCCTAACTGAACCTGACATTATCATACTGTGGATATGATACATGTACAGTAATATCCGAATTGAATTTCACAGAATTCTAGGAAATTAAATAAGTGCATGCGTAAAAAGTGGATTTTTCAGGGGTGTGTAGCCTGAGTATGAGCCTATACCTACCCCCTTCCCACACTGAATGTCACTCACGTGAGAAAGATACCAGGCTCTCTCCTGTTTGAGAGGGTCTGGGGCCGAGGCTAATTACTTCCTGCTTTTATGCATACAGTACGTTCACTGGGTGCAACGGGTGTTTAAACTCAGGCCCGTAGGCTCATTGGCAAAAGGGGGGGTTCTTTTTTTAACCTGGTGGAACTTTGTCTTGTGGGCTGACTTAGTTCAGAAGTTAAGATTAGTTATCATGGGAAATATAGGTAACAGTGAGGGGCAATGTACAAGTAGGTGTACTTTGCACATCTAGGAAAATTTTGGATTTAGACCCATTATTTTCAAGTAAATTTACACCAGACCACGTTAGTGGTGCTGATAAGGCACTTGGGACCCACTTCGCTGGAATTAACTTAGATAATAAAAGAAGTATAACTATACAGTGGAAAACCTTCCATTAATTCTAGGCTTAAGGAGAATATGAATTTGCAGTTGAAGGAGCTAGCTCTAAATGAAATGCTGAAAACTACGTTCTCAAACTTTCCACCATCAGCCTGTCAATTCCTGTTTCTACTACCTATGTAGAGAAGCTTCTCTCAGATAAAGTTACTCGTTAAAAAGCTGTCTACGAAGCATGACACCAACCTTTTTCACCTCATGAAAATTGCGATCAAGTCTCCAGACAAACTGACACGGTGACCTTGAACTTGAAGACATTGTGCATACACGGAACAGAAAGGGCAGAAGAGTATATAGCTGTTTTGTGTTGTATTCTGTTGGTTTAATTTTAGCCAATGAAATGGGCAACCTAATTTTATAAGCCCCAAGGGTGGACAAGATTCTGGGATAAATGCCCTTTAATAAACCACTACAGTTGACTCACGAGACTAGCAAATGGAACTGAAGTCACTCTCCTGAGAATTCTGCATTAAATTTGTCACTCAGAAGCAGCTTGATTATCCTCAGTCCTTTCTTTTAGATGGCAAGAAACTATTCAGTTTTTGGCTCCCTTTTTCCAATCCCTTTCTCACAGTTCTGCGCGCCCCATCTCTACTTTCTAACCGATGTGATCACATGAGACCACATGCGGCTAGTCAAACGGGATCAAACGCCATATATTGAAGAAACTTTGCTAGATGCTGACTGAGACGAGCATTTATGAAGCCCTTTAACGGAGTAAGTAAAGTAAGCATGAAACAACAACATTTTGGGCAGAACTCTAACTTTGCGTAGCTAGCCCTTTACTGCTGCATGTCTATGCGAGGAGCGGAACTCATGCGGTCCTGTGGGGAGGGGGGGGGGGGGGGGGGGGGTTCATCCGAACCCCCTGAACGCCCCTAGCCTACGGGCCTGAAACTCAGCTGTTGAAAGTCCAGGTTCTTCAAAACTCCTCAGTAATAGCATAATTTCAATTTTTGCCTACCGGTTTAAGTCCATCAGGTGATTCGGTATCAATTGAAGGCTCTAGCTTGAGCAGGTCCAAGATCCTTGAAGCAGAGGCCTTGGCCTTGCCAATGCCAGCAGCAAAAGAGGAAGCTTGACCAGTCTGCCAGGCAGCGAATAAAACTGCCGTAAACACCCTGCAGAGAGTGGGCAGAAGAAGAGGAGGTTAATGATGTGCAGAGGATGTTGGGCGTGTGAAATCATCAATAATTTGTTAGAACATACAGGAATCAATGAAGAAGACTAAAAATTGCTAAAATATAATCAAGACTACAAGTCACATGATAAACTTTGCATCTACCCTACCTGAAGATGTCATCATAAGCTGCTCCATCCTCAATCTCCAGGAAGGCCCCAAAGCGATAGCCAGCAGATAAAATGAAGAAGACCATGGATTTTACAAAACCATATGCCAGCGCTGTGAAGAACACACTTTTCACATTGGCACTGTTGAAGAGAGAAGAGTTGGGACCCAGGAATAGGTATATTTGTTTAATTATTATTCCAACCTAGATAGCTGACTCTTGCCATGGTACTTAGCAGTCAATTTATCCACAGTGGAGCTCAGCCACATCTTAAGTAATGATTAGTAAAACACACAATGCCTCGTGATTGAATTATAGACTAACTTGAATGATCCTTTCAATAGCTGAACATATTTATCACAGAGTTGGTCCTCAGCTCCCAGGCCAGCCACAGTGCGAATATTCTCAATGGATTCCACAGCTATCTGTCCACTGGCTTCCTGTCTCTTTTTGTTCTTGGTGCTCCGACCTGCAACAAATTTCACCTGCAGGTAGATCTCAGCGGTGAAAATAGGAAAGACAAACATGAGGACTAGAGTGAGCTTCCAGTTGGCAAGGAGGCCAATGATGATGGTTGTAATAAAGCCAGAGATCGCCTGCAGAAGAACCCCCAATCGGATGCCAGTAGCCTATGAATTTTTAAATGTAGTGTGTGAGTTTGCATGGGGTATGACAAGTAGTTATTACTCAGTGTTTGATATAGGGCTCTTGGAAGAGACTTAAGTGTGTGCAAATCTCAGGTACCTTGAGGTTGGGGGGGGGGGGGGGGGTTACACTTGCTGGGAAGGAATCTCAGAACATCCAAGAAAGCATCATTCTAGTCACACATGCATGCATGCAGTAGGGTAGCTACACATACACTCATGAGTATAAACCTTAATTTAAATCGCACCCCTTTCACTTCTGATGCATCTACAACCAGCTTTGTAGTCAGTGCTCCAGTACTGTTGGCATGGTTGTCAAACCAACCAATATTCTGCAGAAAGGAGTAAAGAAACTTAACATCCTCAATCCCTACACACTGCTTGATATTCTGTGTTAGTAGAAGGTAGAGCAATGACATTGCACACAGTCACGTCACTACCTACTACATACATACAGAAGTATCACTAATTTCATATTCTGCAAAGTGTCAATAATAGAGAGATGTATATACATTGGCCTTGATTATCCTAATTAGCACTGTGGGCGAAAGTCAGTGATAATTCATGATTTAACTGAACAAGCTAGTGTTTCCATGTGAGCTTAAGATGGAGGAGAAATATTCACTTTGGATTTTAGTTAATCGGTGTTTGAATAATCACAGTTTCACTGTAGTGTTGACCTGTCTTAGCATAGCCTTGAATGTTCGGTAGCGCATCCTCTTGGTCAGCCTCTCACCAGCAATAGCAAGAGCGAATACCTACAGAGAGTATAATGTTTAAGAGCCATAACGCTTACATAATACAAAGGTTTGAAGCTATAAACTTTAACTGTATTATTTTTTGAACACCAACATTGTCTGTAGCTATACGCAGTTAAGATTACTTACAGCAATGAAGTAACTCAGTCCTGTACCGACAGCCAGGCCAACAATTCCCAGCACAAGTTCCCTTATGTCCCGCTGAATCACCTGTACATCTGTCTCTCCATATACCTGCGCAAGGATTAATGCCACAACTATGTGCACAGTATACTTATACTACACATTACTATAAAGGGAATACATTATTTACAGGACCAAACATGCAGCACACTCTAATGTAGAGGCTGGTATGGGAGTGCAGGGTATAGGCTGGCATGGGAGTGTTAGGGTAGGCTGGAATGGGAGTGAGTGCATCTATGCTCTGACCTACCCTGAGTACTTCGCTGAAGAGGATGGACAAGAGAGGAAAGAGGGCACCGATGGCGACCCAGCAGACCACTCCAATGAGTACAAAGTGCCAGTCAGGGAAATTCAGCTTGATAAGCTCTCTAAAAGGCACCTCCCGGATTCCTTCTTCCTGCAACTTCCGCTGGTGTTTGCTGATACTCCATCTTGCTTTGTATTGTCTGGAGATCACCTCTTCCTCCATGTCAAATTTTACCACTCTATCGGCCTAGCCAGAGGAAAAACAAAAACAAATCAGTACTTGCAAGTACAACATTGCATCATCATTAATACTGCTGCAAATAGCGAGGTCTGAATGATTTGCACTGCAGCAAACCTGTTCCATAGATACTACAGAAAAGTCAACACTTCTAATCTTGCTAAACCTTTTTCTCAGACAGTTCATCTTCATAGTCATCGTACAGTGCATCAGCAACAGGATTGGTGAAAATTAAAGGAGAAGGGTGGGTAGTAAATGGAAGCTCTTCCAAGCTGGAACGAGAGAGTTTATCTGTCAGAACAGAACACTTCACTGCAGCCTTGAAGGATGGTGTCAATGGATCTACACAATTGACAAGCAAAAATAAATGTAAGATTAGCAGGTCCCAATAATAGCTTGTATAGATAGCTATCACACACTCACCACCATGTGCACTCGTCTCTTTTGACTCAACAATAGTCTGTGCCGTCACCAGCTCAAAGTACAGTCCTTTTTTGTCCATCAGCTCAGGATGGTCTCCCATCTCCACCACACGGCCATTGTCGATTGAGGCAATGATGTCAGCTGTCTGAATGGTGGACAGTCGATGGGCTATCACAATGGTGGTGCGACCTTTCCTGGCCTTGTCCAAAGCATCTTGAACAACTTTCTCACTCTCTGTGTCCAGGGCAGAGGTGGCTTCATCCAGCAGCAAGATCTTGGGGTCGCTCACCAAAGCACGGGCTATGGCAATCCTCTGCTTCTGTCCTCCACTCATCTGTGCACCTCCCTCTCCCACGTGAGTGTTGAAACCATCTGGAAACTGGGAAACGAACGTATATGCATTAGCATTCTTGGCAGCTTGCTCAATATCCTCCATTGTAGCATCCTCCCTGCCGAAACGAATGTTCTCAGCTATCGTGGTGTTAAAGAGCACTGGCTCCTGAGACACAACCCCGATGTTCTGTCTCAGCCACTTGAGGTTCAAATTCTTGATGTCCTTCCCATCGATAGTAATCTGAAAATGAGAGAAAGGCCACAACATGCCCTGAGTTCTCAACAGGATAATTTAAAGTACATTGTACATAGCCAGCAAAGCCAGTGAGGGAGTATATAACTACATACACACATGCAGTAACATGGCAGCATTACAGCAGTGCCGTACTCCACAATCACTTCTGCCATGACCCAGCATTATTCCATGTATATGGAATCTATGGTGGATATGTAGTCAGGGGCCATAGACTCCATAGTCATAACTGCGACTATGCATGGTCAACATGCAATCATTAGTCAAAGTGACTCTCACAAATATTTGTTCATTTGTGTTTGTGCAATCAACAGTCAATCAAAATTTTGAAAAATGGAAGAGATACATGAATTCTTGTCCAAGTGGTCAACAGTTAAGGATAAAAGTTGGTGTACTCAACAGTCAAATCTGAAGATTTAAATCTTGACTAGGGAGTGACCCCAGCCCGTTCCCTTCCTAATGCTATTAGTTTGCTGTAGTAGTCAACTGTTTCACCAACTCAATATGCTCCTGCAAATTTTTTTCTGTGGTTTCATAAGCACGAGAATATTTGCATCCTATTTTTAGTGGTGTTTTCTCATATGTGTTTCCACACTATTGCAACAATACCAAATCTGCACTGATCTAGTTGCAGTAGTATGACACATATCCAATGAGGTGTCACTGCCCTCACCAGCCCAGCATCAGGATCATAGAATCTCTGCAATAGCTGGACGGTGGTGCTCTTACCACACCCACTGGAACCCACCAGGGCCACCGTCTGACCCTTGCTGATCTTCAAGTTCAACCCCTTTAGAACCTTGGAGAGTAGGATAGAGGGAAGGAGAGACAGGAAGAAATTGGTACAACTCTTTCTTTATTCAGCACTACCAAAATTAGGGGAGGAGGACCTACTTGGACATTGGGCCGGGCAGGGTAGTGAAAAATCACGTCACTGAACTCAATATTTCCATTTAAGTTGTCAGGAATTTCCCCTTCGTCAGAGGAAGAATCGATGACAGGCTCCTTTAGGGTTGAAATGCACTGGCATTGTTAATTCGACATCTTCAGAAAACATTACACACTCTATGAGCAACAGGAACTAGCTGATGGTGAGCTCAAGCACAGTCTATCAATTAAATCACATCCTTTTCCATTAATGGCTCACCCTGTCGATGATCTTAAAGACAACAGTGGCAGAGCCCAGAGCAGTGGCAAAGGTCTCAAGATCAGGAAGGGCATTGCCCAGAGAAAAATTGCCAAGCATGACCGTAAAGAACACCTGAAAAAGACAAGACAGAAAAAAATTATAAATCACCAAGGGTAATCACACTCCCAAGTAGAAAGATTACGGGTGAACAGAATAATTTTAATGTGTGGCTACATGTTCACGTCTGTACTTAGTGTCCACAAGGTAATACTACCTCTCTTCAACACTCCGGGGGCAGAGACGTTAATGAGTTGCCAATTATAATCTTCATCCACAGTCCATGTTTTTTTATATATCAACTATGAAAATTTAAACACTATATTTTGTATATTTTATTAAGGATTACATACATGTTTACACCCCAAGAAATCATTGTAGGGTTCTATCTTGTTACTAAAGCTGAACACAAGTTTGTACTAGCCTCGTTCCCAGGCTCCACTCCCCAGCTTTTCTCGCACCGCGCTTTTCTACACGGTGCGAGAAAAGCTGGGGAGTGGAGCCTGGGAACGAGGCTAGTTTGTACAATAATTGCAGTTTATGACTCCACACCCCAAGAATTTATTTTTGGGCTCTATGAAACTGCACATATATGAACCTTCAATTGAACACATTAACTTTTTGCACAAGGCAATAATATATATTTTATGCCTATATGCACCCACAGAATCACAAAATCTTTCCTACACCTGTAAAACGTTCTAAGGTAAATAGGCAGTTAGGCTTGCGTCGATTATGCTAGGCATAATATGGGAATAATTGCAGAAAGAAAGCATTTGAGCATTACACATACAAAATAGCAGCTGATACAAAGATGCATGCATTGTGCGTATGTGCAAATGCTCTGTGTAGTATCAAAATGGTGGAACCAGTCAGACAGACTCAGCCAGAGCCAGAGGCTGAACTAGGTACTGGTATTTCATTGACTTGTAGTGAATCTAGCAAATCCAATCCCAACATGCTGGAAGTCTTAAGGGCTCCTATAAGAGGTAGCTAGCTAACTGGCACAAATGCATCTAAGCAGATCAGCGTTTCAGCATAGCCAGGTGGTATTGAGCATAATCGCAAGCATGCACGTCAAATAAAGAATTCTACAATAACACAATACTGAATTATTAGAGCATAATGGATGCAAGCCTATAGGTAGTCTAGCTGGCTTATGGGAGGGAGGGACTAGTAGCACCATCAAAGGGAACAAAGGCGAGGTAAAGTAAAGGCTTTGACAGTCCTCGCATTTAACAAAGGCAGGTGTGTCAAAGGCCTATGGAGCTAGTTGAAGAACAGTTACTCACCGAGACCACATCTCCACCTGACAGTTCACAGTCAATGAGCAGGGTGGAGCCAAACCTGCAGGATGGGTAATTAATTGGGATATACTAAAAATGGGTCACAGAATATATGCATGAACAGATAATTTCAAACAAGTCCAGCATATGTATAAATGTACAGACAGTACTAGTATGCCTAGTACATAGCTGGAATAAAAAAATTAACTAAATCTTGCTGGGTCTGGAAATGAGGAAACTCCTACCCCAGCTGCAGCTTACCACATTCCCAGAGCAAAGCCACTGAAGATGACTGTATAGAGCAGTCCTAAGACAATACTGGTGGAGAATCCTTTCTTGATACCTTCATTCCTGGCCTTCTTCAACTGCTCACCATACCTATGCACCGAATGAGGTAAGGTGGGCAGTAGTTAGTTAGATCACACCTATGGTTGATTTTTTCCCTTCTTTTTACCATGGCTTACCATGGTAGTTGGCAACAGTCAGGCACTTACAGGTAGGGCTGGTACCTATGGTGCGGATGGTGCGACCATGGCAGTATCACTTTTGAGCTGAATCAGATTTTTTTAATATGTTATAGTACGTTTCTTTGGTCTTGATCCTACTGCTGCTGAGTTGAGCTGTAGCTGCTGTAAAGTAGCATTTCTAGGCCTCCGCCCAACTTTTGTCACTAGTTTGTTATATCATATCTCCGCCCATTATGATGATATCATGAGCTCCTTTTGTAACAGTTACATGTACAAACCTCACAAATGCTCATGGTAATGAATTTGTTTCTGGTAGACAAGTTTATGCTAATTAATGTTTGAGTTTTTCTGAATCAGTTATTTTTCTAGCCTCATTCCCAGGCCTCTCCAGCATGAGTGAGCAAGAGAAAAGCAGGCTTCTCACTCTCTTGCTTTACTCACTCGTGCTCGTGTGAGGAAAGCCTGGGAACGAGGCTATTATTATTCATCATATTACTCCTCGTGTATGGCATGATTTTGACAAATGGTGCAGGATCTACAGTGGTCTTCTCAGTCTTTCTGCTTGTCCTTATTCCATGAAAAGTGTTGCAATACCTCTACATTATGGGGCCCAGAATTAAAAATTTCCCCCACGTTTAACGAGGGAGGGGGGACACCCTATTTCTGCACCCTACCCCAATGGCCACCAAAGGCAGGTTAGGGTTAGCCTGTGGCAATGCATGGCATGGCATCTGGTAGGGCATTGTGAGATTGAAGAATTCTGCTTCTGTCATTGACAAATGCAAACTATTGCCATACTGATTCTGTATGATCAGTGACAAAACGATGAAGCACACTAATATGTCTTTAAAAATGCCAGGAGCGCATAAAAATACAAGAGTAGGAACAGGAAATTGTCTTTGAAACAATTACACAGTAGATGAAAATAAAACATACGCATGCACTCACAGGTTACTTTGCGGCCATGAAAAAAATAATTTTTTCTTCACGGCTGCGAGAAAAATCTGAGCAGGGTCGACGCTACTCACTTATCACTACATAAATGTGAACGTTTCTGCCTCAAACTTGAGACCTAGCTAATAATTATCTCTGTATAGCCTACATACTCTTCCTTGTATCCATATGTATGCAAACACATGCACACACAGACACACATGTACACACACCACACACACACACATACACACACACACACACACACACACACACACACACACACACACACACACACACACACACACACACACACACACACACACACACACACACACACACACACACACACACACACACACACACACACACACACACACTGTTTTCTATTTTATCACCGAGTTCGGATTCCTGTTGTCAATAATGGGTATTGCTCTGTAGCTACATGTACAGCAGGTACCAGTATGCAAAGCTCTGCATTCTTACTAATTGCATGCAACAAGCAGTAACCACAAAAGATAAACAATGACATAAGCGTCAACAAAGCACATGCTTTCTATTTCCAAGCAAGGAAGGGAAAGAAAGGTGAGGATTAAATCCAACTACATCTGCATCATGGCATAAAAATGAAGTAAATCAGCATGTAATCAATGGTATACACACTCTTATTTATCTGTCTAGCCACAAAGCAGAAACCAAATGGCAAGAACCCGATCATCTGATGACAAGACAAAATTGACCTCATATCCTTACTTTAGCCTACTGCCTGCATGCATAACCACTAAAGGTACAGGTAGTTAACAATGAAAGATACTATGTAAGAAGTAAACAAGCGCATTAATAAAGCGTGTAAGCTGGATATCTCAAACTTATCACATGCTGGACTCTACCCTATGAGAGTGGCCCCGCCCTTTCTGTAGACAGTCACAGGTCGAGAGGTTAAAGGGGCCGAAATTTGTGGCTGCTCGATGATCAGTCTGTGGTACTCTCCTGATGACCAGCTGCAAAACATTTTTAGTATCAAATACATGTGCGTTTATGCAGTATAAAGGGGTCATTTTATGCTTAGAATATCGACGATCTAGGCCTAAAACTAAATGTACAAAACTGGTTTTTACTCACACAGCAATTGACAGGTACCCTGCCACAACCCTAGGCCTTTTTTATTTACTTACCCCAAACCTCACAAACACACACACACACACACACCTTTCCACCTCCTTCTGTTCCCCTCCAAAGGCAACCACAGTTCTGATAGATCCAAGCACCTCTTCTGCCACTGCACCAGCTGCAGCATAGGCATTTGACTCTCTCACGGTGAAGGAGGCGGCCAACTATTGACAGAAGCAGGTGACACTGAGACATAGCTAAATTCACACCATCCAATTTGCAACGCCAACATGTTCTGTGAATCATACTAGGATTACTTTTCAAATTGAGGTCAAATCTAATAATCTGCGGTGATAGCTATATGGTGGTACCTTTGCAGAGATGCCACCTAGGATTGTCATGCAAGGCAGCAGTGATGAAAGCACCAGGGCCAGCTTCCAGTTGTATGCAAAGGCGATGGCATAACCAGTGAGAAATGAGCTGAAGTGTTCCAAAAACACAGCCACCTTGTCTCCAATACCAGCTTGAATCTTCTCAATGTCACTGTATTGGAGGCACAGAGGATTCCGAATTGATACCATTATAGCCTGTGAACATTCTTTGGTTCCCTTATACAAGCTAACTTCTAAAAACCTGATGAATACTCAGTTGTTAAACCATTAGGTGAATGCAAAGCATTATGTTATGAGTGTGAGCAAGGTAACCAACAGCATTTGGAGACCTCATGCTCATGGGAATTAGTGTGGCTTGTTGGCGACCTGGAGACATGGCAGCTCTCCTCTGTCGGTGCCGGTGAAGCTAAATCTCCCTGTCGTCAGGAGACTCAGCAACCCTCCTCTCTCGCTGCAGCTAATAGTCCGTGTAAGCAGGTAGTGATGACACTCCTGTTTTGGCGAGTTTGGTAGCTAACTGGAAACACACTACAAAATTATCAAGTCAGCACTTTCACTGGTAGTTGTGCAAGCTGATCTGTTCCATGGCTACATTTAGCTTGGACTGGCTGAGAACAATCTTCAGTTAGATAATTTATGTGAAAATACCCGGCTGGTTTTTAAACATGAAATATCAACCTTTCTTTTGACTGTAACGTTGTGTATTAGTACACCCCCAGCAACAAAAGGTTTAGGCTAGGCACCCCAGGATGTAGTGTCAACACCCTACTAAAATGTAGTACCCCTTGGGGTGTTTAAAACCACCCCAATAGATACTAGCTAGATTACCTTCTGTGGTTAAGGTAGCTGCAAAAATAATGTGGTGTACAATTTTGCGGTCGGGCTTTCATGAAATTTATACTTTTGCAGAAGTCTGCATTAGCTATATAGGTATTTAACCCGTCACAATAAAGTTACAGCAAATCCAGCCAAAACTGTAGTAGCTTCATATCCAACCGCCCCATCTAGCTTTTTCATAGCTGTGAAAAAGTGGCAGTATATTCCATACGTGATGAACATGCATGTATGCCACAGTGTATGTCATAGACAACTGGATGTAAAAATGGATGCCACTACAGGGTGATCACATGATCCTCCTTGTAATTTAGAGCCATGCACATTGTCTATACATGCAGCTGCAAAAAAACACAAAAAAACTGGAGGGTAGAGGCAGCATGCAAAACTAACCACAGCTAAACTAAGGTCCACTGGGTATGATGGAATAACTACACAAGCAATAGACTCACTGAGACAGGCGAGTATTCAGTTCGGCTGTCTCATTCACATCAAACCACCCAATTTCCTGTCGCAGAATAGAACGGTAGAAAGCCTTCCTCATTCCCTGAGTCTGACGATAGGCACTGATATTCCAAAACAGGTTTGCAATGAATGCCGCCAGCAAGACACCAATCCCCAGTCCGAGGTAAATGAGCGAAAACTTGTTAATCTCATCGTTGAATACACCTTCGGGATCACAGACCAGGTTTAGGATGTTTGAAAATATACTCGACTGCTGACAGAAGAACACGTCACTGTTGTTGGTGGCTGCATCTGCAGCAGTAGCCGCAGGACTCATCAGGTCAATATTCCCATCAACAACCATGTCACGAAACAGCTCACAATCAAGACTCATCATTCGAGACTGGTTCTGAACAATCGGATGGAATATGAGGGCCTGCTCGTAGTAGATGAACTGGCTGATGATCTGACCTAAGAGAAGTAAGTGAGCTGGGAAGGCCACCCCTGCAGCAATGCCCAACACAGCACCCACTAGGATCATTAGAAGGTCGGAGCGTGTCGCAAATCGAAACTGAATGAAGGGAGGGGAGAGGGGGGGAGAGGGAGGAGGGAAGGGAGGGAGAAAGGGAGAGAGAGCGAGATGTAGTGGACAGAAGGTAATGGATACATGTAAACGAACAAGGATTTTTGTATGCAATTTGTACCATACTTATGATCTAAGTACATATTATTCACCCACTCCCCACTCTTATTGAATTTAGTGTAGCCATTTTATATCAAAGAATGGATGACAACTGAATGCAGGCATGGTCTTTGATGGTTGCAGTAGCACAATACTTGACTCGAGAATAGTAAAAACAGGAAAAAGGACCTATGAATGCAGGATAGGGCGGACACCACTCATCGTTGAAACTAACTGTATCACCACCGTATGTATACCGTTTCTGTCTACGGCGGGACTGCTTAAAACAGTACAAATTACTACGTAAAATACTTACATGGGTTCATAGTTCACATTCAAGACTTTGATCCTGCAAAATTCAGGTAGTCCCACCACAGACTGAAACGGTGCACAAACGGTGCAAATATGATTAGTTTCAGCTATGAGTGGTGTCCGTTATATTTCATATTAATAGGCCCTTTAATTTCCTCTGTGAAAGTGTTTTCTGTAGCATGGAGTGAAGACTGTGTAGGATTGCAGGCAGAAGACGTATCAGTATCTCGCGCTCTTTAAAAACAAAAGCTCACTAGAGTTCAAATCTGAAGAGAGCAATGAAATGTACTGCTTTTCTCAAAGCCAATCACATGCAATAAACACTGTCTTAGCTAGCTAGCTGGGTGCACTCATCTGTTGCTGCAGTGTTGCTTCATCACATCGACGTAGTACATTGCTGCCTGTGCATGAAACCAGGCGGCATCAATTCTAATTCAGGTGATGTGGTATGATGACCTTAGCTTACACAAATTATAACTCACTACAGAACGCCTAGCTATTCTTGTACTCACCATAGTATACAGTGGAATCAATTTTTGCTTCTCAGCTCTGTCCTTCCCTCTCCTGTGGTAAAATAATAGCATATGACACATCAATGGGCAGTGGCTAAGCTTTGCATAGCCAAGTATGACATAGCCTCATTCCCAGGTGCTCAGAAAAATCAGAATCTTATATACCACGTGGCCTGAGAATTATACCACATAACCTGGGAGGGTATGTTGGCGAAGAGGCTAGGGCTCCACAGTTGGTAGCTAACCAGCTAAATGAGGGATAGCTAATATAACTTTGCCACTGAAGATATCGTCCAAGTTATGATCAAAGTCTCACCATCAAAGCAGAGATCGCTTACAGTATCCTACACTACAAAAATTGAGGGTTACTTCAACCAACCTATAGCTAATTAGCTCATGCAGTTGCAGCTTCACTACCATGCTTACATGTGCGGTCTAGCTACTTACTGTGTGTGCAGTATAGTTTAAATAAATGTTAGAAGCTCAGCTCATTCATAATGAGCTGGAGGAGTTATAACTATAAGTTCTACAAGGATTGTGGAATAGGAGCAATAGCATCCTGGAGCATTCATGGAATACACTGCAAAAAGGAAGGCTTTGTGGATCCAGGAGGACCACAAGGCCATAAAGACTGCAAAGCAGCTGAGATATTTTTCACGTACCCCGTGATGCCTGTTGTCTACTTAATTGCTCTGCATATGCCTACTTCCTATATATGTGCGTGCACTTTGAGGCAGTTAGCCACAGTTCTCAACATAAATACTTCACTTCACTGCATGACACTGTACAGACACTCTTCAGATATCAACTAACACAATTCACTCACTCAAATACTTACAAAACCTAATGATCAAATAACAAATGATTGTACCATATCCTAGGCAATTTAAAGGCAACACCAAATAGGAAAACATGTCACAACATATATTCAGGGAAAAGAAATGATTTAAGTGAGTACAGAAAATCAATTATACACACATGGCCCTAGGCCTGGCTAAGATAGACTGTAGAAAATACCCAAGCAATCCTTCACTGTAAGTGTCATTATCTATAGTGACCAGGTTTGGTTGAAATAATCATCAGTTTTTAAGGTGGTACATTTGGCACTAAGCATGACCGAACTAAGCCATCTGCATATGCATTACATGCAGATATGCTTGATGATTTCTTTTTAGTGGTCATGTGCTGGGAATAGCTATACAGTAAAGGGAAGATACCCTGTGCTGCTGTACATGTGGCATTCCTCGGTTTATCCAAACTGTCAAAGCTTAGTCTCGCCCGACAGACCCTCGCACGGAAGGAGTAGGGTCTGATTTGCTTGTGTTATGGGTAGCAGTTGTGCCAACGCCTAGGATCTTGGTATGCAATGTCGGTTACTTGACGTCATCCGTCAGCTCAGAAAATAAAAGTATCTACGGCACGGGTGTTCGATTTTGTTGAGAGGGGTCGAGAAGCGGCCCGCCTTGCGCTGCCTAGCAAGGGACGACCTCCCTTCCTGCCTTGGAGTCCTGCTCCGCAAGCGAAGGAAAATTCCATAGGCTAAGCGCTATGTAGCCCTAAACATTTACGTATTCTGCAGACACAACTTTGCGCATTAATTGAATTCCATAGGCACTATAGCGCAAGCCTACTCCTTCCATGCACGTGCGGGGGCTGGCGCTCGAAACTAGCTATAGTCAAAGGTGTGGTCATATAGATGTATTATTTAGACTACCACTTCTAGAGATTTATGACTAAGTGTATTTCTAGAAGTGGTAGTCTAAATGGCTTGTATCCCAGCTCACCAGCTTGTCTACAATGTAGAGCTTCTCTGGCATACAGCGCTACGTGAACTAACGCACTTGTATGGCTCTGCCACCGCGGCCTACATGCGGCACTTTTGATCCACCCGCGCACTGGGATACAAGACCATGTACATGTAGGTCAGTAGAGCATTGTTCTCTTGCACAGACAACTAGCTGTGTATGATAATGCTATTGAAAAACCGTATAGATGCAACTTCAATAATCAAGTGATAATCTGGAAGGCTATATTGTGTTTCTGAGTTCAGCGTGTCCGAGTGATCATGCATAAGGGTCTGCCAAAAGGCTAGCAGGGCCAGGATCTAATAGCTCTCAATTTTCCATTTTCATTTCCCATTACCACTTTCCATTTCCATTTTCATATGCCCGTACAGACCTCTTACTATCCCAACCAAACAATAATAATGTTTTAGCCATTTATGGGTTGAGTGCACAGCAGCTGATGGCAAGAGTATAGACAGATATTATTGCAACCAGCCAACCCCTAGCTGAACCGCAGACAATCCATTAAACAATTTATTGAGTTGGTGTGGCTTTAACACTGGGCTTATGTAAATTAGGCTCACCCCAGACTTACGGTAAATTATGTGCAGCTGCATACAGCAGCAAACGCACCCTATCGTATCCATGGCTGAGTCAGTGTCTCCATTCAGTAGCAGTTTGCCTGTCATCTGACGTACCTCTAGAGCCTTCTCATATGAATTCCTCCGCAGGTAGCTCCGAACAAGTGCCTGCTTATATGAATTCCTCCGGCGGTAGCTTCCAACAAAATCAGGATCATCATTTACCCCAGTGATCTTATTTTCCACTTTTCTGGTTTCAGCTGCCATGGTTGTATATATGATGCGGTGGTGTTTGGAGGGGGGAGGAGCTACAGTCGTCGGAACCGTTTGGCTGTCTGTCACCGTCTGTCGGGACGTTGCAAACTATTAAGCTGCACCTGCAGGCAGCTGTGAAGACTCACTTGAAGTAACCTCACAAATTAAAACAATAATTAGTTGTAGGGTCCGATATGTATTATGATATTTGATAGCCCCTGCCAACTCTTCGGTCAGGTTCTTCGAGGTTTTGACAACCGAGACGATCGATGCCCACAAAACCGAGACTTCCTAGTAATGATATTCATATATATGAAGCCTTACAGCTAATATTATACCCTTTCAATTGAAATGCGTTTTCACGTGTCGTGATGTATGGTAAGTAATAGCTTAGCACCGTGCCCACGTATTCCATCCCCTCCTAGATCCAGAGGGGACGGAATGCGTGGGCACGGTCTACCGTATACGCGTACCCCACCTCACGGCACGTGATACATGTAAACGATGCCGGGCCTTCCCCGCTTTTCCTCTCGCTCACTCATACTGAAAGGTATTTTCAGCTCTATGCGAATACGCGTTCGAGAGTGCAACGTGTTACGCCCTTAGTGGTCCAGAGAGAGATCAGAGACAGCTGCACCAAGAGAAACAGTTAGGTGATAATATTATTAGAGTGCAATGCGGCAGCTGCATTCATACCAGCGCAAGCGCATACGTGTACTATTGTGCAGATCCACCCACATTTGAGCCACACTCATAATGCAGGCATACACAAAAGGCATAAATATTAACTAGGTATACGCATTGTGCAGATGGGGCCTCGCGCAGAAGTATGAGTGTGTTATCGTTAGCACAAAACCACACCCACTAGAACGTCAGGAGCCGCATCGCCCGCGCAATTGCTGGAGAAGCGACGACTACGCGAATGGGGCATCATGAAGAGGCGTAATCAAGCAGTTGACTTAGAGAACACTGATGAACCACTCTATACAAAAACATAAACATAAACAGCCAAGCAAGTCACAAGACAGTTAAAGTCTATCGTAAACTAATAATACCGGCTATCGCATAGTATAGCTTTCTCAGTGTTGTGTACATATACTCTATATACTGCTGGTAATAATCCACTCTTTCAGATATACACGGACCTGAACACCATAAGTTAACCAATTTCTCAATACTCACTGTCTATAATAGGTAATACATTATAGCTACACATACAAGCTGCAGTGTATAGGCCTGCATAATCATGATCACAGTAAGAAGTACTAGTGTGCAATAACTATATCACTATTTAATCTTGTTGACATGATCATAACTGAAAACTATTATCAACTGTTCATTTGATTACTTCACATCTTCCAGCTTCACAGTGTTGAGGTGATAGTAGGCACCACGCTTAGCCATTAGCTTAGCATGAGTACCAGATTCAATCACTTCCCCATTGTGGATGACTGCAATGCAGTCTGCATTGTAGATGGTAGACAACCGGTGGGCGATCACGATGCTGGTACGACCCTCCCTAGCCTTGTCCAGGGCGTCTTGAACTATCTTCTCACTCTCTGTGTCCAGGGCAGAGGTGGCTTCATCCAGCAGCAAGATCTTGGGGTTCCTCACCAGAGCACGGGCTATGGCAATCCTCTGCTTCTGGCCTCCACTCAACTGTGTACCCTTCGACCCAGTATTAGTGTTGTAGCCCTTCAAGATAAAGGAGAATTAATGCATAGGAGAGTTTGCAAAAGAAGTGAAGGAAGTCTCACCTGGGGAAGAGATTCAATAAAGTTGTGTATGTTGGCTGACTTGGCTGCCTCAATAACCTCCTCATCTGAAACTTCCCTGAAGTTGGCCCCGTATCGAATATTGTCTGCAATGGTGGTGTCAAACAGCACTGGCTCCTGCGACACAATGCCAATCTGGGAGCGTAGCCACTTGATGTTCAGAGCTGTTAGAGGATTTCCATCTACAGTAAGACTGCCCAGTAGGGGATCGTAGAACCTTTGAATTAGGGAGACAATGGTGCTCTTGCCACAGCCACTGGGTCCCACCAGAGCCAGCGTTTGGCCCGGCTTCACTGACACAGTTAGACCTTGAAGAACCTTCTCCTCGGGACGAGTGGGGTAGTGGAAGTGGACGTTCTCCACTGAGATTTCTCCAGTTGATGATGCCTAAAAAAAATACTGTAGTAGTTAGAAATTATAATTCCCTAGCCTCATCCCCAGGCTCTCCCCTTAAAAAGCAAAAATGGGGAGAGTGCCTGGTATCATTTCTCACGTGATTCAATTTATTTAATTATGTGCAGGCGAGACCGATCAAAAGGACGGTTGCATTTCTCTACCTTTCGCCAGTGATACTACTTTAGCGCTCAGTCTGTGGCACTAAAGATTGGCTACAAGAAGTACTAATTTGCTGCCTTTCCTTGGTGTCTTAGAACTACAGCTGTGTTCACCTATGCACCATTAAGTTTCTACTCTAAATGTCACTCACACGAGAAAGATACCAGGCTATCCCCTGTTTTTGGAAGAGCCTGGGGACGAGGATAATGATTCTCTGCTTTTATGCATACTGTTCACTGGGTGCAAAGGGAATGTTCTAGAAGTCCAGGTTCTTGAAAATTCTTCTGTAATATAGCTAGCATTTAAATTCAGCCTACCAGTTTAAGTCCGTCAGGTGATTCGGTATCAATTGAAGGCTCCAGTCTGAGCAGGTTAAAGATCCTTGCAGCCGAGATCTTGGCCTTGCTGACATCAGGAGCAAAAGAGGAGGCTCGACCGGTTTGCCAGGCAGCAAATAAAATTGCGGCAAACACCCTGCAGAGAATGGGCAGAAGAAAGAGGCTAATGCTGTGCAGAGGATGCGGGGGTGGGAAATTATCAATAATTTGTTAAAACATGCAGGAGGCAATGAGGAAGCCTAATAAGTACACACGGGTGGTAAAAAGAAGGCAAGTGCTATAAGTGACATGACAAACTCCGTATCTACCCTACCTGAAGATGTCGTCGTAACGTTCCTGCTCTTCAATCACCAGGAAGGCCCCAAAGCGATAGCCAGCAGATAAAATGAAAAAGATCATGGCTGATGCAAAAGCATATGCCAGAGCTGAGAAGAAAACACTCTTCACACTGGCCCTGTTGAGCAAAGAAAGAGTTGGGACCCAGGAGTATACAGACTCTACTGGCTATAATTATAATTCCAACCTAGACAGTTGACTTGGCTACTTCTTAAGTACTGATTGGTGGGTCAAACATATTATTAGCTGCTTTGTAGTGTCTAATCAACTTGGAGTTGGAGGCTGGTTACAGGCCTGCTATTATACCCCAAAATTGCACTAGAAACGATCTCAAGAGGACTAAGATCTCAAATGTTTCTGGGGGGCCATGCCCCCAGATCCCCCTAGTGGACACGCTTCACACACATCCAACCAGACTACTCCTATTTTGGTGGCTACGGCCCCAAAGCATAATTCCTCATGATTGAATAGACTGTATTTTCTGCTAATGTCATCAGCACATGCTATATTGTCAACTTTTCTGAATTTGGCCAACATTCACCGAAAATGTTATAAAGGTGCTATGGAAATGATATGTTTGCAATAGCATAAATCTACCTTGGAGATATGCATCAGCAAGATATGCACATCCTTCATAGAGAACGTATAGGATGGGGTAACTTCTTCCGCCCCCAATTACATTCTCATATCTCTGAGATGGAATAAATTTGAGATAAGCTTCAAGCTCAGCAGAGATTAGGCTTAGGGAAAAAATCAGTTCGATCCAATAGATTATAGTAATTAGTGAGCAGTGATGTCGTTGTGTGACATAGCATGGAAAATGGTCTATTATAGACTAACTTGAATGGTCCCTTCAGTAGGTGTTCATATTTAACAGAGAGTTGGTCCTCAGCTCCCAGGCCAGCCACAGTGCGAATATTCTCAATGGATTCCACAGCTATCTGTCCACTGGCTTCCTGTCTCTCTTTGTTCTTGGCGCTCCGACCAGCAACAAATTTCAGCTGCAGGTAGGACTCAGAGGCGAGTAAAGGGAATACAAACACAAGGACTAGAGTGAGCTTCCAGTTGGCGATGAGGGCAATGATGACGCCTGTAACAAAGCCACAGATCGTCTGCAAAAGAATCCCCAATCGGATGCCGGTAGCCTATGGATTTTTGCATGCAATGTGTGAGTTTGCATGAGGTATGACAAGTAGTTATTACTCAGGGTTTGATACAGGATTGGTGGGGGGAAGGGATGGCCTGGGAGGGGGGGGGGCTAACTTGCTAGGAAGGAATGTCAAACACATGTAGTAGTCTACACATAAATGCATGAATATAAGCAAAATCGCACCCCTTTCACTTCTGATGCATCTACAGCCAGCTTCGTAGCCAGTGCTCCAGTACTGTTGGCATGGTTGTCAAACCAACCAATATTCTGCAGAAAGGAAGTAAAGAAATTAACACCCTAAATCCCTACACACTGTTTGATGGGTGAACTCTGTGCTATGTAGCTCTTGTACATAGCTGTCAGAGCAATGGCACTGTACACTACAGTGGCGTAGGAAGATGTTTGAGGATAGGGGGGCTGGCATAGAGGCGTAGCGGCCGATACTGTTTCCGCGCGAAGCGTGGAAAAAAGTTTTTTGCCCTATTTTTTCAAATATGAAGAAGCAGCTCTCGTAGCATCTACCTGTATTAAAGGCCATGCACTAACTATACTGTTGCTCTCGGTGGCCGTGGCCATGGCCGCTGTTACGGCTACGCAGCCCGGTTGGCATCCAAGAAAGACAATATTAAACCGTGATCATCCTGACTCCGGGGACACATGCAGTATAAGTGATTATGCCACTGAACAGGTTCAGAGTTGTTGAGAATCGGGTATTTTAGTTAATTGGTGTGCAGATAATCACAGCATTACTGTACTGTTGACCTGTCTTAGCATAGCCTTGAAGGTTTGGTAGCGCATCCTCTTGGTCAGCCTCTCACCAGCAATAGCAAGAGTGAACACCTGCAGAGAGAGCCATTAAGAGCTAAAGCTTACATGAGAAAAGGTTTAAAACTGTAATCTTTAAATGTGCTGCTTTTTTTTTGAAATATCCAGTGTTATGTGTATATATGTAGTTTAGATTTACTTACAGCAATGAAATAACTCAGTCCTGCACCAACAGCCAGGCCAAGAAATCCCCCTGCAAGTCGCCTAACATCTCTCTCAACTACCTCTACATCTGTCTCTCCATATACCTGCACAAGGAGTAATGCCAAATATCTACGAGCACAATCAAGACTAACATACCTGACCATTTCTTTAAAGGGTACATTACTTTAAAGGGAACACATTGCTAAGTATTATTAATATAGCACACTCTAATGTAGCTCAGCACACTAACTATATGCTCTGACCCACCCTGAGTATTTCACTGAAGAGGACGGACAAGATTGGAAAGAGGGCACCGATGATGGCTGAACAGATGATTCCCATGAGTAAAAGATACCAGTCAGGGAGATTCAGCTTGACAAGTTCTCTGAAAGACACCTCCTGGACTCCTTCTTCCTGCAGCTTCCGCCAGTGTTTGCTCCGACCCCATTTTAACTTGGGATGTTTGAAGGCCTCCCCTTTCTCCACATCAAATTTTACCACTTTATCAGCCTAGCCATAGAAAAAGAAAAAAATTAGTACTTGCAAATACAACATTTCATCATCATTATTACTGCTGCAAACAGCATGGGAGTGATTTGCACTCCTGCAAACGTGTTCAATGTATACTACAAAATAACGACCACGTCAACACTTCTAATTTGGGATATAAACTATACCTTCTCTTCCTCAGATATTTCACCCTCATCATCATCGTCATTGTCATTGTATACCACATCAGCACTAGGAATGGGGAAGCCTACCCTGCCACACAAAGGAGAAGGGTCTGCAGCAAATAGAGGCTCTTCCAAGCTAAAACGAGAGAGTTTATCTGTCAGTGCAATTGCATCTGGGTTGGAACGGATTGAGGCCTGGTGGAAGTATGAAGGTCGGTCTGTCTGCTGATGACGTATGGTTGAGAAAGACCTCTGCCGGCGGCTTGTAGCTGAGAAAGTACTCCGCTGGCGGCTTGCACTTGAGAAAGTACGCTGCAGGCGGCCGTATGATGAACGAGAACGCTTCATTGTAGTCCTGAAAGATGTAATTTGGTCTACAAGGTTGACAAACAAAGAATATGTAACCAAATAAAGTGAAGCTATAGCACATTCCAACATTAAGTTTTCTGTCACACACTCACCACCACATGCACTCTCCTCTTCTGGCTCAACAATAGTTTGTGCCGTCACTAGGTCAAAGTACAGTCCTTCTTTGTTCATCAGCTCAGCATGGTATCCAATCTCCACCACACGACCATCGTCGATTGAGGCAATGATGTCAGCTGTCTGAATGGTGGAAAGGCGATGGGCTATCACAATGGTGGTGCGACCCTTCCTGGCCTTGTCCAGAGCATCTTGAACGACTTTCTCACTCTTTGTATCCAGGGCGGAGGTGGCTTCGTCCAGCAGCAAGATCTTGGGGTCCCTCACCAGAGCACGAGCTATGGCAATCCTCTGCTTCTGTCCGCCACTCATCTGTGCACCTCTCTCTCCCACATGAGTGTTGAAACCATCTGGAAACTGGGAAATGAACTTATATGCATTAGCATTCTTGGCAGCTTGTTCAATATCCTCCATTGTAGCATCCTCCCTGCCGAAACGGATGTTCTCAGCTATTGTAGTGTTGAAGAGCGCCGGCTCCTGAGACACAACCCCGATGTTCTTTCTCAGCCACTTGAGGTTCAAATTCTTGATGTCTTTCCCATCGATCATTATCTGAAAATGAGAGAAAGGTCATGATATCATGCTCTCAGCAATAATTTAAAGTGAATGTAAATACATAACCAGCAGAGCCAGTGAGGGTGCACATAACTACAAACAGTAACATAGCAGCATAACAGCAGTGCCATACCTTTTCTAAACTCACAATCATTTCTTCCACGATATTCCATAAATATTATATAGTCAGGAGCCATAGACTCCATAGTCCCAGCTGTGACTATGGTCGACATGCAATTATTAGTCCGAATGACTCTCGCGAATGTGTTCATTAGTACTAGTGCGATCAACAGTCAATCAACAACTTGAAGAATGGGTGAATACATAAACTACATAAATAGCTCACCAAAATCTTTACTGCAGTTGCAGTTGTGGCTATCACTTCTATGGGAGTGACCCCCCCCCCCTTTGTAACCTAAGGCTACTAGTTTACTTCAGCAGTCAACTACCTCACTAACTCAATATCAATATGCTCCCACTAAATATTACATGGGGCTTTTCAAAAGGTAATAATTCTTCACATAAGCCAAGAAAATCTACATTCTGTTGTTTTCTGAAAAAGGGTGTGCTTTCATACTACAACCAAATCTGCATGATAATTATGTAGCAGTATCACATATCATATAAATCAGGTGTCACTATATACCCTCACCAGCCCAGCATCAGGATCATAGAATCTCTGCAATAGCTGGATGGTGGTGCTCTTGCCACACCCACTGGGACCCACCAGGGCCACCGTCTGACCCTTGCTGATCTTCAGGTCTAGCCCCTTCAGAACCTTGAAGAGCGGGATAGAGGGAAGGAGAGACAGGAAGAAATTTGTATAGCTCTTTATTTATTCAGCACTACCAAAATTAGGGGAGGGGGACCTACTTGGACATCAGGCCGGGCAGGGTAGTGAAAGATTACGTCACTGAACTCAATGTTTCCCTCCAAATTGTCAGGAATTTCCCCTTCATCAGAGGAAGAATCGATGACAGGCTCCTTTAGGGTTGAAATGCACTGGCATTGTTAATTCAAAAACATTACATCCTCTACCAGCAATAAGAGTTAGCTAATGGCGAGCTCAAGCACAGTCTACGAAGTCACCCGTTTTTCCATTAACAGCTCACCCTGTCAATGATCTTAAAGATAGCAGTGGCAGAGCCCAGAGCAGTGGCAAAGGTCTCAATATCAGGAAGGACATTTCCAAGGGAAAAGTTACCAATCATGACTGTAAAGAACACCTGAAAAGACAAGACAGAAAAATCACCAAGGGTAACTGCACTCCCATGTGAAGATAATGGGTGAGCATAGAAACAGGCAAATATGTGTGCGTCAAAGGCCTATGCAGCCAGTTGAAGAACAGCCATTACTTACCGAAACCACATCTCCAGCTGGTAACTCACAGTCAATGATCAGGGTGGAGCCAAACCTGGAGGATGAGTAATTACTTAACTAGGGATATACACATGTACAAGAGGGGCCACAGAGCACATGTACGACTAGGCAACTGCAATGGGTCCAGATGTATAGCAGATGTATAAATGTATGTAGCAATGCAGATAGCATACCTAAATGTTTCAATTTTGCTAATAATATTATGTAGCTGGATCGACAAAATTAACTAATAAAGGGAGAACAAACAAACATGAAACAGTTGATCCACATGCAACCATCCACAAAACTGCTACTTCCGGTTTACAAAACCCCAAAAGTCAATTCTTTATTGTTGAGACAGAATCTGGATCTGAGATATTCTCATAATAACAATACAGTCTGCCCCTATAGTGCTAGCCTCGTTCCCAGGCTCTTGTGGGGCCTGGGAACAAGGATGCTTACCAGAATCCCAGAGCAAAGGCACAGAAGATGATGAAATACAGTGCTCCTAAGACAATACTGGTGGTGAGCCCCTTCTTGTAACCCTCATTCCTGGCCTTCTTCAGCTGCTCACCATACCTATGCACCGAATAAGGTAAGGTGGATAGTAGTTAGTTAGATCACACTTATGGTACTATTGGAAATACACAAAGGAATATTTAATACGATCATGAGCAAAGCCTGGGGACTACTGAATGTATTTCTGATAAATCCCGAGTAAAATGTGTGATATATCTAACTGGTTTGTACCATGGCTTACCATGGTAGTTGGCTAGCTCAGGCACTTATAGGGCGTTGTGGATTCTGCTTGTTCCTTTTAAAAATACAAGCTATTTGCCATAGAAGTCATAGTACAATGCATTACTTTGAAGTGCGAACCTATGTGCTACAGCATGAAGGAACAAAGTACCAGCTGGTTAAAAAAATAGGTCCGAAAAGTGAAGTGGCCATGGCCACGGCAGCCGCTACGGCTCTGTCACCCTTGATTCTAATTCATCAATGCATGAATGTTCGTGCCTCATACTTGGGACCACACAACCTATGTCTTTTTCCTCGCATACATGTGTGCATGCATACACACACACACACACACCTTTCCACCTCCTTCTGTTCCCCCCCAAAGGCAATCACAGTTCTGATAGATCCAAGCACCTCTTCTGCCACTGCACCGGCTGCAACGTAGGCATTTGACTCTCTCACGGTGAAGGAGGTAATCAGCTAGTGACAGAAGCAGGTAATAATGAGATAAAAACAGTAGATCCAACATGCAATGACAATGATTTGTACACATGACATGCTCTGCGAATCATACTAGGATTACTTTTGAGGTCTAATCCAATAATCTATGATGATGTATGGTGTACCTTTGCCATGACGCCACTTAGGATTGCCATGCAAGGCAGCGTTGCTGACATCACCAGGGCCATCTTCCAGCTGTATGCAAAGGCGATGGCGTAACCGGTGAGAAATGAAGTAAAGTGTTCTAAAAACACAGCCACCTTGTCTCCAATACCAGCTTGGATCTTCTCAATGTCACTGTATATGGTAGGCACAGAGGAATCAAAATACTTGTTCATACCATTGCTGATACCATCACAGTCTATGAATATATACAAATAACTCAACACTGAATACACTAGTGTGGGGCTCACTCATGCTTGCCAGCCCAATTACATTCAAGGGGAGCTGGGGAACTAAGTTAGTTAATAGGATGCAGCCTAATACAACAGCAGCAGGTAGTTACCCACTAAACTGTGTAGGATTAAACTAAGAACTAGAAACTGCTGCACAACAGACTAACTCAGCTCCAGATTAACTACATGTATATGAAACTGTATTACTGCATAGCGGAATATTTATGGGCCAAATTTTGTATTTGGTCTTCCATGCCAGAAATTTGTGGTTTATATATTTGCAGAAGTGATATGCATAATATTATATGTATGCCTACATTTACATACATAAAAATTTACAGTCTGAGTTTATATAACAAATTTTTACCCTGCAAATATTTCCCACTCTACGGAGTTACAGCAAATCCAACCAATACTGCATAGACCTCCCCTCACAGCCTTTTTCATAGCCATGGAAAAAGTGGAAAAGGCATGGTATATTCCACATGTGATGTATGCCACTGTGTATGTCACAGCCAACCGGATGCCAAAACAGATGCCACTAAACGGCCATCACAAGATGCTCCCTGCAATTTGGAGCTGTGCACTTTTCTCCACAGCTGTGATAAAAGTTGAGGGTAGTGGCAGCATGTACCAAGAGTATCCTACTTACCACAGCCAAACTAGGGTACACCGGGTACAGTAGCTATAGCAGAAATTTTTTATGTGACGAACAATTTTTGCGGGGTTAACTGCTGGTACGGAAAAAAAAATTGCGAAAGTTTGATTATGTACTCTTTTGTGGAGAATATCAGACCTTGGTGAATGCTATTCAGATGCCAGAGGACCACAATCTACTTGACACCGTGACTGACAGAGGATGCTACTCAGGAAAAAAAAAAATCATATTGACCAGTCATTTGTTAATTGAGTTGCAAATGAGTGAACACACTGCCCACATGGATACAGACAATTGCCAAGATGGTAGGAGTATCTGGAGGGACACACATTAACAGTACATTAGCTTACTCATGCATTAAAATGGTTGCCTAACAATGGTTATTCTAGTGCAAGTCCACAGTTCGCATAGTGATCACATAGCACAGACACAGTGAAAGAGTCCGTGCCTCTGGCATGGCAGCTGTTTGGCAAGTACAGTAGTTTGAGTGCCTTTGTGGGCATAGTAGCCTTTACTACAGCTGTGATAAAAGTTGAGGGATACAGTAGTTTGAGTGCCTTTACTGCCATCGCTTTGACAGGTTTGCCACTTGTACCTTCTGAGGGGCAGGGTCAAGCACCTCTGTTGACATGAAATAAAAATACAAAAATGTCTTCTAAATGTGGTGCATGCATTTGTATGAATCTTTGGACCTGTGAAAATATCCCGCTATATGGCTATGTTGGAATAGCTACACAAGTAGAAGACTCACTCCGATAGGCGAGTATTAAGTTCGGCTGTCTCATTGACATCAAACCATCCAATTTCCTGTCGCATAATAGAACGGTAGAAAGCTGCTCTCATCCTCCGAGTCTGCCGATAGGCACTGATGTTCCAGAATAGGTTTGCAATGAATGCCGCCAACAAGACACCAGTTGCCAGTCCGAGGTAAATGAGCGAAAACCTATCAATCTCATCGATGAATACACCTTCAGGATCACAGACCAGGTTTAGGATATTTGAAAATATACTTGTCTGCTGACAGAAGAACACATCACTGTTGTTGGTAGCTGCATCTGCAGCAGTAGCCGTAGAATTTGGGGGGGCCATCAAGTCAATAGTCCCATTAATAATCATGTCACGAAATGGCTCACAACCAAGACCCATCATTTGAGACTGGTTCAGAACAATCGGCTGGAATAGGAGGGTCTGTTCGTAGTAGACAAACTGGTTGATGACCTGTCCGAAGAGAAGAAAGTGAGCCGGGATGGCAATCCCTGTAGCAATGCCCAAGACCGTACCCACAAGGATCATTAGAAGGTCGGAGCATGTTGCGAATCGGAACTGGAGGGAGGGAGGAGAGAGAGAGAGGGAGGGAGGGAGGGGAGGGAGGGGAGAGAGAGGGGGGAGGGGCACAGGTATGCAACTAATGCAGCTTAGACCTTCCCTCCCCCTAATAAAAATTCATTAGCTAATTAGCTTGCTAAAAATATGCAGAAATATTGAGCAACTCTCACAGTGATTCGTGTTGGGTGTATACATGTAAGGACAATGAGTTTTGTATGCATATTATTCCATACTCTGTGTACAAGTAGCTATTATTCTCCCAAGATGTATTAATTTTAGTGTAGACATTTTATGATATCCCATCGATGAACGGAAGACAAATGGATGCAGGCATAGTCTTTGATGGCTGCAGCTAGCCTCGGTCCCGGGCTCACTCCTCTGGGACCGAGGCTAGGCTGCAGCAGCATAAGACTAGACTAGCAAAGCGTTTTCTATAGCGTGGAGACTGCAGGCAGAAGATACTGCGTCAGTAGCTCCCACTCATTGTCTAGAGAAAAGAAAAGCTCACAAAGAGTTTGAATCTGAAGAGAGTAGCTAATGGAATGTGCTACTTTTCTTAAAGCCAATTTGACGTGCAACAAAACTTGCCTACTCTTCTGTTGCTGTTGCTTCACCACATCGTAGCGCTTATTTACTGGGCGGCATCAGTTCCAATTCAGGCAATATGGTAATAACCTTAGCTTACACATATACTCAATACAGATCACCTATTGTTCTATTTAGTTCTCACCACAGTGTACAGCGGAACTAATTTTCTCTTCTCATCTTTGTCCTTCCCTTTCCTGTGGAAAAGAAATAAAAACACACGATACGTCAACGGGCAGTGGCGCCGGCTAGGCTTTGCATGGCCAAGTATACATTGGTGAAGAGGGGAAAATAGTAAAGTGTGACTGGAGAGACAATTTTATCACTGAGCTGGAAGTGACTGTCGCTAAAATGCTGTCCAAATCATAATCAAGTCTTGCCAGAGATTGCTTACAGTATCCCGCCATGAACTCTCGGGTACCCAGCCCCTCAAAAAAGCAGAAGGAGGGTGTGGGCAACAGGATGGGGCGGAAGTATACTGTGAGTCTGGTACATACATATGCACATGCATGTTTAATGACCTAATTCGGAAATATTAATTATTAACTATATCGTGCAGCTGTGATATCACCAGAAGATGTACAATAATTGTACAACTGCACCAGAATTACAGCGGCTGTGTATATCCTCTGGTAATGTCACATGCAACATAATAGTTTCCAAATTCAGTCATTGGCTTAGTCTAATATGCTAATTGGAAAAGTCTTCTGTTTTTGTATTGCCTGAGAACCTTTCGACCGTGACGAGCATATGCAGAGAAAAGAACACTTTGTTTTGGACATTTCAGGATGATTGGTTTTCAAGGCGAAAGGAAACAGCTGGCTATGAGATTGCTTCCTGCATGCCTGCTGAAAAAATCTCTCTTCTCTACTCTTCTATTCCACACACCAATTTCATTAGTAAAACATGAATCCTCTCCCATTCCGCATGTCCAAAACTCTGTCATGGCAAAGTGTGTGCAATAAGAGATAATTTGTGGAATAGAATATTCATGGAATTGAGGTTTGTATAATTGGTTTGTAGAATAGGAGGATTTCTGGAATCAATTGTAGAATAGAACATTCATTGAATACAATTTCTGGTTTTGGTTATTGCAGTAGCTATCTACAAAACAATGCGTAAACAAGTGGATCACTTTACACAAATGTTTGTTGTTTTCTGTGTATTGTCTGGTATATAACTGGTTAGCCAATTACATGTAATTGGGTAACTGGTTAGCCAATTACATGCCAGGATAGCACATGCAGAGTAAACAGGAAATGCTCAACGATATCACTGCTGCCAGAAAGCTTAGTGTAGTAGGGGTAATATTTGTTGATTCAGTCATTGTACTGTCATGCGCTGTCTTGAATATCTTTTCCGCTGAGGCACACTCACACCACCTCAGCGGGGCTTGGAACTAGCCTCATCGAAGAGTACAACTAAAGGACTCTGATCTGCGAGACGCTCGGGCATATGTCACAGGAGATGTTAATTTTTTTGAAAAAATTGCACATAGCTAGCTAAGAGCTAGGTGCTGAGATATATTATTTTTATTTTATTGGGTTTTTCTTAGCCTCATGGCCTGGGTACGAGGCTAGGTTTTCCTCTCATTGATTCAGCTTTTCCTTTAGTAATACAATTTTTTGAGTAAGTTTGTTTTTTTATCTAGGTATAATTATGCTGGCCGCATACCCTGTGCCCATAGCGCTGATTGTCCCATCTAAGCTTTGGTTTAGGTTGTTTTTATGCTATGCCGTTACATGTTCACGCTACAAAAGATACGTAGTTGTTTTGACCACTTAGTGGTTACCTGAATTTCAGATGTCTGAGTATGCAAGTAGGAGTTAGGCCTCAAAGTGGGTAATTTGTTCCTTACTATGGAAATTGACTATGGAATGTCAAGTTTCATAGCAAAAGAACAAATTACCTACTTTGAAGCCTAACTCCTACCTTCATACTCAGACATCTGAAATTCAGGCAACCACTAAGTGGTCAAAACAACTACACATTTTTTTTTGCAGTGACTAGTAGCTACATGATGGACACTCAGTTAATGAAGACCTAACCATGCACGGTGACTAATTATGTGTGTTCTTGAATTGAGAGGTTACTAGAGTATGGAAGTAATGGGGAGTTACATGCAGGGGACCGGAATCAGTAAAAGTTTGTGAAACAGGAATAAGCTACTTCACCACGAGGACCGCGGTCAATAATAATATTCATGCTTTTCAGCCTCCCCCCCAAAAAAATTGGATAGCGCATAGCTACTAATGTGTACAGCTGCAAACTTACCCTTTCTTATCCATGGCTTCAGCGTCTCCATCTGGCAGCGACTCTGCCGTCACCTCGAGAGGCTCGCCATGCTCGATGGGGGTCCTGCTTGTGGTCGGGCTCTGCAAGCGCTCCGGCGTCCTCAACTCCGTTCCATAAGTTCCAGGTTCAGGAGTGTCAGCGCCAAAGTTTATAACGACGAGTTGTTCTTCTGTTTCTTCCATGACTTGCATACAGCTACAGTCAGTATATACCTAATTGTGCTCAGTAACGATGTATCACGCTACGCAGGAGGCCTTGCAACATAACTGAAACCCGACCCACAAGTGTATAGCGGTGCCAATTACAGTGGAACCCTAATGCGGACACCATTCGACATATCGCGGAGGCTTCCGGTTATATTTCCGGTAGGCGTGGCGAAGGCTGCTAATGGCATAGCCAGAGGCAAAATACAGTAGTATGTAACGTTGAGTCATCGGATTTGGCAGGGTAGGTGAGTATTCTTGCAGCGTAGACGCTGTTTAACATCACAGCGAGTCCGCAGCGATTTTTAGAGCCGCGTCTTGTGAAGAGGTTTAAATTATCAACGTCCGCATTATCGAGTGAATTTTGTACAGTCAAGGTAGTGGTGGGACTGGAAAACCCGTCCCTGTTTAATGAGACGGTAACTTCGTCCTTTTCCTGTTCGCGGAACGGCGATACAATAATTAATGGTCCGATACAGTGGAACCTCTCGTAACCGACATTCTGGGACGTTTGCATTGGTTGCGGTACCTGGTTCGAGTTTAGGGGCAAGAGGGTTTGGCATGTGAATGAGGTAGCCAAATTAGCTATATCCACGATAAAAACTTTCCTCTATGCGTACATCCATGGCAGTCTCTCAAATTAGAGTCCTATATATAAATTTATAGAGTAACGCCCCATGGGCAGCAGGTCAATTTTGGCCAATGAGACATAGCTATATAAATACAAATACTACAAAAATAAATATATAAAGTAGTCACATTGACTACCAAGCTAGAAAAGCTACATGTAGCTAGTACTGGTATGCGATATACAAAATTTTACCGGCAAACCAAGTCAATATTGTCAACGATTGTTATTCATTTGATTACTCCACATCTTCTACCTCCACATTGTTGAGGAAATAGTAGGCACCACGCTTAGCCATTAGGTTTGCATGAGTACCCGATTCAATCACTTTCCCGTTGTGGATGACTGCAATGCAGTCTGCATTGTAGATGGTGGACAGACGGTGGGCGATCACGATGCTGGTACGACCCTCCCTAGCCTTGTCCAGGGCATCTTGAACTATCTTCTCACTCTCCGTGTCCAGGGCAGAGGTGGCTTCATCCAGCAGCAAGATCTTGGGGTTCCTCACCAGAGCACGGGCTATGGCAATCCTCTGCTTCTGGCCTCCACTCAACTGTGTGCCTTTCGACCCAGTTTTAGTGTTGTAGCCCTTTAAGACAAAGGAGAAATAATGGATAGGCAGGTTGCAAATGAAGTGAAGGAAGTCTCACCTGGGGAAGAGATTCAATAAAGTTGTGTATGTTGGCTGTCTTGGCTGCCTCAATAACCTCCTCATCTGAAACTTCCCTGAAGTTGGCCCCGTAGCGGATGTTGTCTGCAATGGTGGTGTCAAACAGCACTGGCGCCTGCGACACAATGCCAATCTGGGAGCGTAGCCACTTGATGTTCAGAGCTGTTAGAGGATTTCCATCTACAGTAAGACTGCCCAGTAGGGGATCGTAGAACCTTTGAATCAGGGAGACGATGGTGCTCTTGCCACAGCCACTGGGTCCCACCAGAGCCAGCGTTTGGCCCGGCTTCACCGACACAGTTAGACCATGCAGGACCTTCTCCTTGGGACGAGTAGGATAGAGGAAGTGGACGTTCTCCACTGAGATTTCTCCAGTTGATGATGCCTAAAAAATACTATAGTAGTTAGAAATTACAATTCCCTAGCCTCATCCCCAGGCTCTCCCCTTAAAAAGCAAAAATGGGGAGAGTGCCCGGTATCATTTCAATTTACTTAATTATGTGCAGGCAGGACCAATCAGAAAGACGGCTGCATTTCTCTACCTTTCGCCAGTGATACTACTTTAGCGCTCAGTCTGTGGCACTAAAGATTGGCTACAAACTCCCTTTCTACCCTAAATATCACTCACACCCTCCCCTATTTTTGGAAGAGCCTGGGGACGAGGATAATCATACTGTTCACTGGGTGCAAAGAGAACATTCTAGAAGTGCAGGTTCTTGAAAATTCTTCTGTAATATAGCTAGCATTTTGAAATTCAGCCTACCGGTTTAAGTCCATTAGGTGATTCGGTATCAATTGAAGGCTCCAGTCTGAGCAGGTTAAAGATCCTTGCAGCTGAGATCTTGGCCTTGCTGACATCAGGAGCAAAAGAGGAGGCTCGACCGGTTTGCCAAGCAGCAAATAAAATGGCCCCAAACACCCTGCAGAGAATGGGCAGAAGAAAGAGGCTAATGCTGTGCAGAGGATGTGGGTGTGGGAAATCATCAATAATTAATTTTGTTAAAACATGCAGGAGTCAATGAGGAAGCCTAATAAGTACACACGGGTGGTAAAAAGAAAGGCAAGTGCTACAAGTGACATGACAAACCCCGTATCTACCCTACCTGAAGATGTCGTCGTAACGTTCCTGATCTTCAATCACCAGGAAGGCCCCAAAGCGATAGCCAGCAGATAGAATGTAGAAGATCATGGCTGATGCAAAAGCATATGCCAGAGCTGAGAAGAAAACACTCTTCACACTGGCCCTGTTGAGCAAAGAAAGAGTTGGGACCCAGGAGTAGGCATATAGACTCTACTGGCTAATTATGATTCCAACCTAGACAGCTGAATCAGCTACTTCTTAAATACTGATTGGTGAGTCAAACACAGGGCTGTAGCCTCCGGTTGGTCCAGTCTCAGCCACACCTTCTCAAGTTCAGCGAGTGCTAAGTGTGAGGCTACAGCTACAAGTACTATGGTTACGTTTTGCAGCAGGTCGTCCATCTCCAGTAAGTGGGTTTAATCAAAATCACCTTGTTACCACAGCACAGTAGCTAGATATACCTAGTAGTAATCATACGTATGACACTCCACCTACTTTAATTAATAATCCAACAGGTCTAACGATGGCAAGGAGGGGACCTTTGTATGCTCAAGCATAAAGCAGTATCTTTGTATCGTAAGAACAGAAAGTGCTGTTGTAATGCAGCTGAGCGAGTAGCAAGATAGTGCTTCCTGTATGGGAGTAGATCCTAGGTAGGAAAATTTTCCACGCTACGCACAAGAATGTATAATTAGCTGCTTTGAAGCGTCTAATCAACTTGGAGTTGGAGGCTGGTTACAGGCCTTCTATTATACCCCAAAATTGCACTAGAAATGATCTCAGCAGGACTAAGATCTCAAATGTTTCTGGGGGCCCATGCCCCCAGATCCCCCTAGTGGACGCGTTTCACACACATCCAACCAGACTACTCCAAATTTGGTGGCTACAGCTCCAGAGCATAATGCCTCATGATTGAATAGACTGTGTTTTCTGCTGATGTTGTCAGCACATGTCAACTTTTCTGAACTTGGCTGACATTCACTGAAAATGTTATAAAGGTGCTATAGAAATGATACCGTACTCACGCGTTGTTAAGCGCACTTCGCTTATAAGCGCATATTCGCAGTTAGGCGCTGGTTTGATTCTGTTATTAAAATATTTTTATTAAGCACACCTTTATAGACATAGTGCCCTTGAACGATACTTTCGCATCGAAAAGAAAATTCCTATTCCAGCTGATCTCAGGCAATGACCATACGTACTTCAAATAAAGCACACTCCAATTTAATTAAGCGCAACTCGTTGTTAGGCGCACCTCGCTATTAGGCGCTAATTTCCTTCCTGTGGAAATACAAGCGCATGCGCTTAACAACGCGTGAGTATGGTATTTCAAAATTGACTGCAATAGCATAAATCTGACTTGGAGATATACATCAGTGAGATATGCACATCATCCATAGAAAACGCATAGGAGGAGTAACTTCTAGCTTAAAGCTCAGCAGAGATTAGGCTCAGGGAAAAAAATCAGTTTAATCCAATAGATTTCAGTATTTAGTGAGCAGTGATGTCGTTGTGTGACATAGCATGGAAAATGGTCTATTATAGACTAACTTGAATGGTCCCTTCAGTAGGTGTTCATATTTAACAGAGAGTTGGTCCTCAGCTCCCAGGCCAGCCACAGTGCGAATATTCTCAATGGATTCCACAGCTATCTGTCCACTAGCTTCCTGCCTCTCTTTGTTCTTGGCGCTCCGACCAGCAACAAATTTCAGCTGCAGGTAGGACTCAGAGGCGAGTACAGGGAATACAAACACAAGGACTAGAGTGAGCTTCCAGTTGGCGATGAGGGCAATGATGATGCCTGTAACAAAGCCACAGATCGTCTGCAAAAGAATCCCCAACCGGATGCCGGTAGCCTATGGATTTTTTGCATGCAATGTGTGAGTTTGCATGGGGTATGACAAGTAGTTATTACTCAGGGGGGGGGGGGGACAAACTTGCTAGGAAGGAATCTTAAACATTCAAAAAAGCATCTGGTCACACATGCAGTAGTCTACACATAAATGCATGAATATAAGCAAAATCGCACCCCTTTCACTTCTGATGCATCTACAGCCAGCTTTGTAGTCAGTGCTCCAGTACTGTTGGCACGGTTGTCAAACCAACCAATATTCTGCAGAAAGGAAGTAAAGAAAATTAACATCCTAAATCCCTACACACTGTTTGATGGGTGAACTCTGTGCTATAGCTCTTGTATGTAGCTGTCAGAGCAATGGCTAACTATCTACTACATAACATGGAAGTGCATGTAGCTATCACCAATTTCACTAAGAATTTATTCTGCAAAGCATCCTACGGCCCTGATTATCCTGACACCAGGGGACAGTATAAGTGATTATGCCACTGAACAGGTTCAGTGTTTCTACATGAGCATAACGTAGGGGAGACATGTTCACTTTGGATAATTGGGTATTTTAGTTAATTGGTGTGCAAATAATCACAGCATTACTGTACAGTTGACCTGTCTTAGCACAGCCTTGAAGGTTTGGTAGCGCATCCTCTTGGTTAGCCTCTCACCAGCAATAGCAAGAGCAAACACCTGCAGAGAGAGCCATTAAGAGCTAAAACTTACATACATGAGAAAAGGTTTAAAATTGTAATCTTTAAATGTGCTGCTTTTTTTTGAAACATCCAGTGTTGTGTGTAAATATGTAGTTTAGATTTACTTACAGCAATGAAGTAACTCAGTCCTGCACCAACAGCCAGGCCAAAAAATCCCCCTGCAAGTCGCCTAACATCTCTCTCAATTACCTCTACATCTGTCTCTCCATATACCTGCACAAGGATTAATGCCAAAATTATAATAACTACTTGGTATGTGCATAATCAAGACTAACATACCTGACCATTACTTTAAAGGGAACACATTGCTAAGTATATTAATATAGTACACTCTAATGTAGCTCAGCACACTAATTAACCTACCCTGAGTATTTCACTGAAGAGGATGGACAAGACAGGAAAGAGGGCACCGATGATGGCTGAGCAGATGATTCCCATGAGTAAAAGGTGCCAGTCAGGGAGATTCAGCTTGAGAAGCTCTCTGAAAGACACCTCCTGGACTCCTTCTTCCTGCAGCTTCCGCCAGTGTTTGTTCCGACCCCATTTTAACTTGGGATGTTTGAAGACCTCCCCTTTCTCGACATCAAATTTTACCACTTTATCAGCCTAACCATATAAAAAGAAAAAATTAGTACTTGCAAATACAACATTGCATCATCATTACTACTGCTGCAAACAGTGAGGTCTGCATGGGAGTGGTTTGCACTCCTGCAAACGTGTTCAATGTATACTACAAAATAACGACCACGTCAACACTTCTAATTTGGGATATAAACTATACCTTCTCTTCCTCAGATATTTCACCCTCATCATCATCGTCATTGTCATTGTATACCACATCAGCACTAGGAATGGGGAAGCCTACCCTGCCATGCAAAGGAGAAGGGTCTGCAGCAAATAGAGGCTCTTCCAAGCTGAAACGAGAGAGTTTATCTGTCAGTGCAACTGCATCTGGGTTGGAACGGATTGAGGCCTGGTGGAAGTATGAAGGTCGGTCTGTCTGCTGATGACGTATGGTTGAGAAAGACCTCTGCCGGCGGCTTGTAGCTGAGAAAGTACTCCACTGGCGGCTTGCACTTGAGAAAGTACGCTGCAGGCGGCCGTATGATGAACGAGAACGCTTCATTGTAGTCCTGAAAGATGTAATTTGGTCTACAAGGTTGACAAACAAAGAATATGTAACCAAATAAAGTGAAGCTATAGCACGTTCCAACATTAAGTTTTCTATCACACACTCACCACCACATGCACTCTCCTCTTCTGGCTCAGCAATAGTCTGTGCCGTCACCAGCTCAAAGTACAGTCCTTCTTTGTTCATCAGCTCAGCATGGTCTCCAATCTCCACCACACGGCCATCATCAATTGAGGCAATGATGTCAGCTGTCTGAATGGTGGACAGTCGATGGGCTATCACAATGGTGGTGCGACCCTTCCTGGCCTTGTCCAGAGCATCTTGAACAACTTTCTCACTCTTTGTATCCAGGGCGGAGGTGGCTTCGTCCAGCAGCAAGATCTTGGGGTCCCTCACCAGAGCACGAGCTATGGCAATCCTCTGCTTCTGTCCTCCACTCATCTGTGCACCTCCCTCTCCCACGTGAGTGTTGAAACCATCTGGAAACTGGGAAATGAACTTATATGCATTAGCATTCTTGGCAGCTTGCTCAATATCCTCCATTGTAGCATCCTCCCTGCCGAAACGGATGTTCTCAGCTATTGTAGTGTTAAAGAGCACTGGCTCCTGAGACACAACCCCGATGTTCTGTCTCAGCCACTTGAGGTTCAAATTCTTGATGTCTTTCCCATCGATCGTAATCTGAAAATGAGAGAAAGGTTTTGATATCATGCTAGCAATAATTTAAAGTGACTGTAAATACATAACCAGCCGAGCCAGTGAGGGTGCACATAACTACAAGCAGTAACATAGCAGCATAACAGCAGTGCCGTACCTTTTCTAAACTCACAATCAAATCTTCCACATTATTCCATAATATTATATAGTCAGGAGCCATGGACTCCATAGTCCCAGCTGTGACTATGGTCGACATGCAATTATTGTATTTATTAGTACTAGTGCAATGAACAGTCAATCAACAACTTGAAGAATGGGTGAATACATAAACTACATAAATAGCTCAACAAAATTTTCACTGCAGTTGTACCTATAGCTTCTATGGGAGTGATGACCACCCCCCCCCTTTTAACCTATATATGGCTACTAGTTTACTGTAGTAGTCAACTACCTCACTAAGTCAATATGCTCCCACTTAATATTACATGGGGCTTTTCAAATAGTTATAATTCATCACATAAGCCAAGAAAATCTACATTCCGTTGTTTTCTGAAAAAAAAGTGTGCTTCCATGCCACAGCCAAATCTGCATGATAATTATGTAGTAGTATCACATATCATAGATCAGGTGTCACTGCCCTCACCAGCCCAGCATCAGGATTATAGAATCTCTGCAATAGTTGGACGGTGGTGCTCTTGCCACACCCACTGGAACCCACCAGGGCCACCGTCTGACCCTTGCTGATCTTCAGGTCTAGCCCCTTTAGAACCTTGGAGAGTGGGATAGAGGGAAGGAGAGATAGGAAGAAATTGGTATAGCTCTTTATTTATTCAGCACTACCAAAATTGGGAGGGGGACCTACTTGGACATTGGGCCGGGCAGGGTAGTGAAAGATCACGTCATTGAACTCAATATTTCCCTCCAAATTGTTAGGAATTTCCCCTTCATCAGAGGATGAATCGATGACAGGCTCCTTTAGGGTTGAAATGCACTGGCATTGTTAATTCGACAGCTTCAAAAACATTACATCCTCTACCAGCAATAAGAGCTATGTGAGCTCAAACGCAGTCTACGAAGTCACTCCTTTTTCCATTAATGGCTCACCCTGTCGATGATCTTAAAGATAGCAGTGGCAGAGCCCAGAGCAGTGGCAAAGGTCTCAATATCAGGAAGGGCATTTCCCAGAGAAAAGTTACCAATCATGACAGTAAAGAACACCTGAAAAGACAAGACAGAAAAATCACCAAGGGTAATTGCACTCCCATGTGAAGATAACGGATGAGCAGAGAAATTGCAGCTAGTTGGAGAACAGCTATTACTTACCGAAACCACATCTCCAGCTGGTAACTCACAGTCAATGATCAGGGTGGAGCCAAACCTGGAGGATGAGTAATTACGTAACTAGGGATATACACATGTACAAGAGGGGGCACAGAGCACATGTACGACTAGGCAACTGCAATGGGTCCAGATGTATAGCAGATATGCAAATGTATGTAGCAATGCAGATAGCATGCCTAAATGTTTCAGTTTTGCTAATAATATGATGTAACGAATTTATTAAAGGGAGAACAAACAAACATGAAACAGTTGATCCACAACCATCCACAAAACTACTGCTTCTTGTTTACCAGGAGCCCACAACCCAAAGGGAAGGAGCTTTAAACTAGTGATTCCACCTGTTGTCAAATGGCACCTACAAGAAAACTCCATATATGGAATGCTAGCAGTTATGCATGGCTGGTTTACTATGCTACTAGTGCTAAGTGAATTATAGCGCTTACATACCACTTACCATATAAGGAGTGTTGTGCAAGTGCCATTCGACAACACATACATACACAAGTTTAATGCTCCTTCCCTTTGGGTTATGGGCTCCTGTGTTTACAAAAAAACCAAAAGTCAATTCTTTGTTGTTGAGTCAGAATCTGGATCTGAGATATTCTCATAACGACAATACGGTCTGCCCCTTTTGAGCTAGCCTCATTCCCAGGCTCTTGTGGGGCTTGGGAACAAGGCAAAAGAGCCTGGGAACAAGGATGCTTACCAGAATCCCAGAGCAAAGGCACAGAAGATGATGAAATACAGTGCTCCTAAGACAATACTGGTGGTGAGCCCCTTCTTGTAACCCTCATTCCTGGCCTTCTTCAGCTGCTCACCATACCTATGCACCGAATAAGGTAAGGTGGGCAGTAGTTAGTTAGATAGCATCACCATTAAAGAATGTGCATGCAAGGAGTTCAATTACATCGTTTGGCCACTATATGTAGTGATAATTAAGCTAAGTCACATATTAAGTGTATATAGCTACAATTGAGGATTGCTAGAAGTGCTACACTTTATGATGTTTCTTAATTACAGGAGCCATAGAAATGTTATAAGGGCTGCTTCACTTCTAACATTTCTATAATTCCTTAATTGTAGCTACCTGTAATACGTGACTTAGCTTAATTGTGTACCTTCTATCTGAAATTGGAGACCTATATACCTAATAGTCAAAACATGTAACTAATCTGCTTGTACGCACATTATTGTACAACTCAGATAACCCTAGCTGGGCTACAGCAACCATTTTGTTTTTGCAGTGAACCATGGCTTACCATGGTAGTTGGCTAGCTCAGGCACTTGTAGGGCATTGTAGATTCTGCTTCTTCCATTTACAATTACAAACTATTCGCCATAGGAGTCATAGTACAATGCATTACTTTGAAGTGCGGACCTATATGCTACAGCATGATAAACTAATAAAGGAACAAAGTACCAGCTGGTTAAAAAAAATAGGTCCAAAAAGTGAAGTGGCCATGGCCATGGCAGCCGCTACGGCTCTGTCACCCTTGATTCTAATTCATCAATGCATAATGCCTCATACTTGGGACATAATATTCCATACAATCTATGTCTTTTTCCTTGCATACATAGGTGTGTGTGCATGCACACACACAGACACACACACACCTTTCCACCTCCTTCTGTTCCCCCCCAAAGGCAACCACAGTTCTGATAGATCCGAGCACCACTTCTGCCACTGCACCGGCTGCAGCATAGGCATTTGACTCTCTTACAGTGAAGGAGGTAATCAGCTAGTGACAGAAGCAGGTGATAATGAGATAAAAACAGTAGATTCAACATGGAATGACAATGATTTGTACACATAACATGCTCTGTGAATCATACTATGATTACTTTTGAGGTCTAATCCAATAATCTATGATGATGTATGGTATACCTTTGCCATGACGCCACCTAGGATTGTCATGCAAGGCAGCGTTGCTGACATCACCAGGGCCAGCTTCCAGCTGAATGCAAAGGCGATGGTGTAACCAGTGAGAAACGAAGTAAAGTGTTCTAAAAACACGGCCACCTTGTCTCCAATACCAGCTTGGATCTTCTCAATGTCACTGTATGGGAGACACAGAGGAATCAAATACTTTTTCATACCATTGGTGATACCATCATAGTCTATGGACATTCATTGGTTCCCTTATACACACCAACATCTATAAACATTTGATAAAAACTCAGTTGCCAATTGCCAAGCAAAAAGCGAGGGCACCTAATCATATTGCACACGTACAGTATGAAAACATCTATGATGATATCAGCATGCGTGTGAGATGCAACATTGTATTGGATAATGTGGTATGCAACAGACTGTACAGACATACAGATAACTCAACAATGAATACACTAGTGTGGGGCTCATTCATGCTTGCCAGCCCAATTACATTCAAGGGGAGCTGGGGACTAAGTTAGTTAATAGGACGCAGCCAAATACAGCAGCAGGTTGTTACCCACTAAACTGTGTAGGATTAAACTAAGAACTAGAAACTGCAAAACTGACTAACTCAGCTCCAGATTAAATATATGAAACTGTTTGTGGTTGGCCTTCCATGCCAGAAATTTGTGGTTTATATATCTGCAGAAGTGATATGCATATACATACATAAAAATTTGCAGTCTGAGTTAAATTTATATAACAAATTTTTACCCTGCAAATATTTCCCACTATACGGAGTTACAGCAAGTCCAACCAATACTGCAGTAGCCTTGTACCCAGACCTCCCCTCACAGCCTTTTTCACAGCCGTGGAAAAAGTGGAAAAGGCGTGGTATATTCCACAAGTGATGTATGCCACTGTGTATGTCACAGCCAACCGGATGCCAAAACAGATGCCACTACACGGCGATCACAAGATACTCCCTGCAATTTGGAGCTGTGCACTTTTCTCCACAGCTGTGATAAAAGTTGAGAGTAGTGGCAGCTGTGGTAAGTAGGATACTCTTGGTATATGCTGCCACTACCCTCAACTCTACCTCTAGCTAGCATGGCAGCTCTTTGGCAAGTACAGTAGTTTGAGTGCCTTTATAGGCATAGTAGCCTTTACTGCCATCACTTTGACAGGTTTGCCATTTGTACCTCCTGAGGGGCAGGGTCAAGCACCTCTGTTGACATGAAATAAAAATACAAAAATGTCTTCTAAATGTGGTGCATGCATTTGTATGAATCTGTGGACCTGTAAAAATTTCCCACTATATGGTTATGTTGGAATGGCTACACAAGTTGAAGACTCACTCCGATAGGCGAGTGCTCAGTTCGGCTGTCTCATTGACATCAAACCATCCAATTTCCTGTCGCATAATAGAACGGTAGAAAGCTGCTCTCATCCTCCGAGTCTGCCGATAGGCACTGATGTTCCAGAATAGGTTTGCAATGAATGCCGCCAGCAAGACACCAGTTGCCAGTCCGAGGTAAATGAGCGAAAACCTGTTAATCTCATCAATGAATACACCTTCGGGATTACAGACCAGGTTTAGGATGCTTGAAAATATACTTGTCTGCTGACAGAAGAACATGTCACTGTTGTTGGCGGCTGCATCTGCAGCAGTGGCCATAGGATTTGGAGGACCCATCAGGTCAATAGTACCGTTAATAATCATGTCACGAAATGGCTCACAATTGAGACCCATCATTTGAGACTGGTTCAGAACAATCGGCTGGAATATGAGGGCTTGCTCGTAGTAGACAAACTGGTTGATGACCCGTCCAAAGAGAAGAAAGTGAGCCGGGATGGCAATCCCTGTAGCAATGCCCAAGACCGTACCCACGAGGATCATTAGAAGATCGGAGCGTGTTGCGAATCGGAACTGGAGGGAGGTGGGAGAGAGAGAGAAGGAGGGAGGGAGAGATGGAGGGGAGAAAGAGGGGAGGGGGCACAGGTAGCTATACTGCTAATGCAGCTCAGACATCCCTTCCTCCTAATAAGAATTTTGCTTTTAATTTAGCTAATTAGATGGCTTAAAAATTGCTGAAAAAATTGAGCAAATCTCACAGAGATTCGTGTAGGGTGTATACATGTCAAGGAACAAGAATTTTTTGTATGCATATTACTCCATACTCTAGCTGTGTACAAGTAGCTATTATCTCCCAAGATGTATTATTTTTTAGTGCAGCCATTTTATGATATCCAATTGATGGCAAATAAAAAAAAATTCAGGCATGGTCTTTGTTGGCTGCAGCTAGCCTTGGTCCCGGGCTCACTCCTGTGGGACCGAGGCTAGGCTGCAGCAGCACAAGACTTCATTCGAGAATAGCAAAGTGTTTTCTGTAGCATGGAGTGAAGACTGTGCAAGACAGCAGGCAGAAGATACTGTGTCAGTATCTCCAACTCATCGTCTAGAAAAAAAGGTCACAAAGAGTTAATTAAAATCTGAAGAGAGTAATGGAATGTGCTGCTTTTCTCAAGGCCATTGGCGTGCAACAGACGCCTACTCTTGTGTTGCTGTCTTATTCACTTCACTGCAACCAGGTGGGTGGCATCAATTCCAATTCAGGTCAGGTGATGTGGTAATAACCTTAGCTTACACAAATTATTACAATACTCTATACAGATCACCTATTATTCTATTTAGTTCTCACCACAGTGTACAGCGGAACTAATTTTTGCTTCTCAGCTTTGTCCTTCCCTTTCCTGTGGAAAAAATAGGAACACATGATATGTCAACGGGCAGTGGCTAGGCTTTGCATGGCCAAGTATACATTGGTGAAGAGGGGAAATAGTAGAGTATGATTGGAGTGATAAATTTTAATCACTGAGCTGGAGAAGCTTGGAAGAGAGGGCCTAGCTCGGATACAGTCTATTGAGCTAGACCGTCTCACATCCCTAGCTTGATAGACTAGCACATAAAACATTTACAGTACAAGACAAGTGCACTAATGCTACTAGCCTCTGGGGAAGTCTAGGATTGAGTGGTCTAACATGTTGTCTGGGCAGGTGTGATTGGTTGTTTTCTGTGTATTGTCTGGTATGTAACTGGTTACCCAATTACATATGTATAGGATAGATACCTAGCTAGAGGGATTTAACCTACTTAAACACCCGTGGGAACTGAGGAAGTGTTACTTGAGTCGAGGGCGGAGCCCGAGACTCAATTAACACTTCCGAGGTTCCCAAGGGTGTTTAAGTAGGTTAAATCCTGAGAGCCAGGTGTATATCCTACTTAGACTATATAAACAATCTAGAGGTGCGAAGACATCAAGTGCTGGATACTGCTTAGCAACTAATGAGGGCTTTAACCTAACCCTCTACTAACCGGCATACTTCAAAGGATTTACCTCATTAATTATTCATATATGGTCTAAACTTGGTTAACCAATTACATGTAATTGGGTATCTGGTATCCAATTACATGCCAGGATAGCACATGCAGAGTAAACAGGAAATGCTGTGCATTCCTCAACTATATCACTGCTGAGTGTAGTAGGGGTAATACTTGTTGATTCAGTCATTGTGTTGTCATGCGCTGTCTTGAATATTTTTTCCGCTGAGGCGTTTGCTCATCGAAGAGTACAACTAGAGGACTCTGATCTGCGGGACACTATTCTAGTTTGGGCATATGTCACAGGAGATGCTAATTTTTTGTTTACAATTGCACATAGCTAGGTGCTGAGATATATTTTTCTTAGCCTTATGGCCTGGGTACGAGGCTAGGTTTTCCTCTCATTGATTGAGTTTTTCCTTTAGTATATGATTTTTTGAGTGAGCTTTTTCGTGATAGGTTTGTTTTCTGTGTATTGTCTGGTATATAACTGGTTACCCAATTTGGTTAACCAGTTACATGTAATTGGGTACCTGGTTAACCAATTACATGCCAGAATAGCACATGCAGAGTAAACAGGAATGCTGTGCATTCCTCAACGATATCACTGCTGCCAGAAAGCTTAGTGTAGTAGGGGTAATATTTGTTGATTCAGTCATTGTGTTGTCATGCGCTGTCTTGAATATCTTTTCCGCTGAGGCGTTTGTTCATCGAAGAGTACAACTAGAGGACTCTGATCTGCGGGACACTATTCTAGCTTGGGCATATGTCACAGGAGATGCCTTTTTTTTTTACAATTGCACATAGCTAAGAGCTAAGTGCTGAGATATATTATTGGGTTTTTCTTAGCCTTATGGCCTGGGTATGAGGCTAGGTTTTCCTCTCATTGATTAAGTTTTTCCTTTAGTATATGATTTTTTGAGTGAGCTTTTCGTGATAGGTTTGTTATCTGTGTATTGTCTAGCATATAACTGGTTACCCAATTACATCATATAATTGGTTAACCAGTTACATGTAATTGGGTAACTGGTTAACCAATTACATGCCAGAATAGCACATGCAGAGTAAACAGGAATGCTATGCATTCCTCAACGATATCACTGCTGCCAGAAAGCTTAGTGTAGTAGGGGTAATATTTGTTGATTCAGTCATTGTATTGTCATGTGCTGTCTTGAATATCTTTTCCGCTGAGGCACACTCACACCACCTCAGCGGCGCTTTGAACTGGCCTCATCGAAGAGTACAACTAAAGGACTCTGATCTGCAGAACACTATTCTAGCTTGGGCATAATATATCACAGGAGATGCTAACTTTTTTTTACAATTGCACATAGCTAAGAGCTAGGTGCTGAGATATATATTGGGTTTTTCTTAGCCTCATGGCCTGGGTACGAGGCTAGGTTTTTCCTCTCATTGATTCAGTTTTTCCTTTAGTATATGTATACGATTTTTTGAGCGAGTTTTTTTATCTAAGTATATGCTGGCCACATACCCTGTGCCCATGCTGATTGGCCCATCTAAGCTTAAGAAAATAATGTTCTCTTGACTATAGCTAGTTGTCTGTTATTTAGTTGCATGATGATAATTCGTTACATTCATGAACACGGCTAATTGCCAAGATGGTATGACCGTATGAGTATGTGGAGGGAATTGGTTAAGAATGCAGAAAACATGCACATTAGAAAAGTAATCACTCCCAGCCAGCTATATATCATGCAGCTATGCTTACTCGTCTGCACTAGAATAACCATTGTTAGGCTACCATTTTAATGCATGAGTAAGCTAATGCACTGTGTGTTCCTCATTCTTGAAGAACTCCCTCCAGATACTCCTACCATTTTGACAATTGTCTGTACCCATGTGTGCAATGTGTTCACTCATGTGCAACTCATGATCAATTAACAAATGACTGGTCAATGTGACAAGCTACTTCACCACGAGGACCGCGGTCAATAATAATATTCATACTTTTCAGCCCCCCCCCCCCCCCCAAAAATGGATAGCGCATACTATGTGTACATGGCAGTGATGCAGCTGCAAACTTACCCTTTCTTATCCATGGCTTCAGCGTCTCCATCTGGCAGCGGCTCTCGAGAGGCTCGCCATGCTCGATGGGGGTCTTGCTTGTCGTCGGGCTCTGCAATCGCTCCGGCGTCCTCAACTCTGTTCCATAAGTTCCAGGTTCAGGAGTGTCGGCGCCAAAGTTTATAACGACGAGTTGTTCTTCTGTTTCTTCCATGATTTGCATACAGCTACAGTCAGTATATACCTAATTGCTTAGTAACAACATAGATAATAGAGCACGTTACGTGCTCTATTATCTATGGTAACAATGTATCACGCTACGCAGGAGGCCTTGCAACATACCTGAAACCCGACCCACGAGTGCATAGTGGTACCAATTAGAGTGGAACCTCTCTAATGCGAACACCATTCGACTGTCCAGAATATCGCCGGCGTCCTGGAGGCTTTCGGTTATATTTCCGGTAGGCGTGGCAATAAGTATTCGGCATGCGATGGCTCGTTTTGTGGCGAAGGCTGCTAACGCCTAGCCAGAGGCTAAATACAGTAGTATGTAACGTTGAGTCATCGAATTTGGCAGTGTGGGTGAGTATTCTTGCAGCGATTCCCCATAAAAGTGCATGCATACACTTCCTTGCAATAGCCATGTCCATTTCTTTACGGTTACAATAAAAATTGTTACAGTTATGACTGATAACATTAACTGCATGTAGCATGTATTATTGTTTTGAATTCGAAGATGTACATCCCAATAGGAATCAGCTGAGGGTTAATTAAGGATGTAAAGGACATGTGCATTTCATGTGAATAAGGTAGCCAAATAATATGCACGATAAAAACATTCCTCTATACATGGCAGTCTCTCAAATTAGAATCCTGGGAAGAAACCTTCTTGGAGAGAAAAAAATCTGGCGCACACCTTTACAACTCTCTATATAGTATACATTTCATTATTTTGTGTATAATAGTTTACTACACTGTGCTCAAATAATTAAGATAGTGCACAACATAACAAGCTTACTGTTGAGTTCTCTGCCAAAACTAAAATACCTGGAAGTGACTCGGCAGACTGATGACTCGGATTGGCAGTTCAACTCTACCTCGTGATCTCACAATCTTACCCAAAACACAAAATTAGAACAATAAGTTAACAGATTAGTACTTCAGGATTCAAGTTCAATATATACACATGATCACTGTTTGAAGCTAGTCATTAATCCATCTTGCTATCAACAGCTCCAGGATTGTGAAAGGCCATTTCCAAGTGGTCCATAGTTGGTGTTCTATTAGGAAGCTCATGTGCCGGTTCACCGTTGGCAATGGGCTTATCACCAATTGCATACTGCTTCTTCCTTCTCCACCACGGGCAGCCACATCTGTATAGCAAAATGGCACACTCAATACTTTGAACCAGTGAATGCATTAGCACTAATTGTGTATCTTTGCTTAACAGCCATTATAATCCTTACATAAAATTAATGCCAACCAGCATCGATCCGGTGCACTAATTATTGTGAATTATGTACACACATGATGGTTATGCATCATATATACCTGAGATAATAGAAGAGGTCCACTCTTTCAAGCCATGGCTTAGCAAACACTGCATCCAATCTCTCAAGACTCACTCCCTATATATAAGATTAAAATGTTACTGCCATAGTGCCCATACCGTTGATCACATACCCACAGAATTCCAACGTATAGCTTGTTAAGTGCTTGTATCTATATGAGCATGTGCACAGTCATGAGTGAGGCTAACAATATACCTTCGTTTCTGGCAGAGTCAGCAGCACAAAGAAGAACCCTATTAGATTCACTCCAGCCAGGAAGTAGAAGGTCCCAAATGTTTGCAGAGCAGAGGCCAGCATGATGGGAGTCAGCTGGGCCACCACCACATCGCATACCCAGTAAGCAAAGCTTGCCATGGATACTGCCAGTCCTGGCATTAGAAATTAAGAGAATGTGTTCCCGTTTTTTAACCATAGGAACTTAGCCAGGTATCAACATGTACTGCATTTGTAAGTCTTAGGTATTTTGGTACTATGGGATATATTATATGAAGTATAGGCGTATACAATGAGTATGGCTTTAGTCCACTGGCATGTCCAATAATTACCTGGGTACTAATGTGCGTGCACCTCAGTCAGTATTGGAAACTCCCTTAGCTTGAACCTCAGTCATACAGCAGATTGCAGTTCTCTTTGAAAATTGCATGTTATGTAATAGGTCATACAAAAAAACTGAGAAGGTCCGTTTTAATTCTTTGAGCTAACAATTCTGGCAGAATTTTTAGAAACAAAGCATCTTACTGATCTTCACCGGCAGATTGTGCATTAGCACACTGCAATGAACAGTAGCTTGTTGTCATACAGTTGTATAACCGCTTATGGAACATGCAATTTTCTAATGGAACTGCAAAACATAATAATATTATTTAGCAAACCAACCTAATTCTTATCTTTATTACAATGTTCAGATTCTGTTTCATGCACGAAACTTACCTCTGACTTTTAGAGGATGAATCTCACCATTTACAGTCCAAGATATTGAACTGAATGAAAAAAGTGCATTATTTCCCAGCACTAGAATAGGCACATTCAACAGTCAACACTTACGCTACTGTAGCTGAGAAGCTGAAAACAAATGTACAGACCGCAGCCACCACGATGTATCCAACAACCTTGCTTCCTCCACCATCCTCCACTTTGAACACCAGAAGGAGGGTACCGGCTAACGTCATGGCACAGATCATTCCAATGGCTCCAAGCAATAACAAGACTTTGCGGCCAAGCTGCATGTGTATGTCGCATATAAGTTGAATCAATAAAGCATTCGAATCATGATCATGACTTGTATATAGTAGCTTACTGTGTCAACGACAAATAGATTTAAAAGTGAACCGCTCATGTTCACAGTAGCAGTTATAATAGCTGTAGTATACGGTGGCATTCCAATCTTGCAGAATATTGTTACAGAGTAGTACCTGAGAATTGTAACAGTAAGGATACTCATAACACGCTGAAGTTTTTCAAGTAGTATACTTACATGATAACAGTTATGCCTGCAAAACGATTGTATACTTGCAAAATTATTCCCAAGAGAACCCTGCAAATAAATGACAGGAAAGAATGCAATGACAATAATCACCCTCACCAGATAAAATCATACTTACCGATGAATCACTCTCCACGTTAGGAATACCTTTAGTACACTCTCAAAAGTATTCTTTCCCTGGATAGCCTCTTCTATCTCCTTCAATTGTTCTTGTACAACCTCTTGATTCTTAGCTCCATATACATTAGTCAATACTATTTTTGCCTTTTGGTACTGCTTTTTCTTCACAAGCCACCTACATTACAATAATAAAATTTGAGCAAACTACACTCCGAATGGTAAAGATACTACATGTATGCGAGCAGAGATTATATTACATGACAGAATAGAAAGTCAATTTGTGTAGAGTAGCAGCGACAGATCTAGGATTTTGAAAAGGAGGGTTGCAGTAGCACCGGCGGTGGAAGCATGAAAAAGTAAGGGGGGGGAGGGGGCTAAAGGAGTCGGGCACGTAGTGTGGAAATGTTTTCACTAAGAGGTCAGGAATTGTTCTCATGCATGGGGTCTTTGAAAATCAGTACTGTAAGTGCTCTTGGTAAAGTCGTGCATGGCCGTAGACTTCGCTAATTCACTGTTTAAACAGTTACGTTTGCGTGGGCTTACCAAGTATATAGTAAAAACGAAGGCAGCCCTTCATAAGACAGGCTCCATGGAACCCCCTCTAGATCCGCCACTGACTAGGCAATGTCCATGTCAGGAGCAATGGATGAATATGCCCAGCTCCAGTTCTGGTGTGCAAGATATCTGACTAATATTCAGAAGGTCCTGAGTTCACTTCACTGCTGCATGGGCTTACTTTCTCAGAAAAATTTTTACCCTTGGGTGCTGCAAAAATCTAACGTTGAATATGTACCTTGGCGACTCAGGAAGAAAGATCGAACCGATGGTGAGGATGCCTCCAGCAAGCACATTCACAGATAGCGTGATTCTCCAGCCAAACCGGAGGTTCCTACAAGCCAGGTTTATTATCAGTGCCAACTGCAGTTAGAAAATAATATCAGTCAACAAGTTCATTTATAAGGTTGTGGCTCTGGGTTATGGGTCACACAATGTAAGGTAAGGTCTGGGATTTCCAGACAAATTTTGCATAGCCGTCGAGATCTTAAGTACTCTAGCGCCACTTCTACACTAAGCTACTTGTACAGATAAATAACCAAAAGATGACATATAATTTCCCAAAATTTCCGGTAGATGGCATTTCCGGACATAATAATAATAAACCAGTGTTCAGAAAATATAAAAATAGTCAGAGCATAGTCTTTACATGAGCACATAGTCTGTCTACTCACCAGAGTCCCTCCAGTAAGGTATATAACGCGTATGCAGTAGGCCAACCGGAATACTGCTCCTGCCACCATAAAGAGTGTGTACAGTATAAATATGTTCAGTAGAATTAATGCATCCATGCATGTTTACAGATTTAGCCTTCAACATGCATATTACAAGATCCCAGTCATGCTATCTGACTTTAGAGAATAAATTTCAGCACAAGACATTGGATTAAACAAAAGAGCATTAATTTCATGTAGATGATAATACTTTACAAGGCCATGAAAATGCATTCACACAAAGGCCATATTAAGTAGATACATGTATGTATGGCAAAAAAATTAAATTCAACATACTAATAAATTGTTATTATGTCACAATGGAAGGCCGAGCAACTTCGGCATAAACCAAAATAAAAGACAAAAAAGAAGAAATGCAAGACAAAAACAGAAAGTTATGTATACAATTAAAAATCAGACCATGAAACAACAATATTAATACTATAACAATGATAAAAATTAAATTTTATAGAAATAGTAAATATAAAATGAATGATTGTTTCATGTCTCCAATATGGCCAGTAGATCCCCCGGCTTTGTCATGTCTCCCGACTTGGCCACCACACTACGGACTACACCAGTCACTGAGCTACACACTGAGTGTTCCATTTTCATGGCAAACAGAAGTAGCAGAGTATCCCCCTCAGACACTTTGTCTCCTGCCTTCACACGGATCTCCCCTATCATTGCTGGCATGTCAGCATAAACTCCTATCTGCCCCTCCTCAAGTGCCACCGCCTTCTCTCTGATGTTTGTTGTGCCACGGCTTTGACAGTGTTGCCCGTATTTCTCTTTCTGTTCAAGCGACTCTTTCAGCCTAGCTAGACTTTTCTGTTCTTCCACATTCATCCTTGCCGCCGCTTCTCGCTGTCTCCTCTGATAATCCTCTATTTCTTCCTTGTGTTGTGCCAGTTCATCATTATACTCCCTAATATTGAAGTCTGTCTCCTCCACTTTGATTTTGAGCTTCTCATTCCTGAAGTTCCATCTCATCTGCTCGAGTTGTTCCTCTGAGACTGGGAAGAATCGGATCTGGTCAAACATCTCTAACAACCATGGCTTGTCTCGGGTGAACAGGTTCTGTGCATTGCCAATACCATAGGTGTTCCAGATGGGGAGAGTTCGGCCCACCAGTTGGTAGCCCCCTGGGCTGTCCATGGTATAAATGCACATGTAGGCCCCACCAAGGCCAACTGTGCCCTCTTGGGTGTAAGTACGGGCTGGGTTGTATTTGGGATTGATGACTCGGTGTAGAGGGTTGATTGGAACAGCACAGGGGCTGTTTAGGTAGACATCTCCCAAACCCAGACACATGTATGATGCTGAAAACACCTTCTCATACACATCCTCTGCCCCACTCAGATCGTTGTTCTTAGCGATGAAGTCAATGTTTGAAGGGAGGTAGGGAGCCTGCTCACGAACGGTTCGAACGTATCGTTGAATAGCACCATTCACTCCACTGTGGTTAAAGCACATTGGAAGATGAAGAATACGAGATTTGACTGACAAATCAGCGTTGGCCACATTAGGTAGTTGTGAGTCGATAGCGCTGATGATATCAAGAAGGTCCTGTAGGGGAAGTGTGTCTGGGTTGTAGCGGACCTGCAAACTTCTGACCCCAGGAGCCGTCTCCTCCAGTCCTTGGATGTCAGCATCCAGGAGCTTCTGCTCCAGGAAGTGTATGCGGAAGCGCAGGTTTAGGTCTAAGACCATGGCCCCGTACTCCACTATGATATAGGTATCGCCAGTGAGCCTTACCTCCAGCCCTGGATGCTGGCCACCAGGGGGACTCTGCAGTAACACAGCCTCAGTCTTCCTCGGAGACCATGATTTCAGACTCAGAAACTTCTTTGCGGGTTTCTCCAATGTTGCAACGAGGTACTTCTGTGCTAGTCTTGCTTTGTTAGCTTTGTCGATGTCCATGCGCACAAATTGGACGGTGTCACCGGGTTGGAGTTGGCCCACTTTCCACAGCTCGGACTGGACTATGGTGACAGGGCAAACGAAACCGCCCAGGCTGGGGCCATCGTGGGTGATGATGATAGGCATGTTTCCGGTGAAGTTGACTGACCCCACTCCATACACATAGTCGTGCACGTTAGAAGGATGGCTGCCCCCCTCTCCCCCATCTGCCCTGGCCCAAGTTGGAGCTGGGCCTAACAGACGAATGCCCATCCGGTTGGAGTCATGATGAACCTTCCACTCAACGGAGTGGAACATCCTGCTGTCTTCAGGTGTCAAATACTCCGGGTCTGCGTAAGGCCCCGGGAGGCAACCTATGTCCCACTTGTTGCTGTACTTTGGGATCAGGTCCTCTGCCAGGGACACGGGAGATTGTAATCCTCTCGGTTCTCCTACTGGTAGCATGTCCCCAGCCTGGAGAAGCCGGCCCTGATAACCCCCAAACTGGCCACTGGTAAACGTGGCTCTACTGCCCAGGTACTCAGGTACATCGATGCCTCCTGCTACGCTAAAGTACACTCGACATCCCACGGTTGATGTAGTGCTGGGCTTGATGCTGACAATTGTTCCAGGCCTGACCCAAAAGCTTGTCCACTGGGGCTGGAGCTTCCCATCTACCCTGACTTCCATAGGGGCACCAGTAACCGCCACCAGGCGCTCACAGTGAAACCGGAGGGAGGGGCCGGTGATGCAGCTCTCCAGCAATGCAGCATTCTCCTCGTTGCCCACCAACCTGTTGCTGAGTCTGCAGGCGAGATGGTCCATAGCTCCAGAGGGAGGCACCCCTACCCGCCACAACCCCTGCTTCACCCTCCCAGGCCAGTCCTGCACCATGGTCATCATACCTGCGGACATAACCTCAAAACACTGGGCAGAAAACTGAAACTCATTCAGCATAGAAGTGGACAGATCTCCTGCTTTAAAGGCCGCAGTATCAAGAAATTGACCCATGTAAGCGACATTATTCGGTGGACCTGCTATTTGACTCTTTGTAAGGACTTTTCTCAAGGCATCGATGCACTCAGGTCTGGTAGGGGCCCATTGCAGGACTTTGACAATCATAGGGTCATAGAGAGGTGACACTTCATACCCTGTCAGGAAAATCAAGAAAATAAATGATTATTTCTTTACCACATCAAAGAATTATAACAGTAATAACAGACTTAGCCTCATTCCCAGGCCACACCCCTCAGTGGCCTGGTATCCACTGTGTGTGGATGCATGTATGCACTTAATTTTTCAATGTTTTGCGAATCGAAGGTAATCGCACTGCATGCTAAGTATAAAGTAACGGTCGAGTAGAAACAGATGTATTTGAATCACGACTTGGGTGGGGCGAGACGGGTCGTGAGCCAGCCTCTTGCAAAAATAACAAATGATCCGGAACCATGCATGACAATGCTGCAGGAGAAGCTACGAAAAACGACCGTTCTTTGGCAGATTGCTGTCTCTGTCCGCAACATAATTTCAAGGATCAGCCATGGCTGCTATGGATGAGTGGAGAGACAAGGTTGGCTACTCGAAACTCATAAGCATATTGCTCGAATGTGCCGTCCGCTAATAGCACTCATATCTCTACTTATACAGAGGCTACACAAAATGTATTTTATGTCGTTTGAGCATAGTGAATTAGACGGAAAATAAGCTCTCATTGATAGACAGAGCATGCACGTTGGATGGGCACATGTGTATTGGTGGGCGCATGCGTGGGGAGGCATGTTAGCTGGTGCAGCTGCATACCTGGGTTGTCAGGGTATTTGGAGGTACTTAAGGAGCTGCACTAGGACGGTAGTCATTCTCGAGCAACTGCAGCTGTATTCTGGCAAAGCCAAAAAAAACAAAAAAAACATTATTTTTTTTGCCACGGGTACCCTATTAGCTATTCTCACCATGCTCTGATTTGTTTCTCTACATGCTCTCTTGGGAGTGTTCTGACTCCTCTGCGAGTCTCCCCACCTGCTGTGGAGCCTATGGACCCGTTGTATATACTGGCTACCTGGAGGAGGGTCTGACTTCAAGTCGGACGAAGCAAGCATGCTTGTAGCCTGTATTTGTCTGCATACAATCTGCAATTCTGGGATGTGTGTCTTTATTTGGTTTTTGCCTCTCTTTTTCCTCACGGAGGTTTTTTGGAGAGGTTTTTTCCCGTGGGCATGCTGGCCACATGTCCTAAATAAATTTGTTTTCTGTTGGCTCATCCCAGGTTTGAGTGTGGGTTTTTCTTTGTGTATAGTCTGGACCCTGTTTTTGTTGCTCTGCCTCGATTTCTGTACGTTGCCCAATACCTTTTATTCAATGGATTGGCTGCTATACCGGGTACATGGGGGCTGTAGATGAGAGCTCTATTATCCTGGGAGCTGGCATGTACACTGCAAAAACAGAGTGGTCATTTTAACCCATATAGGGTTGCTTCAGTTGCATCAGAGAATGCACATGCAGTTAAGTACAGTTCAATAAGATCACTTACTCAGGGAAACCCAGATATCATTTTTCTTTGGTGGGCCGGGGATAGTAACAGGTTGGTACAAAGTTGCTGTCTAGATACAAAACAATGTGTAAACAAGTGGATCACTTTACACGAATATTTCTCCAATTTCAAAAGGATAGAAAGGCCAATTAACAATGCATACCTTTCCCTTGCAGCCTGTTGCTATCCCCACCACAGAAACACAATGTAGCTGGGTTTTCCCATAGATAATATATACTCCGCATGCGGAGTATACATTATCTATGGTTTCCCTGAGTAAAGTGATCTTATTGATATGCACTTAACTGTACATTCTGTGGTACAATGCAACTGAGTTAACCTTATATGGGTTAAAACGACCACTCTATTTTTACAGTACTATAGCAAGCCTTCCTTATAATACTATGTGTCCAGATCTCTGACGCTTTGTGCACTCTAAGTTCGAAGACGGCATCCATGTAACTACATGTACCAGAGACACCACTTTGACCATGTGCTTTGTAGGGGCCCCATGAAGAGATATGGATATATATTTTTTTTGCCATAACCCCTCACAGAAACTGAAAGCAGAGGAGCTTCACATAGGTTTTCTTATTTGTTCCCCAAGGGTCACAATGGTATAAGTTTCACACGTCTGACCCTACTTCATGCAAACATTATATTGCATTATTTACACGCCCTTCTTTTCTTCACACTTGGCAGTGTATCGAGGGTAATCGTATTGCTAAGTGTAAAGTATAGTCGAGTAGAAACGAACGTACTTGAGCAAGGCGAGACAGGTCGCGAGCTATCCTGTCGTGAAAATAACAATTGACCTGGGACCATGCATGACAATTAATGCTGCTTCGAGCATTTGTGAAAAATTGCTGTGCGATCAAAAATCCCATGAACGTTGACATATTTCCCTCCAATGGTTACTGATTTAGAGTGGAAGAGAGATGCAGCAACATTGGCTGCCTGACACAAATGGAAGTCCAATGGGTTGCCATCTTACGATGGGCTTGTTGGTAGCAGGAGTCCATGAACCACTTTGGGAGTAGGAGCATTGAACTCCATACATACACATCTCGTAGAGTAGCACCCCCCCCCCTCCCCCCCGCCAGCAGCTACCATGTGAACAGATAATTTGTCTGAACTGCCCAGCTTCACTACTAGCACTGAATCCGCAAGAGTGCAGTTGTATAAACACACATTCCAAATAAGGCCAAGATCGACTTACAATATCTGGATCTCAATCCCCATTGAAGTTAGTCTCTTGCCCAGACCACGCCCACCTCCCAGAAGAGAGTCTGGCGACGTTGCGCAGGTCTTCATCAAAAAGTACCAAATAATTGCTTTCTCGTCAGGAATTTCAAACGAACCAATGAAATTGTAGAAAATGCAATTTGTGTTACAACACGTGTTAGTGTGAAATCATCAAGCAAGTATTCGAGAAAGGTGAAGAGTGAAATTGGAACTTGTACCGTCCGATAAGAGATGTATCTAGTGCCGCGGATTGGCATATCGATTTAGAGTACTGAGCTGAGGAGTTATTCTTCTGAGCGTTGTACAGAAAGTGGGTTATGACCGTGCTACGGATGACCAGAAGAAGGCAGTGCAAGCGTTTGTGCTTGGGAAGGATATATTTTTACAAACAAAGAGTGACTGTCCATCACGAGGCCTTGTGTCTTCACGAATCGAACAAAGAACTAGCTACCCGACTATGGTGGGTGAATAGTTCGCCTGACAAATTGCCGGTACTTCTTTCCCACAAACGAGACAACAATTCATTCTCCCTAGCGCATGCCGGTAGCTCACTCTTTACAGCTATTTCACAAATTTTACGCTGCTCACTGTAGTAGCTATGCATCTGCTGAGCTTCTCACTATGGGTAAATTAATTAGCGGCTCACAATTGCGTATCCGCTAAACTATGAATATTTAATGAAGCCCAGGGATTGTGCTGAAAGCCGCCAGACTGTTCTGTGGGGGTCGAGGTCTGGGGACGAGACTACATTGAAGTTAGACGCTCCTTTGTGCAGCTTCGCCATGCTCATGGGCTCCAGTTGGTAGTAAATAATATCTATACTCCCGTAACATCATTTGATATATGCCCTCAAAAATCCACCTGTATATAGGCACTAAATAATAGGTTAGACACCCAGGTGAAGGTATGTACTGACTGAGATACAAAGGTATCTACTGACTGAGATGTGGACATAGAGGTGTCTATTTAGACCTAGTGTTATGATAACTTTATATAAGTGACCACTGCTAACCAATTGCTTTGAAGTCAAGCAACCTGCCCAATGTTGAGTGCTTCAGTTGTGATAGGCAGCCACTAATTTCATGAATATATAGATGAGGTATCTGAACGAAGAGACCTGCCAGCAGGTTTGGATACCTCATTAGGCAGGCATACTTCAAAGGATATTATTCATGACTAGGTCTAATTAGGCATTAATAGTCCCTCTATATATACCTGTATATCACGGAGTACGGTAGTACTCCATATATAGGGATGGCACGGGAAAAAAATGGCCACCGCATTGCATGTGCACAAAATGATACGTTTAAAACTCTGGCCTACATGTAGTGATAAGCCTTTATCTGCTATACATGTCATTCTCGAGTATTTTCATTAGTAACAAGACTGTTAGCGTTGCTGGAGAGCACCGCTGAAGTACCACATCGGTAAGTCACTAAACAGGCAAATTGTTCAACTTTGTAGTTTCTTCTTGTTGTTCAGCAATTAAGGCTACAGCAATAACGGTTGAAGCAATTACAATGACTCAAACGCGAAGAAGAGGCATTTCTCCCGGGGTATTGCACTCACACCATAGCGTTCTCAAAGAAACCGATCTGTTCAGCAGTGATTCTCAAGCGCCTTCAGGCGAGTGCTTGACGCTACACGCCGTTCTATTCCGTTCTGTTCCGCATAATGAAGGTTACGCCTACACCGGAAACGCAGCCTTGAGCATGACCTGTTCTGCTACGCTAGGACGATTATAATACTTCAAGTGCGCTTTATTATAACAGCGATGGAACCAAAGTGAGTTGCTATAGCTCATTCATAATAGTAAAGAACAGAGATACAACTCCTGGACCTGTGTAGACCATACTAACTTCCATGATGTGCATTAAATGGAGTCAGTACAACCGCTATGCACTCCTGCGACTGTCCTTGCCCACATTGCCTTGCAGTTATTTCTGGTGGTCTTTGAACTGTAACTGTCTCTGCTAACACTCCACAGCAAAACATAGTAACTCTAGACTCAGTGTGTGAGTGATGTGGCCACACTCACTTGGAGAGGGCTAATGCCAAAAAAACAAGTGGTGTGGTCACAAGACCTATTAACAGCACATACACTTTCAACAGGTTCGGTTGCCTGGGAACCTTTCAACCACGACGAGCATACGCAAAGAAAAGAAAACGGTGTTTTCCAGATTTCCGGATGATTGGTTTTCAGGGCAAAAGGAAACAGCTACGTAGCTACAAGAGTGCTTCCTAACCGCCGAAAGAATTTTACAATGCATGCACTCCTATTCCACACACCAATTCCATTAGTAATCCTCTCCCATTCCACACAACTAAAACTTTGTATTGGCAAAGTGTGTGGAATAAGAGAAGATCTGTGGAATAGAACATTCATGGAATTGAGGTTTGTATAATTGCATGGTTTGTAGAATAGGAGAATTTCTGGAATCCAATTGTATAGAGCATTCATGGAATACAATTTCTAGTTTTGGTTATTGCAGTAGCTGTCTAGAAAACAATGCATAAACAAGTGAATCACTATACACAAATGTTTCTCCAATAATAGAAAGGCCAATTAACAACCCATACCTTTTCCAGCCTGTTGCTATCCTCACCAAAGAAATGTGATCTAGTTGGGTTTCCCTGAGTAAGGTGATTCTATTGATATGACCTCAACTGTACATTCTCTGTTGCCATGGCTGCAACTGAGCTAACCCTATACAACGACCACTCCACACTGGTGTTATCATCACTGATCTCTGCACATTGTCCTGCCTCAACTTCTGCAGCACCCAGCCTACTGGAATGAAGGGAGGGCATATGGGCACTGTTCACCCATTTCTGGATCTATACACTGCAAAAATAGAGTGGTCATTTTACCCATACACAAATGTAAGCCACCAATTATCGCCCGAAACTTATTTGTCGCCACATATCTCACTCACTGAACATCATACAGACTTCAAACTTGCACCAAACTGAAGCTCAATCTTTTTTTATAAAGTCATTCAAGCTTAGATAGTTTCCCAGATGCAGAGTATCTCATGTACCTACTAACTTGCCAATTATCAGCAATTGCTACCAATTACCGACGGTCATACATTTCAATTATCGACCAGCACCAAACTTCTGAACTTTTTGCTTGAAAGGAGTTGAAGACTGCCATGTCTCCTGTACCAGAATGTCATCCAGCTACCTGGCTTTCCACAAGAGCAGTATCAAAAGAATACTAACAGACAGTTCCGAGGGGTCTGTACAATCGGTATACATGATAGCTATATCAACAAATTGCAGCTAGTAACAGGGCTACTGCTGACTCGGTGGGGTGGATCTTCATGAGAACTGGCCACAGAAATACAGGTAGAGCTGCTGGGAAGTTGCTTCTGGGCGCTAATTAGGGCTCCTGTCAGCACCACCAATAGCTTGGTTTCGATCAACCGTAGGGCTGGTCAATCTCGGCCGTTCACGAATCAGTCTGCATAATTATGGCCCCGTCCTACAAGTAAAAGCTGTAGAAATCACAATGTCATACTACAGTAGCTTCTACTCAACTGTCTGTGGCTAGCTGATGGCAGCAATGCATTAACCGGACGTTAAAGGCCGTTCACTAACCACACATTTACGTGAAATTATTCCGTATTCTACTGGCTAATAATTGGCAGCTTACGCTATAGGGTTAGCTAGTCAGTTTCAACCCCAGCACCAGAGAATGCATAGTTAAGTGCAGATCAATAGGATGACTTCACTTTGGTGTGCCATATGATACTGTACCCCAATTAGAATATGTGACCAATAATTGAAAAGCTGTTAAGAGGACATTCAAGTTGCCTCAGATGGGGTTACTTAATCAATCATTCTTTCATGCCACTGTAAAAAGAGAAGGGCCAAGTATGGTATCGATGTTTTCGGAGACCTGAGTAGCTAGCCCTACGTACTTCCACGCATTCTGGATCCCAATCTCCTATAAGCCAGGAGAATTATCTAATGGTTCTACTGAATAGCTTACATCTAGCTGCATGGCTTGTATCCAGAATTCCCTCATAAGCAATAAAGGACTTTCCAAATAAGGCATCAGAAATCATGTGTGTGAATTTGAGGCAGGAAAATGGTATTCTGCATTGGATTCCTATTGCTCAGCAGTTTCTAGTACTCATCCTGCAGTGGAGAGGCATCTCATTGGTCAGTAGCTATCTAGACTACTACAAGACATGCTCAACGAAAGACGTTCAGCCCACGTTATCAAAAAGTCTGGAATGTGTCGTCAGTCATCACCATATACAGACTATGCCTTTGTTGGGAGAGTTAGCACTGAACATGACTGAAGGATTTAGCTAACACTGAAACTGGCCATGTTGATGGCTTTAACCAAAGCAGATCGAGGTGTATGCCTTTTAATTCGGTCTGCTTCAGACGGCATTGTGTTCAGGACCTTTTGATCGTAGGAAACAACAGGGGCAAGACTCGCATTTCTAGCTGTGAAGAAACCACACAAACCGGTCAAACCTGCTACAATTGGTCATTGGCTAAAGAGAGTCACGACTATCTGGCATCAATACAGAGATCTTCTTGGCCCCCTTTAACAAGAGGTGCATGCGGCCACTTCAATGGTGGTGTCTCTGTGCCAGACATCCCTAAGGCCGCGGATTGAATTGGAGCTCGGTATCCACCTTCAGAATACCAAGACCAATTCACTCATCTGAGTTTGGTCAGGCAGTTCTAGGCAATGTGCAGCCCACTGCTACACAATAACCGGTGAGCTACGAACGATATCATGCATTAAAATGTTGTTGGAGGGTATCCAGAGCCTCCGGAGTGCAATTACACTCAAGGATCGCGGAGATCTGATGAGTAGGATGAATTGTATGAGGAGGCAGAGAATACCAGGAGATAACATAGTCAGTTCTCTCCCTCCAATCTTTTCTTTCACACAAGGAACTCATACCAGAACAAACTTATTCAAGAGGCACAATTTAGCTAAGTGTTGAACTGACTCAGTATGTTATTTGAATTGCTATAAGAATATTATACATACCTCCTATTGAATTGTACTGGTTGATAAATTACTCTCACAGTACCACAGGCGGACTACTGCAGGAGTCAGCTCCTTTTATAGGGAATTTTATGATGTCATTAGTAATATTAAACTTTGAACTCTACGCACACCATATAGTAAACCATCTGTAATTGATGATCACACATGCAAGGATTCATACATCTGATGTGAGATCAGAAATCCAAGGCTAATATGTATATGACAGTGCATGTCCATCCCGTAACCCAAACACAATTTTTTTTCTTACTCTCTTACTCTGTACATCAAGATAGTGACTAGCTAAATGAATATATCGTCCCAAAGGACAAAGAATACAGGGCTGGCTCACTGAGAAAAGGAATGGGTCGGCCAATTGATTTTGATGCCGACGTCACGTATAAAATTGTGCAAAGTGCGCATACTAGGGAGGTGTGGGGGCATGCTCCCCCAGGAAAATTTGGGATTTTAGGCCTTCTGAGATAGCAATTTCAGGATAAAATAAGGAAGTCATAGTGCATTCTATAGTATCGCTATTCATACCTGTGTGAGTTGTGCGTGCTCAGACCCTGCCCCCTCCCGAAGCGCAATTAAAGCACCACAAAACTGGTGTGCAAAATTACAGCGTACGGTGAATGTTGGGTGGGCCATGGCCCACCTGGCCCACCCTGCTAAGCCGGCCTTGGATACTCTCAAGACATTCTGATTTTAAGACTGCAATTATGATCTTCATTTCCTGTATATGGTCAGGCCTATGCATGATATGACTTGTGTATGCTAATCTCTACCTACATAGGTGTGGTTTCCATTTTGCACAATCAGATATTCTTAAACAGAATAGCAGTCGTTAAATTTGTAAAAAAATGAGCCCAGATTAGATCATGTGTGGAGGCTGTTTGAACGCATGTTCAAAATATCTTTGAAGTTTGCTATGAATTCAGCATTTGGCTGAGGCCAAATACAGATTATTGATTTTTGGAAGAGTAAAATTTAATACACCTCAAATGTGCGAATAGGCTCACAAATGTCCTAGTAGCTAGTTATATGCTGTGAGTACCTTGGTAGACCCCAGTGTCCACTCTGGTGCCTGTTTCCATGGGGATGTCCAGAGAAGTGATGACCCCTGGAGATGGCTGGAAGTTCCTGATTGGGTCCTCTGCACACACACGTACTTGAATGGCATGCCCCTGAGGGTTGGGTGTCCAGGCATCCAGGCTCACAGCAAGGGCATCCTCCAGGCAACCATAGGCCTGGCACACCATCCAGGCTACCAGGTCCACACCACAACACAGCTCTGTCACTCCATGCTCCACCTGTGAATAATTTATTACACAAAAGAGATGCTATGGATAGTTGGCTTTGCTAAACTCAATACTATCAACATGCACCTGTACATTATGACTTTACTGTATATACAGGCCTGCATATGATCTTCATGTGATGTGACTTAGAGGTTACTTGTCTAACCAGGCAGCCATACCTGTCAAAAGCATCACTATTGTACTACCCATAGATCACTAATATGTGCCTGCACGGCTACTTGTCAAATCAGGCAGCCACATACTAGTAGGTCAAACACTGTATTACTACCCATAGGTCACTAATGCAGCTGCATGGCTGCCAGTCCAGTTTGGCTGGTAAAAAGAATTTACATGAGACTGTCATTATTTTCATCATACCATAGATATATATATATCCATGCATAGTTCTTGTTAGGAGTTATTAATAAACTTTTGGAATTGTACATTACATACCAACTACTGGCATCATTCTAGCAAGCCGCACCAGGCAGTGACCTTTAGGATGGACAAAAGAAGGATTACACGGGAAGCTATGAGGGCACTTCCAGTGGAAATTAATTACAGCTTGCCCAACTGAGTGGTTCCTTTGACTATATGGCTGGTGCCTCGGACTTACGTGAAGGCCACAACTGTTTAACAAATTTTTTGGGAGCAAGTTGGTTGGCTAACTGGTATTACTTTTTTACTTCCACGCACATTCCGTAACACATTCTTAAACATAATTAGTAAGTTTGATAATTAGTCTAGATCCTCTATATCTATCGATATGTCATTATTTCACACTTATTGTGTCAACATAGCACATACTTATAACGAGGTATTACAGCACAGATGTAAGCTGTAGTTCCGCGTTGATGTGTACGTCACAGATAATAAATTACATACACTCTTTATCAGTAATGCAATAATATTAATATGCAAGTACAACTGCCATGTATTAACCACAGTCTCACATTGCTGGTTACCAGTTGGTCTAAAAATGTCCTAGGTAACTGAAAAGATGGTAGAAGAGCACATAATCATATTCAACGCGGAACTACAGCTTATACAAAAGCGAATGAAACCAGCTTCGACATAGTAGTTAACATCCAGCTGCAGCATGCACTAGTGCATACATCAGTGGTACCTCATGCAAAGACCTCGTGCATGGGAAGCAAGCTACATGTCTATTACCAGGCATGCATGCAGAGTTCCCTTTGACTACAGCTAGATATTCAGCCAGGAGCATAAGAATTATAGTTGGTCTTGGAGGGTGGATTGATCTGGAATGGATGAGCAGCTGTGAAAATAACTAGTACGCTGCAAAAACCCAGGGTTGATTCAACCTGTAAAAGGTTATCATAGTTGCAGACCTAGGCCTACTGTGCTGCTTGAAGGATATACTTTACTATTGGGAAGGCATTTGGTACCAGCATGTATTAATGTTTGTGATAGCAGCTGCATCTGAATCTTGGAAAGATCATGCTTCATGATACCATATAGCTACGTCTGTGATATGAATTCTTGGTGCATATATAAACAATAGAGGTGTAAAGTGATAGCTAAGTATATAATAATACATCGTTGTCTTACCTGAAGCCTCATATTGAGCTCCATGAAGTAGAAGATCTTGGTGTGCCTGTCCATGAGAAACTCAACTGTTCCAGCTGACCGGTACCGAACAGCCTTGGTGAGTGTGTGTGCTGCCTCCAGGAGGCGGCACCGTGTTTCAGCACTCAGCCCTGGGGCAGGGGTCTCCTCCAAGACCTTCTGGTGTCTTCTCTGCACGGAGCATTCCCTCTCCCCCAGCACCACCACTTGTCCCTTCCCATCACCAAATATCTGTACCTCCACATGCTGTACTTCCTCTAAGCACTTCTCTAGGAACATGGTAGAGTCCCCGAAGGCCTTCAGCACCTGCCCTTTGGCCATGTTGAACGTCTTCCTGACTTCTAGTTCACTGCTGCACCTGCAGATGCCTATACCGCCTCCCCCATTAGCTGCCTTTAGTATGACAGGGTAACCAATCTCATTGGCAACGGCAACGGCTGCCTCAACATCTTGGAGACTCCTGCTACCTGGAACAACAGGTACATCCAGCTCCTGGGCCAAGGTTTTGGCTGCGATTTTGTCTGCAAATGCTCGCATGTTTGCTGCAGTAGGTCCGATGAACTTGATGTCTTTGCTGGAGCAGGCCTCGGCAAACTCGGGATTCTCGGAGAGAAAACCCCAGCCGGGATGAATGGCTGTAGCCTGAGCTTCCAGTGCCGCCTGGACGAGCTCTGCTGGGTCCAAGTACGACTTGACGCGGACGCCCCTGGTCGCCAGTCTCGTATGCAGTGACGTCTGGTCGGGTTCCGTGTACACTGCAACAGTAGCGATGCCTAGCTGCCGGCAGGATTTGATGATGCGACAGGCACACTCCCCGCGATTAGCGACCAACACACAGGCACCAGCTAGTCCGGGAAATACTGGTTGTGTATACCTATCTTCCATGTTCTTGACCGTATGCTAGTTCTAGACGAGCGTAGGTATCATTCGTTGTTTTTACATAATGCGAGACTAAGATACTAAGATAGTTAGTAACTATATTATGCCCAGATTTCAAGGCATGCTATCACTACTATACTATGGGTTGCTTATCAGCTGTGGGCAAAGGAAATGCGGCTTCACGAGACTAGTTATAATTTTACGTGGGCGTCACTTATATACGCTACGCGCCATGTTGACACGTGACGCTATCCTGACTTTGTGTTAGATCAGAGGGTCCTACGAAATAGTTTCATTCACTATGTTGTCCCAATCTACTACCAATACTCTAAACTATGTAACCAGTTCACCTTTGTTTTAAAAAAAAAAGCGTCTAGGTAAGTGCTACATTGTATAACAGGGAAGTTTCTGTTGTCGGTTGACTGTTCGCCAGTTTGATGATTGCTATACCTGTTAGTTGTGTTAGATCCGGTGTCGCAGGATGGTTGGACCCCCCACGAAATGGACCCCGGGGTCCATTCCTCCTAGGATAGATGGACCCCCGGTCCTACTATCCTAGGATGAATGGACCCCGGGAGTCCATTCATCCTAGGTTCAATGGACCCACCCCTGGATGAATGGACCCCCTCCCCCCATTATTCTCTGGCGAGGTGCGTCCGTCTGTCCTATCATGCGCGTAATAAACTGTAGTTGCATGATCAGTTTCTCTCCTGTTTAGAGGAGCACAATAATTGTACTATAAAGTCTTACTTTTAGTGATGCTATTCTAGCTATAGCTCATATAATTTTATACGAGTTCGACTTTCTACTCGTGGGTCTTTCAATCAATCATGTACCGTACCCCCACTTAAGCGGATTACACGAAGCAATTATACCTTTGAAAGGTGTAGTATCTCTGCACTAAATTACTTTGATGTTTTCCATAATGATAATTATTATTTATAAGAAAACGTTAACATAATAACCGTACGCATACTAGTAGAGTATGTGCATGCTGTGCAGAACCACTGTTGCCTATGAGTGTTCAGTGTAAATATAGCTGTCGGTATGCTTTCACAATGATAGGAGAATGTGATTGTAAAATGTAATATTAAGAGCTAAGCTCCGCCAAATTAATAGGCAACTCGAGAGTATACGCGCTCTATTATCCATGGTGATACCATATCTGATACGTATTGCATTACCCCTGATTCGCTGAGCTCTGCCGAATTAAATAGGCTGCTGTGACTATACAAAACGGCGTAAACATGCTATACTAGCGATAATAACGAAATGACATTATTAAAGCTATAGGTGCTAGCCTGCTAGGAGCTAGGAGCTAGGGGCTAGGGGCTAGGAGCTAGGCGCTAGGGGCTAGGAGCAAGGCGCTAGGAACTAGGAGCTATATGGAAGCATAGAAAATATCCTGAAAATCCTCCATAGCTTCATAACGCACACGCCACTTCCAGACACGCAAAGGGTCCACTCATCCAGGGGGCGGTCCAAAATTTCGCACGTATGATTGGACCCCCGGTCCGTTTATCCTAGGATATTTGGACCGGGGGGTCCAACCATCCAGGGGGTCCAACCATCCTCCGACACCGGGAAGCAGTTTCATTTCCATTTTCTAAAATGTGTGATAAGCTCACTTTCGTTCAAAATAGAGCATAGAAAGGTGCTCTAGACTAGAGTGTCTTTTATCCATCGACCATTGCTCACGACCGCAACGAGGATAGCGCCATCAAATTTCCGGAAGTTTCCAATCCACATTAGTAATTAAGTATCCTTGCTATGCACGCTTAGTCTCGTGCCCAGACCTCTATTCGCCTGCCGCGAAAAACGGTCTGGGGACAAAAAAAAAAACGGCCCGACCCTATGACGTGGATGTCTGGTATGCGGGATGACCAATCGCTGTGAAGCTACAGTAAGCTTAATAACTAGGGGAATGCAGGGCATTGTGGGGGCGAGCGTGAGCGAGGAAGAGCGCTATCAATATTAAATACCTGCGAATGGTGTTAACCAAATTTTGAATAATGCAATGTCATGCAATGTTTCCACATCCAAAAATACAGCATTGTAAGAAAGCAGAAAGTGGTGTGTGTGTACTGACAGTAACAATGCCGATATAAATGTTGAAGGACAACTAACATAATAAATAGCAGATGATAATAATAGTGAGCAATTGTAGTACATTAACCCAAAAGTTGAAGTCTTCAACTGTTGGAATGGGGCCAGGGTCCATGTTATTGCCAGTGGAGTACAGCTTGGGTGTACGCTTGTCCCGCCCACAGCGTACACACTCACTTCATCCAGGGTGAAGGTGCAAACCAGGAAATGCTTCTGAGCATGTGCTACACCTCAGCAACTCCATAGTAGCAAAATGTGCATGAAATTTCAGCATCTTTGTTTGAACTGAATGTTGCTGAAACAGCGGTACTCCCTGCAATCGCTGCTCCCTGTAGCTCTCTCTATGGCTCTCTCTGTCACATTGCAGCCTAGCCTCCCTGTGCTCCAGCCTCTCATCAGATCGTGCTTCCCTATGGCTCTCTCTGTCACGTTGCAGCCTAGCCTCCCTATGCTCCAGTCTCTCATCAGATCGTGCCTCCCTATGGCGCTCTCCGTCGCATTGCAGCCTAGGCTCCCTATATGCTCCACACTCTGAGTACGGCGTCTAGCCCTGTCTCTCTCCCTCCGTCTTCTCAACCTTTACAGATAAACACATCCTACATTTAGCAAGTGCCATTAAAACCTCAGAATGGTGCTATTTTTGTACATACCTTGCCTCCTTTTCTTCTGGTCTCTCGGAAGCACGGCGAGCCCTCTCGCGTTCTCGCCGTCTACGAAGTCTCTCCTCTCTCGCTGCATCGGTAACTGAGGGTGGGAGTTGAGATCTCTCGTCTGTGTCGAGCGGTAGCTGAGCGGACGAAATATCCATAGCTGTAGTATCTTGTACGCAAGTATTTCGATAAGCGCACGCACGTGTTCATAGTACGCAAAAATGGAATAATGGGCATAGATTCGGCACGACGTACAGGACAGACAGACAGATAGACAGAGAAAAATCTCGATTCACATCACTAGTGTGGGGCGAGCGTGAGCGAGCCCCACACTAATGATGTGAATCGAGATTTTTCTCTTCGCACTTATACGTGTGCAAGAGGTGCGATCAAATTAGTGATGGCGGCTAGTGCTTTATCTGTACCGAGACTGAACGCGTCGTTCCCAAGACCTACCATCGACAGAGCCATCGCTGAAGCAGTTCGGAAACTCGACTACAGCAGAGCTACAGACGATCAAGCGAATGCATTCCGAGAATTCGCGGCTGGGAGAGATGTTTTTGTCACGCTACCACCAACTGGCAGTGGTAAATCGCTCTGCTATGCTGCACTACCCTTTGTATTCGACTTTCTGAGAGCGCAGTCCGAGTCTCCCTCGATCGAGGTAGTAGTTTGCTCACTTCAGTGTACATGTACAAACATCAGTTTTTCTCACCATTCTTCTCACTATGTAATTCCCACGCGGTCGCCAGAGTACGTCATCACGGTCACGCCCCGCATGACGACCATAGAAACAGATCTAAAAGCGTTTTTCGCGGCGGGCGAATAGAGGTCTGGGCACGAGACTAATGCACGCTGGGCTGCTTCGCAGCCCGACTTCTTCGGCCCCTCCGCCCTCTCCACTTCTTTCATGCTCCCGCCGCTGGTGATACTGGAACCCCCCCCCCCCCCCCCCGTTTCAAATCCTAGATCCGCCGCTGCAGAGAGTCTCTCTTTGTAGCTAGCTACTGTGCTCACTAGCTACTTTGTTGCAATATTGCTTTTTACAATTTTACCAAGCTCACTTCTCCCTCACTGTGTGATCCCGCCCACAGTTGGTCCCTTCCTGTGGGCGTGGTGAGAGGGGCGTACTAAGAAGATGCGTCAAAACCTTCTGCTACTTTTTCTTATCCGGTGTCGGCACCGGAAGGCTCACTTGCTATCCAGGCCTCTTTATGCACATTTGAATTAGCTAACAGCTTTTCTCTGTGGCGGCGAAGAAATGTGTGTTGGAAGGCTGAGGCTTAGCACAGCTACTCATCTTTTCTTCCAGGACAGTATGGAGCAGTTTAGGTTTACGTATTAAATTACACTGTGAAATTTCACCGATAGTGTGGTCAAATTTTGTAGAATCGTTTGTCACCATCTAGCTAACAAGTTAGCTACTTTGCAGCTACATTTCAGCAAGACAGCCAAGTCAAGAGACACCAGCCATTCTGGCAGCAGCTATGTTACTTATTAAATTATCATTCTCATTCTGCTCATGTGCACAGAACACGTGTTTTGAATTGATGGAGCTAGATCTACTGAACTTGTAGCTACTCTTGAAAAGGTAAATACTGTCGACTAGCATTCAAGCTGTCAAAACTGGAGGAGCAACAGGCTAAGATGGCTCTGCTTTATAACCGTAGTACCAGAAAAAAGGAAAAAATTGGCAACCCTCTTCACACAACGGAACCCTAGGCCATGTGACACTGCCACGTTAAGGGGCGAACGGGCAGGTCGTTCCGGTTAACCGAGCCTTCGGTCATGTATTAAATGACTTAAAAAGGTTAAAAATTCCATGGCGTACTCATGGGAAGGTTTTAAGTCAGCCAAACCATGGATTACTCATGGGGCGGTTTTAAGTAATTAAATATTTTATACCTTGACTTACCCATGGGACTGATTTAAGTACGTGGACATGACTTACTTTGCTTCCAAGTAAACACTTCACAAAGCTATATACCAGGGATGATTTTAAGTCAAGTGAGCCCCAGATCATTGTATTGATTAGGGGGGAGTTCCTGCCATTTATTTCTTTCATCAGTGATAATATGGACAGTATAGTATTGACTTAAATGCTCCCTGGATAGGTAGGCGTATAATGTGGATGGTTTTAGAAAGAGTTAGCCCCAGATAATCATATTAATTAGGGGGAGCTTTCTGCCATTAATTTCTTTTCAGCAGTAATATACTATTAAACTTCAAGTTCTGTTGATTAAAGTACTCCCTGGATAGGTAACTACCATTCACTGTCTCCTGCCTTACCAACAAAGACAGAACATAAATACAGATTCCATAATTATAGTAATCAATAATGAGTATGTAACTCAATTCAAGGATAATTAAATTATACAATCACATTAATAGTGAAACATTACTAATTGATAATGAGTGACAATGCAAGAATCACAACTGTTTAACACAACACTGTGTTCCTAATAATTATTGTGTTCCTATAATTAATCTAGGTATTTAACATCTGAATCATCTGGATAGATGTAAACAGTTTCACCGTCTGTTGGAAAATAAATACCATACATCCCAGTAGTGCCATTATAGTTTGTTACCTGTCCAGTAAACCATCTTCTTTCCCAGTTTCAGAGATGTTAAACTTCTGTTGATGTCTTGCAAATGTGTAAGTAATAATTATTGTACTGATACAGGTATGTACGTATTCACAATAAGGTAGCTGTAATTAATGAGAAAATTAACAACTTAATCACAATTTAAAATATTAACATAGCTATACCTTCCAATCTTCTGTGAACTATTTTGATGCAGCTGAAAATCTTCATCGTCATCATCATCCTCAAATGATGGTCTTTTCTTCTTGGCACTCGAACTGCTTCCACATTATTTTAACATCAGTGCTCATTGACTTCCTACAAAGACATTATTACACAGCTTTCACCTTTTTGTCAAAATACCAACTTAATTGCCTTTTCCTACTAGTGGATGCTTTCAGGTGGCATAATCTATCGGGTGGACCCTTCTCAGCATCTGGATCGCTTCTATAGCTTTTATTCAGCCTTTGTTTTTGTCGCAAATTTGCTGCTGCTTTCCTTCCAGCCACACTATGATCTCCATAGGAAAGGCAAACTCCATCCTTGGCAGCAAGGTAACGGCAACATACTGATTTATCTAACTTGTAGAGATTGATCATTGCTGAACGCAGTACTACTGGATGGCTATCTTTGCAGTCTTGGTTTTTCCTCTCAACTGCGTTAGTGTTGGATGGACAACTATCCCAAACCTTATCAGCCATTACTGAGAATTCCTTATGCAACATCTGCAGGTGCTGAAGACGCATCCATCACTGAGCCCAATGTTTGGCAATGGACCAACTACAATTTTCTTGTACAAATTTAGTATCCTGACCACTAAAGCCTTTTATAACACCAACAAGATTGTTAGGATCTGACATATAACAGAGAACTTAAAATCCAGCTTTAACATGAATACCAGGATTTTGGTATCTGAGATGCTATTTTACTAAATACCTCCTTCTCGTACATTTTTTGGCTTGAATTACATACACGATCTCGAATACGTTGCCAAGAACGACTCCAGTGGACCTCACATCCACGTAATAACTTTGCTGCTGTTTCCTTTCCAACTGCATCTCCAAGACCATAGATTTCTGAGTCACTCTAGTCTGTAACAATGCCAAGTAGTGTCGTATCAAGGTCAAATTTCGGATGATCTGCCTTGCACCTTTGGAATGTTTTACTGAATGCAATTTCATGAGCTTTGGCTCCATCCTGATGTATTCGAACGCGACTCACCACCACCCATTCCATCATGGTATAGCTAAAAGCAACCATATTTAACAGGCGTGGATATTCATTTGTCTCATTGAAGGTTATGTCGGCCTCAACAAATTCTGCTTCAACTAGAACTTGAGACATAAGTGGGTTCATTGTGAAAACATAGTTAACTCCATCCTCGAAACCTGTTGCCACAAGGTAGGGTCTGCTGATTGCTTTAATGGACTTTGTTTCCTTTTCAGTACATCCACTGAAATGAGCTTCACTCTTATCTACTTCATCGGCCACAGACTCAAATTGATTCATATTCCATTCCTTTGGGTATACCTTCTTCCGGGCAGATCTCATAGCATTTGATATTCACCCTGTATGGGCACACGCCTTATCCACTGAAGCAGGAATGTAGCCAATACTCACACCTCTTCCAACGTTTGACGGTTTTAACTGGCTATTCTTGACTGCCGCCTCACTTATGTCTTTACATGTCTTTTTAAGCATCTGTGATGCACCATGTATTGGATGGTTATGCAGGTTAGTTGTGGCTTCTTTTGGTTGACGCACAAATCCTAATATCCATCTACGATGATCGCTGTTATTGACTGGGTAAAGATAACCAAACTGCACTGGACATTTTGAGTTGGAATTTGTTTTATTAGGTTATCTGTCAGGGTGTTTGGGACATGATTTTTGGTCTTTCACAGTAATAACATAACTGCAACCAGAAATAGGACACACCTTCACCCCATTGCAAGCATGGCGCTGATCGATACATAAGCCGAGTTTTCTTACCATCAATAAGGAAAGTCGTAGGATAAGAATTAACTTATACCTTTGGAAAATTGTATGTCTTCCCACAAGTAGTGCTCACCCTTGGCAGTTGATGGAAAGAGGGTCTTGTAATCCGGAATGTAGTAGATAACTTGAGATTGTGGTGAAGCAAAAAAAAGAAAATTTTCCCGGGAGTCAATTTCCTTCCAGGTTTCTTATTTTCTAGTAGCTAGGTTCTTTACCTTTCCTTGTCGATTTCTCTGTTTCTCCAAATCATCGGCCTTTTTCGAGTGTCCTGGTGCACTGTGCTTGCCGATCCTGTCATTTACTTTACAATCTGCAACAGTAGGGAGAAGAAAAGATGTGTTTTCTGCAACTATCTTCCTTCCAGTTGATTGTACTTTAAAAATACCCTGAATACAATAGTGCTGACTTTGTTTAACGATGGATTTTAGCTGTTTGCGAACTACTCCCACAACATGGCACTGTCTCATGAAGTGTCGCCACCAGTTTTCGCTATGAACATGAAAATTGTCATATGAAAAATCAGCTTTATCATACACATCAGTCCATCCAAGTGAAGAACCTCTACTCCACTGAGCTAATTTTAATTCTCCCTTTTCTTCAAGTGTATCAATTGCATTAATTAGTACATTCAGTTCATTTATGTAATCAGAGCACTAGATTCACAGACATCACAACACCTATGTGTAGTACTAATATTACCAGTGGGCTCCTCATAGAATAATTCTTGTAAAAGTTGTCTTCGACACTTTCCTGCAAGGTGAGCCATTGCATATTGCCAGGAACTAGAAAACTCATCCAGTATCTGCTTACAGTATTCTGTATTTTTGAGATGGTCCTTTATCCATGCCCTGGCATGGTCCACATTGCTCATGGCATAAAATATTGTAGCTGTTGCAGGATTACCATCTCTAACTGCCCTTTCGAGTTCTTGTGCCCAGCTGCAGATGTTTTCAGGGACCCATATCTGACTATGTGCCTAGTATCACTCTTATCAATGCCCATGCCAAAACCACTTTTCAAACTGAGACTTGTAATCCATCTCACCGTAATAAGCAACTGATTCTATGCCTTCTTCACATATTTTACTCATAATTGGCCCCACATTATCAATGAAGTCCATGTAAATTGTAGCTGGTTCACTTCCAATCATTACATCAGTTGTAAAGTATGAGATGTCCTTCTCTACCACAGGTATTTCTTTGCACTGCAAAAATACATTGGGCCGATGAATACTATCTTTACTGACCACAGAATTTCTGACGAGTTTTCTGAGGCTACAATCAACTGAAGGAGGAGCAGTGGCTGTTAGCACCATAATTGGTATTGAAGAGAAGTCACTTTTGAGGGTCTCTAACTCTTTAAATGCTACCCTGAATTCCTGCCAGAAGTGAAAAAGGTGAGCCTCATCAATTGCTATTAAGCAGAGGATTCCCGGCCCTTCCTAGCCTGCTCTTTAACCATTGCACGATTTCAGGTTTACACATCCATTCTGGTGTAACAAACACGAGTTGCTCACCATCCTCACAAAAAGCCTTGCTCTCTTCAAACCTATCTAACTGAGCAGACCCTAAAAATGTTGCCTTTATCCCTTTTGATTTAAGGTTTGTCTGATGGTTGGGGTTACAATGACTGCTTTCTTTTGCTCAATGAGGTTTAATGGAGTTAAACCAAGTTAACATGCGAGACAGGAAGTGGGCAGTGCAACGGGAGGTGTGGTTATACCGGGTAAGGTACGCACGTGAGGCAGTTAGAGTAACCTCGTGGCATTGTGCTATTGTTCACAGCAAAGCCCATTGTGGTCACTGTCTCTCCGACTATCCTGAATCTTCAACTCCCCACCCTGATCCCTCCCTCCAGTATAGGTTATGGGGCCGGGACGGTCTGAGTCGGTTCCTTATTGGGGGGTTGGCATTAGAGCTGTTGTTTTGTCACTGTTGTCCCTTCACTGTTCGCTGATTTCATTGTTTCTGCTTCCTTCTCTTGTTGATCATCGGGGCTGGGGTCATTGTGGCTATTTTGTTTTTTGTTTTTGTGGTTATTGCGTAGTTGTCTCTCTTTAGCTGTCTTTTCGTTATTTCGTTATTTCTTTATTTTTATTTTTTATTTTTTATGTTTTTCTTCCTCTGCTAGTTGAAGGCTGGTCAGATAGCATGACGGGTTTGGCCTAGGGTGGGGCCTAGAAAAAGCCCCCACACCGTGCCCCCCAAGGCTCTGGGGCCAGGGAGGGCCAGGTAAGGAGAGCCCCCCCCCCCCTGGTGATCCAAAAGACAGGGGAGCTGGGGGTGGGAGTGTGCATGTTTGCCGACCCAGCTACCCATCCCACAATGCAGATATGCATGCCTGAATGTGCTGAGGTTTGTCTGACTGCCGATGCCAGGTTAATACACTGGTAGAAATTGGAAGCAAAGAGATTTTCCACTTCCAGTTGGTTGTACTACAATAGTATCTTTCCCAGCCAGAGTTACTTCAATAACACTTTTCTGGTACTTACTGAATCTGGTTAGTGAGAATAACATGGTTGCTTGCAAAAACGTTTCATCTAAACCAGGTGAATCAGCAAAAGAATAAAGATCGTCTTGTCCAGTGTGAGAGGAAGCTGACCAACTGGAATCTGTGTTGGTACAGCAGCTGCTAGAAAGCTCAAGTGTAGCTAGTTGATCAACAATTCGATTTTTCAGAGCCTGAAAATAATTCAGCTGTTAATAGTTTACGAGGGGAATGATGTAACCTTGATGGATGTTTACGAACCCGGCTGCAACAATCCCTGCAAAGAACATCACTGCTACAATCTTCACAGATATACTCCCCAGGATCATTACGTATTTTGCAGTACTCTGACCCATCTACCATGAGTACACTGACATGAATGTTTGCACATGCTGAAAGAATCAGGTTTTGCAATTTCTGATTATCTTGAACCGGGTTTAGTCCCGTAAAGCAACATCTGGCTGATAGAAGGGATTCCAGTCCTCAAGTATATGAACCTCTTTAGATCAAGTACCAAAGTGTTTTCAGGCAGATTGGCAGTAACAATTTTTCCAGACTGTAGATGAATGAATTCAATGTAGACTTGCTTTGAAGGTAACGTTAACCATGTTCATTTTCTCGCTTCTTGGTTATATGCAGGTTTACAGCAGCTCAGCTAAATGAAACCTGCAATAAATTTGACAATAAAATTGTGGGTTTTACAACTGTTGGGTAATACAGATTTTTTTGTATGAATCGAATGATCATACATTTAAAATCTATTTCATGACCAGAGAAGGAAAAGGAAGCGACGACACAGACAGAGAGCTACTGAGGAAGAAAGTGGGGATGAAGAAGAGAAGAGGACACAGAGTGTAGATGATTTCTTTGCAGATTTGTAGTATTTGATTACTTCATCAACCAATCATGGCATGTGAATCAGATCATGGCTCATGGAACTTCAATCAGAAAGTGTTGATCATGCCAATCATGTTCAACCACATAATATATGGATGAAAGATCTGTTGCTCACTGGTCTTGCAAAATACTTGTTGATGCATATAACCATTAGCATTATGACAAAAAATCAAAAAATGGGCAACCCTCTTCTCCCAACGGAACCCTAGGCCATGTGACACTGCCACGTTAAGGGGTGAACGGGCAGGTCGTTCCGGCTGACCGAGCCTTCAGCCTTTCGGGCGCCTGTCCGCTATGGTACAGGGATCGTCATCGGGCCTACCCTCCACCTGAACACACATGGTCACAGCCCGGAGCTAACTGCTCCACCCACTAGACATAAGTTAGCATATTTATTAACTCTGAAAAAAAGTTGCGTTTTGCTTATGGGTTTACTCCGTATTAATTACGTGCCGTCATAAATCAATTATAAATCGGCGTGATTGAAGAGTACCAATGCTCAACAGGAATTCACCATGGTTCTGCAGTGGTCTCTAATCGTGGGATTGTGTATGTACCACCAAACAAGCTAGGCCTGCATATCGCATAGCGTGTGGAAGGGAGGGGCTGTGGCTTCAAAACTAGATAATATTGGAAAGTAGCCAGCATGCATCTATACAAGAACAGTGGTACTCGTTCTCAGCCCCTCCCTGGGGATGATAGCTGTCTTAATAACTATAGTAGCTTTTAAAAAACCTAGTCTATTTGGCAATTATATGCACGAAGTGCCACACTCTTACCAATCCCAAGATATTGCCAGTTTTGTTTAATAGTTGACTGTGTTCTGCACTGTACATGTAATGGCTATGTATATAATATGGCAATTTTGAGAAAAACACATACCGGTATTGTCCCAAACTACCCTATTGAGGTTCAGTACATGATGGCGGTGCAAGGCTAGTCTGATCCTTCACCTAAGGGAACAGCAAGACTACGATAATAGCTACATCCCTGCATAAGTAGGTACAGTCTTGAGTTTTTCCAATTTTTCATCTCTTATTAAATGAATGTATAATTTAAATCTGCTCAATCTGTGATGCAATTTTCTGTCATCAACTGACAACAACAATCACAATGAAAAAGATTACATAAAAGAAAATGGACAGCTAGGCCGATAACAGCACAGTACTTTACCACCTCTTTGGAGGGGGAACTGGGGGTCTGGGTCTAGTAACTGGAGGTCCTGGGGGAGTTCTATCAAAACTGTCCACAGGTGGGTTGTCTCTCCGATGCTTTGGGGCTGGCTTCTTGGCTATAGGGGGTTTGGCAGGAGGAGGGGGTTTGGGTTTAGTGTGGACTGGGGTTGAGTCCTGAGGCTGGCTTAGACCCGTATTGTTTGTGCCGTTCACTTTTGTAACTCGAGGACGAATCTTTGGTCTGCTATCTACACTGTAGTTCATATCATTCTGTAGTCTCTCCGAGGGTTTGGGTGGAAGTTGAGGGGTGTCGGAGGTCCTCATAGCTTCTGGAGGAGACGATCCGGATCTACTAGTAAAGTGTTCATCTCTTCGGTTTTGATTACTACCATTGCTTAATGGTCTGAGGTGAGGGGTAGGATGGGGAGGGCCTTGTCTTGCTGCTGACTGGCTCCTTAGTGGAATGGGGGGACCTGCTTCCTGGTCCCGGATAGGTGGTGAATGGGTCGGTGGTGATACAACGATGGTGCTTGCAAATTGCTCTTCATTTGGAGATGGCCCCCTGGGGGAGGTTCTTTCATTTTCCGGTGTGGGGGTCCTCTGGGGAATGTAGGGACCAGAACCGCCACCACCCACTCTCTGTCTACGAGGCACTGGTGGGGGGGGAGTACCAGGCGGCCCCTCCTCAGCAGAAATTGCAGGTAAGGGAAATCTCTTTCGAAGTGGGGCGGGGGGGTGCATCTCCTCTTGAGTCGTGGGATGGATCAACTCTCGGGACGGCAATGGGGGCGGTGAGGTGGGGGTGGAGCCTCTCCTAGGCACAGGAACTGGACCAGAGAAAGGTAGTCTGGAGGGTAGCGGAGGTGCCAGGGGTGAGGACGGATCGGAAGCTCTCCTTCCCACTGCAACACGGCGGGGCATCTCAGGAGATTTGCTGGAACTCTTGTTTGGCACCGATTCTGAATGAACAAAGTTGGAATGCGGTCGAGGAGATGGGTTCCTGGTGGCCCTTGCTGGTGGTTGGGGCTGCTCACTGTTCAACGTTTGCTCTATCTCCCATCTCAGTGAAGGAGACTTTGGTTGAACGGGGGGCCTAGCTATAAACAAAGCTGGATTTGTGTCTTCATGTCCGTTCCCGTCGTCTACCACGAGATAGCTGCGTGGCTGCACTGGTTTGTCATCAACTGATGAATATTCGGCCGCTACAGAAGGCACCAGTTGACTACCTGGATTCTGTCTCCGTGGGGGTAGTGTCGTTCTCTCGGGAATATTCCGCTGGGGAAATCTTGGTGGTGGGAAGGACTCCACAGCAGTTGTGAAAGCAACCTCCTCATAGTTCTCCTGAGGATAGTCGCCCCCAGGCTGGTTTTGATGGTTGAAGGTGTTGTCCGGGTGACGACTGTCTGTAACGCCATAGAGCTCCTGTCTCCTCTCTTCAAGCTTCTGTGTGAAGCGTGGGTCATTCTTGACATTGAAACCAAATCCCATTCCTGGTCTGGACTGGTTTGCAGTACCGGTAATGGCACTGGTTTGGGGTTTGGGAGGGGGTAACGGCTTCCGAGCGCCACCTGGTTCATAACTAGCTGGCCTTCTAGTTTCTCTTTCATGGTTGTGAACTTGACTATCCAAGGCGCTCCTTTCAAATGCAGTAGGTGGTGGCCTCCTCTTTTCAACGGCAGGTGGCTTCCTCCGTTCAATAATCGGAGAAAGGTTTGCTGTTCTTTGGTTCCTTACTCCTGGACCCTTCGCTGGTGGTACCGGGAGTGGACGGCCGTGAAAATTCGGATTTCCATTTTCCTGAAGCTCTTCAGAACTAAGGAGTGAGTAGTTCTCATTCCTCTCCAGCGACCGTTTCCACTTTCGAGGTTGTGGCCTTGAAGGAGGAAGAGGGGGTGCCGTGCCACTCGGCCACACGGGGGGAGGATTCCGAGATAGCTCCTCATCATCAATATCCATTTCCTCATAGTGACCACCCGGCAAGTCCTCCTCCTCTCCGTCCGGAGGGGTCAGGGTGTGGTAAAGGGATTCCGCCCCTCTTTCCAGGACCGTCACTGGGGTCTCGTACTCCCCTTCAGGTACGTCCATATCCGCTAGTGCTGTCAATTGCTGCTGCAGCCTAGATGGGTCGGCTGGCGATTGCACCTTTGGCATGGAGTGAGGAACAGGGAGCCGTGGCCGAGAGTTCAGTGGAGGCAGCGGAGAAGGTTTAATGGCAGCAGCAGTGGGCTCTTGGGGAGGAGGGTAGCCATTGCTCTGGAGCCCTGGTACATCAATGGGCTCATCATCAACTGTGGAGTGCAGGAGATACAGAGTGTGGCCACACAAGAAACAGTGGTAAGTAAATTATTACTACTGTATGTCTATAATAGTTTGGCGAACATGTCAGAGTAGGCGTGACCCGCAAGTCATGTGATTTCTTGCGTTTTAACGATGCTATTTTCTCACGTGAATAAATTTAACCCTTTCGCAAAGGTATTATTTCGTACCATGACAAAAGACATCCGCCTGCCTGTCAGGTCTATTTTCCGTATGGTGCCATCACAATGACATCACTGCTCAGTAGTTAATGATTAACCGGATTTTCTTCCCCCCCACCCTCCCCGTACATTCTGTATGGAAAATGACATTTTACTGCTCCAAGACAGATCAAGCTATTGATTTCTGCAGCATCGTTATAACATTTGGGGGTAAATGTTGGCCAAATTTGAAAGAAAAAGTTGACTAATTAGCACGTCGTAATGACATCAGCGAAAATGGTCTATTCAGAGAAAGTGACTAGGGAAACAGAATACCTGTAACTAGCTGCTGCCAATACCAGGCTTGCAACAGAGCCTAAACTCCCAGTCATGAAGATGTAGACCCAGAGCGTGTGAAGGTACCACGTTAAGCCAGTCTCCGGCATGGGGAATAGCAGTAGAGAGGGCCAGAGCTTTGGAGCGGGTATCGGGAGTGCTAGAAACGAGGTCAACAAAGACAGCCTGGTCTATGGCCTTGGAGAGGTGACGTTGACGAAGGGGGACGTCGACATCCGCAATAGAGGACCAATCCTCCCTGCATAATTCTTTAAGGAGGGAATGCATGCACACGTACAAGTGAGAAACAGCCAACATGGATACCCTAGGTCAAATGTACACTGGAAGACCAACATGGAGGTACTACTCAGCCATGCTATATGCTCAACTACATGTGCTTGTTCTACCCTTCAAGTTGGTGACTTCCAAGTGACGTTAGCAGCAGTTGATATTTTGTTACAAATGGTGCAACATACTTTGATCACTAAAAACAATGCAAGATATCCAGTTACACATATCCAGTTACTGCATTTCCTTGAATAAAGGCGGGCATTTATTTCATTTTTGCACCCAGCATAAAACGAGGACAGCATTTAAGTGGGGCCAGGGTTTATAAATGAATTGCCCTGAGAAAACTGTTGGATCACAATGCCCAATAACACACCACCATTCCCCACATTCCAGCAGCCCCATGACAGCACGTGTTTACAGCAGGTGTTGAATAGAACAATACAGATGTAGTAGAGACACAATAATTAATTCAATTTTGCAGATGTCATACAAATGAATATCACATGACTGGATAAGATGATGCTTACATAACCAACGCTGTTTACTTGCACTCTCTCATCTCATTTCAGTAGCACTGGCCGTGGACCTAAACTACCATTAACTCTGCATAATTTGTATTCATTCGATGTTCACCAATCAGGGTTTAATAAAGGATTTTCTAGCTGGAATGGATACATACATGTAGATCCATGCGCCCTCGTCGGGGGGGGGGGGGGGAAATCCCAGCCCTGTGCGAAACCCTGCAATTGTCATAATCAGTTTCGCCAAAATGTCCTCACATGAGCTGAAAGTCTCGGCCCGAAATGCAATCCTCATATGACTACGTTAATTAATAATTACATTCCGACCCCGCCCCTAGCTGGTTAAACAGTGAGTATCTTTATACAGTAGCTACCTTAGGCATACTTCTTGTAGGCCTAGGCCTTGAACATTATCACTCTTAACATTGATCCAAACATATTTAGTGGCATAATTATAAGAATGATGTTCGATGTTTTGAGGCCTCTTTCTAAATTTCCGAATTTGCCGTTCGTTATTAAAACAAGAATCGAAGATGACAGCAGCTGCCAAGGACACTAGCTTCAAACGCCGGGTTGAAGGGTACGTGCATGCCACATATGAATATTTTTGTTATGGTGAACAAAACCAAAACTATGCCTATTCTGCTGGCATAATTATTACCCTATGCCAATTATGGTTGAAATTATGCTACCATAGGCCCAGCTAGGGAATGCATAATGTAAGACCCATACACAAACACACGTGTGTGTGTGTGTGTGTGTGTGTGTGTGTGTGTGGAGATATTAAAAATGTGGCAAACAGTACTGGCCCAAATCCAGACCTGTTTTGGGTCTGGTTAATTTCAGTCAGACATAAAACAAACAGAAGACAGTCATGTGCCACCTGATACAGTGAAACAGGGCTAAACTGGACGTACAGACATCAAAAATTCATGACTGGGTAAGGCCTTTATCCTCACCACTCCACGATACTGCATGGAATGGCCATACGACCTACACAGGACTAAAGCACAGGGACTGGAGTAGACAGGGGTACAAGAAATTTGTTACTATATGCATTCACTTTGCGGCAAGCAGCCATATTCACTTACATGTACGTCCAAAACACACATACTGCAAAATTCTCCAAAAGTAAGAAACCGATGTTACTGAAACTACAGTTACACCTTTAGCTCTCTAGTCTGCTCTCTAGTCTGTACATGCACTCTAAGCAACACTGCGCCCACACAAAATATGTTAGAATAATTAATTGCATTCCTATAGATATATAATACATACATACATACATACATATGCAGAGTCTCCATGTAACACGATTAGTTGCCTCACTTCCCGCTCGGCAATTAACAAGAAGGTATAGGGCGATAATTTCAGTTTCAAAAAAAGCTTCATATCCTTGTTATAATAGCTGTATATAATTCGTTGATTGTTTGTACATACAAGCAAGTGACAACAACAGAAGAATGAAAGACTGAGAGAGAGCGTCTTTCGATTGGTTCCAGCCCATACATAATTAATATGTTAAAGTACATGAGAAAGATACCAACATCTTCCCTGTTTATTTTTATTTTTTAGTAGAGCCTGGGGGTAAGGGTAAGTAGCGTACCCAGGCTTTCCACACCCAGATTTTATCAGCCATGTCCAGGTTTGCCATCATCTTCCTTATCCCATGTGGACTGTCCCATGTCTACTAAAGATTATTAAGGTTACAGTTTATGGTTTCGGCCTCCCTGATGGCGTAGGAAAAGTGCTTTATTTAGAGAAAAGTTTACAATCATAGATAGACCTTACGTAAAGTTCCATTCAGTTTGGCTCAAATGGTTTTTTGCACAGTACAGATCTGTACTGTGCAAAAAGGGTAAAATGTATTCATGTGAGAACGTAGCATCGTTAACTGTAGTCGGTGTAAGGAATCACATGACATCTGGGTCACACCCACTCGGACATATGTAATAAATTGTATTAATAAGCTCACAGGCGTTATTAAGTAACTGTTTTTCAAAGAGGTGTGGGCTAATAAGTGTACACTGATTACTAAACATCTACAGGTGTGGTTTTCCCTAAAGACTGGGTGGGTTTACTCTCAGCAGTGGCACATTCTGAGAACTTTACGCTAGCAGTTTCGTTCCTTTCATCCTTCTATGAAACCGTCAGCCAATGGAGGCTGTAGCTCACCTGGCGTGAACCCCAGCACCTCAGCCAGACAGCCCACCCACTTGTTCATCTCCGCCTGGCTCTCACACTCGAAGAAGTAGTCCCTCACCCTCCCTGTCTCCCGGATGGAGAGCTTGATGACGTGAACCTTCTTTTGCAGTGGCAGGGGTGCCACCATGTCCTCGCAGTTGCTCAGGTCCACCGTCTTGAGGTAGTCCTGGGGGCGCTTGTCACTGGATGTGTAGTACTCCATTAGTCGAGATGACCATAGGACAAAGTAACGCTTGTGCCATATCTGTGTATCGTGTGAGTGTGTGTGTGTGCGTGATGTGAATAGTTATGTGACTCTATGAAGGCAGTGTTGTATGGTGGCCCAGAAGTACAAATTGAATCAATTTTGCGTTTATAAAATGTATGGTACACAAGTTCAGTCACCGAACAAACCTGTGCGATAAGCAAAACTAGTGGATTTGTCATCGAACAAGGCTGTGCGGTCAGTGAACCAGCGATTTGGTCACCTCAGCCTGCGCAGTTGGAAAATCCGTCGTTTGTCACCGAACAAGCCTGTGTGGCTAGCACACAGGTGGATTTGTCACCACACAGCCCTGTGCGTGTTAGTGCACAAGTGGTTTGGTCATCGAACGAGCCTGTGCGTGCTAGTGCACAAGTGGGTTGGTCATCGAACGAGCCTGTGCGTGCTAGTGCACAAGTGGGTTGGTCATCGAACGAGCCTGTGCGTGTTAGTGCACAAGTACCAGTTACCAAACAAGTGGCTGGGTTAGCGAATAAACCTGTGCTAATTCTAACCGTATACAGATTTACCAAAGAAACACATACACGTACGCCAATTTGATTTGTGAGGGGCGATATGTGTATTGGTATAGCTGTATGTGGAATGCAGTGTTTCATACAGCCAAATCAGCTGGTCACGGCTGACATGAAACCCATTGCTCAATTAGGGTCATCCTAGCAGACTCCAGTGCTTGGCAGTCACCAATTATATTAGTCAGCACTAACCCTGGGAGCACATTTCCTGTCAGTTATATGTGAGCCAGGACATTTCCTGTCTATAACTGAGCACTAAGCCCTAGTACTCTAATTAAAGATGGAAGTACTTCCTGTCCATTCAGGCACTACATACATGTATATTATACTCCAGGAGAGTGTGAGCACTGATTAACCCCAGTGGGGTACCCATCACTAATCCTGGGGCATACCCTAATCAAAGGTGAAAGTACTTCCTGCCATGTGACCCAAGACTATGCCAGAGAAATTTGGTGCCAAGAAGAGGCTCTGAAGTAAGTAACCTGCACAATTGACAATGAGTCAAAGTGCACACTGCCAGGGGGCAGGAGAGTGTCCCAATGTCATTCTCTGTCACCATTACTGGCTACAAAGTCGACACACCTTTCCGACTGACACCATGCCTCTAGCCAACGCTTTGAGCATACACACTGTCTTGACAACAAAAATTTTTCTGTAGAGAGCATTAATGCCTGTGGAGTTATCGCCAAGAGCAGTGACGCTAACAGTTACATTGACCAGGTTTTGTACTCCACACTGAGGTATTATAGATACTGTATTCGTTCTAATTACAGCACCACCCTAACCCTAACGCCACTTGGACCTCAAAAGTAATTTTTTTGTTCTAAGTGGCGCTTGCAAACGGAAAAGTAAAAGCTATTTTTAGCTGAAAGTTACAGATGTACTAGCTAGTGTCTAGTAGTATAAACACTGCAAGTTTGAGTCCTGTCCGCTGTGGAAGATCGGAGATCTGGGGATAAGTCCGTTTTCAAAGACGCGATATACGTTTATATAATAGTGCCACCTGGCAGTTGAATTTTTTTTTTTGGTGCTATAATTAGAACGAATACGGTAGAGGGCAGTGCCAAAAAGAGGAGGTGGGCTAGTTCGAGTTTACATTACTGGCTATGACTTCGCAATTCACAATTACTAGAATCTCACCATTCTTACCAGGAGTGTATGATGATGTGACATCATTATGCACTCCTGGTCCCACAGCACATGGAATCTTGGTTTATACTTCACAATATGTGTACTGTCTTTTGTCACACTGTGTGCTTTTATCTCACAGCCACGGAGAAAAATTGGATTTTTCTCCACTGCTGTGAGATAAAACCTGGGCATGGAAAGCCTGGGCACGAGTGGTAAGGTTGGTGGCTGGGGGAGTCTAGGCAGGCTGTATGATGTCTTTTTGCTTCCAAGTGTTAGAACATCAATGTAGGAGAGCACAGTGAGCTACTGCTCCTAACTTTGAAACCATGTTTATTTTGATAGAGAGTAATAACCACTACAGCCACTGGGAGCTGACGGCCATTCCTAGGTTCTTGATGTTCTCACGCAGGTGGAATATCCATAGAGTCTGGGGATTTGCACGCTCATTTGAAATGGCAGATCTCCTGACTCTACAATGCCAAACAGAACGGAAGAGCCTGGGAAGAAGGCTAGTTAGACGGCCAAAGGCTAGAAACAAAGCCAGGACAGAAACAATGATAACAGTTGCAGTAGCTGCTGTTACTCCTACTGCTACAGTGGAAGGGGATTTCCTTACCTCATCCCAGTGGGAATACTACACCACAATAACCCAGTAATTTACACAATTCCTGCTATAGCTACATGTACATGCACTAGTGGAGATCAGGGGCGTGTATAGTCTAGTGAGATGGCTAGACTAATCTCACTAGACTAATCTCATCAATAATCTAAACTATGCTTACCATAAACATTGTGTTTGACTGTAGTATTCAGTATCCTGTTACAATACTCTTTCGATGCAAGCTATGTTTAGGATCCTCGTACCCAGGTTTCCCCACATTTTCTAAGAGCATGGAATTTGGTGTGGGAGGCTAGGGTTCATTGGGGCGAGTCTGAGTTAAGTGCCTGGATCGTCGATCAAGCACACCAGTGTCAAAGTCTGTCGGTCTATTCCGCTGCATGCCATATATTCTAATTAACGTAGGCATACTTTTTTGCACGAGACAATAACCTCCGACTGCGTAAAAATTAGGTATTCGCGAATTATGGTGTATATGTAGCGCGTGACCCTGAAATGCCAATTTAAAATTCCATAAAAAATTTGGCTGCATGCATCGGACAGGGTTTTGTGAACATTTAGTTCTGTGAAAAAAGTACGCCTACTGTAGCCAACTTCCAGTGCTGCATCTCTGTGCCAAAATTTTATATCAAACATTTTTCCATGTGGCATAGACTACTGTTGTTGATGAGTGTTATATGTAGATTTATTGTACAACTCCCACAAATGTACAGGAGTCAATGGGGAAGCCTTATAAGTGCTTACTAGTATTTTTACTACAAGTCGTATGATTCGATTCAAGTCACATGACAAAATCCGTATCAGTACTGCAAGTCACGTGGTAGGCAACTGTAGCAACTAGAGTGCACTACATGCAAGCTACTGACTTCGCTAGAGTTCGAGTGTGTATAGGCACAAGGCTTGGACCACCATAGCTAGTGGCCATTGAGGTATGTATGTTAAAATCATTATCACAAAAGCAATACCACAGATCATCGCTCCTTTGTTGCCTCTGGCATTGTTACTCCTACTTCACACTTGTAGCAACACCATGGCATAAACTCGTGATATTTTACGGTGTAGCTTTGTACCATGGTGATAATTATACAGTACTTTGATAGCTAACAGCAAGAGACCAGGGAAACCAACAATACAAAGAAGAGAGTGCAAGAACAGCAGACACAATTGCACTACTTGCTAGGGCCAAAGTATGCAGCGAAGTACTCAGATATGAAGTATATTGAAAGCTCTTTCAGTTTCAGAATACTAGAGAATGCTGCAATCTGAAATTCATAGTTAGCACTAATACACAGCAGTGGTCTATACACTTCACTGCCAAGTAGAGGGAAGGTCAGGGTCAGTTTAGACTCTGTGGCTCTGGGTGGTAACCTATCACTACTGTGTAATGATTCGCTAACACTTCTGCAGTCATCCACAGATAAAATTTCCTTTGTTAGCAGGCCACAGAGGATTGTTAGTTGTGAGTTGTGGTACTCTGAGTACCAGAGCCAGACGTGTGTAGACTATATACATGTAGGCCCATAGCCTCCTTCTAGCAAGTGAAATAAGTGTACCTACATGTAGGCCATTATGCCTTCGCGCATTTCTAGAAATTTATAATCCTGTGCTTACTCCCTAATCTTATCCTAAACCTATATCATGCTGGTAGAAAACCGGAGATAGAAACTGAAATGCCATGGAGGTGTAACAGGCCTAGGTACACATATTTCTCCTAATCACTTGCTAGAACGTACAATTTCACGGCACTGAATAGATGGGATAGGTTTATGGTATGATTAGGGCATGGCACGGGATTGTTTCCGGAAACGTTTCTGAAACGCTGCAGAGGCGTAACGGACCTAGGTACACATATTTCTCCTAATCAGTTGCTAGAAGGAGGCTACCCACAGCCCTCTTGCTCTTGAACCTCCAGGGTGCACCTTCAGGAAGGAAGTTTCTCATCTGCTGGAGTCTTAGCCTAGATCACTGCTAGCTAGGTCTTCCCTCTTAGGAACCCTGGGGTCCTTGCCACCAAGAAGGAAGTTCTCATCAATACAATCTTTGAGGACTTGACATCTTCCAAGAAGGTCACTACATCATCCAATGGTCCTGACCTCGGCCATAATCTATGCCTCAACTTTGACCTACAGCCTGACAGATGTCTCCGAGAGTTGCGAGCGAAGCAAGCATGTACCAGAGAAGTGAGTGAAACAAGTAGCTAAAGCGAGTAACTTCGACCTATGGCCGGACAGATGCTTCTGGTGAGTGAAGTGACCCTAAACTGAGCAGAGCAAACCAGAATCGAGCAACGTGAGCACAGCTACTTGTACTTATGTGCTAAACTGTAGGTACATATTTCCTTACATCATCCTACTTCCCTGGCCCATTAAGATTCAGGTACTACAGCTGCTGGTGTGGCTACATGCACTCACGAAATTTGCTGATCACAATTACAATTCTCTGTGTAGTCAAGTGTACAGAAGTTAATTGTGCAAGAGTCACATGGCTCCTCACTGCGGGAGCACACTCCCCATATGGAGCTCAATGATATTACACAAGTGTGTAAACATTCAAGTCCATAAGGAATTGACAGGAGGCCATAAGGTATGCACTAATCACAGTCATTACCAATGCCATGTCAGTCATCCTACATACCAAGACTGTGAAAGGAGCATTCTGTGTATATGCTCTGCAACCACTGATATGGATAGAATTTCAGTCTGTCAGACCAATGCATACATGTATGGGCACACATGGGCAAGTCTGAGTGAGGGCTCACATAACTAATGAGAATTGCTATTGAAGCAGGAAGCCTCGCCCACAACCCCACATAGTATTGTCACATGCAAGAACGATACCTAGGGAAAAAAGATCATGGACAAATGGTGAGCCTTTGTGAAACATTGAATGGGCAGAAGAGAGCATATTGCACACAAAACGTGTCCTAGAATGTCACCATACTTCCTGTCAAGACAGTGAACCATGTAAACAGGGGGGGTGTTTGCTATACAGGCAAGCTACAAAATATTGTTTTCTTGAAGCCCAGGGCAATGGGTCCCGTCTACGCACACAACCAGTAAGAGGCCATGTCATGTGTCTGCGTGCATAATCAAACAGCAGAATGCATCGTGTTGCTTGACAGTTACATCACAAGGGCCCAGGATGCATCGTGCCGTCAGACTATCAAGCAATACAATGCATCCTGGGCCATGGTGATATATACGCATGCAGCATAGGAAGCATATTTCTTGAAACAACCTTTACCACATTCCATTAGCAGTAATAAGAATCACTTCCTGTGTTAGAATGCTGCACGCTTTCCGCTAGTTCCCAGACAATGACGCTAGTCTCATTTGTAGACTCCACTCAGCAGATTTTTTTCTTGGGGGGGGATGAGCTAATCAGTAGCGTTATCCACAGACTTTCGATCTGTGTATTTCACACCGGAGAGCCTGGTAGTTTTTACCCCCCGTAATTTATCTTATATAATTGTACGTGGGCAGGACTGTTGTTGGTGATGGTGTTTCAGCGCTCAGTCTGTGGTACATACAGGCTCCAAAGAGTAGCTATAAGAAGTGTAGATTCGCTGCCTTCCTTCGGTGTCTGAGAACTGTAGCTGTCATCGCCCATCCAATGTACACCTACCTCCCTTTTACCCTATGCGCCACACACCTGAGAATAAATACCAGGCCCACAGCTAGCTTAAATAAAACACACACAGGGACCTGGGAATGAGGCTAGCTAATCAGGATATATTGGAATCAGTCTCGGCCCCAAGCCCCTTCCTGTAGATAGCAATTTGTCAGCCACTGTACTAGCCAGCTTCTCTACCACACAAACAGCACTAAAGTGGCCAAAGTTGACATTGAGGCAAAACACACCCTGCAAGTGAAACCCAAGCTGCTATTGTTGGCATTTTAGTGGGCCTCTGTATTCCGCTAGTGGGGAAACAGTACCTTCAACATAAGGTACCAAATTTACTACAGAAAAATAAGTAGGGTTTCCCCCTTTCACTTGCAGCAATGGGAGGCCCCACACATTTGGCTGGGTGACAAATATACCCACAGTGTAGCCTCATTCCAAGGCTCTCCTCCCACAAGCCGGACCTTGGGAATGAGGCTACCTACATAATTGTACATATGTATGACATATGTTCACGAGAGATCAAAAATGGGGAGCCTGCTACAAACAGCTGCTATTTGGGCCTCAACAGTGCAGTATAGCACCTGTAGCTGACTCAGCGGCTAACCACCCAGAGTTGACCAGCAACTCCTACAAACTACTAGCTGACCAGCAGCTAGTCACCCTCTACACCCTGAGACAACCACCAACTCCTAGCAACTCATAGCAGACTAACGGCTGTAGCTTTACTTTGATTCAAACCAGGCAGGTGTCCGGCAGTTGTAATGCTTGAAATGTTTATGGGTTTTGTCCTACACAGTCTTTCAATACTCCACCTTCATTAAGTCTCCTCAAAGACTAATGGCTTCCTAATCAGAACAAGGCCCCAACAGCCAGAACAATCTGATACAGAGAGACACTTAGCAGGCTAATACGCAGCTGATTAATGCTAATTGCTGGGAATTAAAGAGGTAAACTAGTCAGGAGTTTTGATTGCAGATGTTTATACAGAAAGAGAGTAAGAATTCTCCTTTCACTTGCATGAAACTACTAAGGGGAGGCCCCTGGTACCATCATGGGTAACGTAACTACACACCACATTTGGCTGGGTGATACTCATCCTCAACAGTGTAGCCTCATTCCAAGGCTCCACTCCCAAAAGCTGGACCTTGGGAACGAGGCTACCTACATAATTGTACATAACATAATTGGGGCGAGCCTGAGCGAGCCCCACACTAGCGTGTACTGTGGAACAATTTCTCTGTACGTACGTACGTACATCCGTCTGTACGGCCGTCCGTCCGTCTGCACGCACTTATCGCATATAATATCCGTATGTCATGCGCACATGCGTATAATTTTAAAAGTGAACCGACAGCAAGACAGGAACGAAGAACTCACAGAAGAGAGGACCGTAGAGGATGCCATTGCAGCTAGGGTACGTGGTAGGCGAACGGAGGCCAGGCGCCAACGGGAGAGAGAGCGCCATCGACAGAGAAGAGTAGCAGGTCAGGTAGCGTTCACAAAATTTAGTTTCAGAGGGGGGGACGCTTGTAGGGGCAGGGAGGTGGAACAAAGCAGCCAGTTGATTGCTTAGTAGACGTTAGTAGAGACTGGGAAAGAGGCTAACCATGTACTGTAAATTGTAGTGTCAAATGATCACTGTTTGGGAGAGAAATCACACTTTTGTGCTCCCGAAATAAATACTGCAGGTACCCCAGAAGAGAGGGAGGCCAGGCGCCAACGAGAGAGAAGAGCAGCATGCAGTCACACTTTATGACATTGTACTTTGCTCCTTAATTTATTCATATCACTGCATCATCCATGCCCCATGCCGTTGCTTATGTAAAACCTGAAATCAAATGAATCTTCCAACACCACTGAGGTATCAATCGTTTGAGTGGATGTACGACGCTCGATCAGGCTCGCCCCTCGATGATTCCCAGCATCTTACTAGTATTATGTATGACATAATATTATGTTCACAAGAGATCAAAAATGGAGAGCCTGCTACAAAAAGCCGCTATTTTTGGCCTCAACAAGTGCAGTATAGCACCTGTAGCTGACCCATCAGCTAACCACCAACTCTAAGCACCCACAGTAGTATAATTCCTCACCCTAGGGTAAATTGAGCTAGTGAAAAGTGGAAAGAGTCACTCATAAATATCTGATTGACTCCATGCTCAGCACTGTGTAATAATGCACACCACCACCAAAGGTCATCAATATATATAGCTCAGGCAGTTCCTATATGGACTCAGTGGAACAGCTTAGCTTGGTCTACACATAGCACAGGTATTTGCAAATGTAGTCTACTGAACGTAATCACTCTACTTATTCACCCCCGTAGCCAAGTGAGCAAACAATGGCAGGGAAGGGCACATCCTGAAAATCAAAGGTTGACCATTGTGCTCAACACTAATCAACTGTATGCCCTAGCATACATTGGTCAGAGGCGCCAGCCCCATAGCTATTAAGCTAGTTGCCAGCGGCACACTCTTGATCTCAAGAAAAAAAGCGACAATACACAACGGCTACCTGGTAACCGTGCATGCAGTAACTTACAGCCAGGGATTTGTCTGGTGGCGGCGATTTCTTTAGGTAGCCCTCCTTGACCACCCAATGGGTGGTAGATCCGTGTGTAGACATCTCTAAAACTTGCTTATTTCTTTATTAAGTTGCAACGTTTTTCAGTCACGTTCAGTCAGTGACAGTTACTTTATAAATCTCGTGCATGCATAGGGCTTCCTGCTTATATAAAGTTCAAAGGCCATGTCGCATGAAATTTAATGCCTCGCGTCGCGTAATTTTTCGTGCAGCATGCATCCAATCAGCCAATGTGGTCTAATAGTAAGCCATTCTGTTCAGTTGCGCAGTGCTTCTGCTGAAGCACATAATCACGCCATTATGTGCTCCTGCGTGTACATATACCAAGAACAGAATAGGTTCTTTCTTTTTTTTTTTTGGTTCGACTACATAATGTTTCTGGTAGTTTTTTTTTACTCTTTACTCCTGGTAGTTAATTACCTCAATACACCCAACAGCCCCGGAAAAGTACTGGCAAGATCAGATAGATATTTTAATTTGCTGCTTCCAATACATCGGTGGATTGAGATAGCTATGTTATGTTGGTGTACGTTTGGTCTCATATATATCTCTATTGAAGGAGAAAGGCGAGTTAATGAGTCAACAAAAAAATTGGCCTCCAGAGTATATTCATGACGAATGCACTTAGTATAGCTTAGAGCATAGAGCTGCCCATGCTCTATGACTATACCATACTAACACATGCATAGAGCACACCAAATCTTGCTGATTTCTATAAAATGTAGCTAAGTCATGTAAAGTTTGGGTTCCCACCAGGCTATTATACAGCTAGCCTTTATTTAGCCTATAGCTACATGTTACTGTCATGGTAGTGCAGACTTCGACCCAACACCAGTGGGAAGAGATATAAGAAGGCTCTTTCTGCTTCTGACACCACTATAGACCTAGATCACCCATACACAATATGCCTACAGCTACACACATCTACACAAGCTGGGTGGAAGAAATCATAGCTACTGTATCAGGGTTTCATCCAGGATTAAAGTTTTAAAGTTACTTTAAGGTGACTTCTAAGACACTTTGCATGTCAAGTAGACTCTTACCTTATTCAGCAATCCCTGGAGCGACCATGGTTAATTATGGTTGGGGTCTCTTCGGAAGGAGAGATTTTACTGGTTCGCTCCTAGAACTTTTACTCTACAGTACCATCTATGAACTTGACAACCGCCATCGATGCATCTCAGTCTCTTGAGTACCAGGAATAGCCCACAGAAATGCTTGCGTTCTGTTTAATCCATAAAAAAAATGTTGTCACATTCTGGCAAGCTCAGCCATGATGTAACTTTCATTGTGCAGGCACACTGCTAAGGTTTTTAATCAATTAAATTAGAGAGGTTAACCTTGTGGTCCTGCACATGATAAATCTCTAATTAGTATCTGTTTTAGGAGGAAGCTACATCCCACCCATGGGAAGTGATAGCCTTGTTTCCAGGCGCTTCTCATGCACACCTACTTTCCTGGAGATTGCTACAGGTGGGAAGGCCTGGGTACGAAACTAGGTCTGTTAACATCTTCCATTCACATGTATAGGCCATTCATTCTTAATTGCACCTTTGATTTAACCTCAATCTCAGCCAGATGCCAGTAGTTAGCTACTGTACCAGCTAGTCTGTTGCCTTCTTCTGTGATTCCTAGTCTCGTGTGCCAGATCCCTACATGGAATGCTACTTTTTCGTGTGAGGGTCTGGTTCACAAGACTGTGATTCCTTGGCACGTATAGTCAGGGTAATTTTGAACGGTGTGTTTAGTAAATTAGTTTCAGAAACTGCAAATTTAATGTTGTGCTATTTTGAGGGGTGAATGACTACATTCTCCAAATTTCCAGCCGATGATTGAGAGTGTGCTAATGCTTGACTTCTGTTTGTGTGCAATTCATTGGTAAATGGTCCTCGGGTACAGCCTACAGTCACGCTACCAGTTTTACATTAATTACATGCTACTAGGGGATTTAGTAGCTATATAAAGCCTGCCTACTGGTCCACTGCTCAGGAGCTTCAGTAGCTCAGTGGGTCACTATTAACCAGAAGGTCCTATGGTTCAATCCCCAGCTGGGCTCCAATGTTTTTCCCAAGTTTCTCAGCGTTTCGCATAAGTCCATAACTCCGAGCTACATATCTCAACCCTTTCAAAAATCTGAGAGTATGTTTCTCTGGATGGTCTCACTCACGTTTGGGTTGCCTATAGGTGTTCACCTCCCATATTCCAAATTTGGCATTATTTTTTAATGATCTCATAGAGGAGGGGCCTTTGTTCCACTTCCGTATATATAGTGTGCCATAAATTTAGTTCTAGTCCAGTAGTTTAGTGTTTAGCGTCTGCAAGAGTCTCTGCGTTGCGGTGAGATGGGGGGCGGCGAGATTCTGAAGAAAGGTTGGCTGATAAAAAGTCCTCCCTTGGAAGGCGGCGGTATAAAAGTGAGTAGCCTTGCTGTACATGTATACTATGCATATGACAGCCCCACACCAGCGAGCCTGCCTGGATAGAGGCTCGGACTAGTAGTTCATGAAGTATTCTTTGGTTAGATAACCGGGAATTGTTGTCTGCTGCCACAGCTCGGGACGTTTATTAGTGAGAGTTCTCCCGGTGGTTTTAAGTATGGGCCGCTGATGATGGCGTAGATAGTGTACAAGCAATATGGTGTGAACTTAGCCTCGTACCCAGGCTCTCCCAGGATCAAGGGCTAGTTGACTGAGTGATTCTGTTTTTTTTTGTGGCTATGTGTGACTTTCCCGCCATAATTTTCCCGCCCTACTATATTTACTGCTTGCTTAGTTAGCTAAGCTACTACACACGTGGATCTTGGGGTGTTCATTTGTCAAGCATGATCAACGCATGTGCCCTATGGTGTGTCTAGGTGCAGGGATACACCATTGTCTTGCTCGTCCATTGGTGTCTTTGTTTACAAACATGCCAATTAATGCCGAACAGTGTATGACACGTCTTGTCATGCCAATGTGAATTACTCTCTTGACGCTATAAAAGCACTTTGCTACAGTATCTACTATCGTCTTCATCCGTACTTCAACAGACAAATTATATTTTCTAGTATGAGCACCATATATAGAGCTCAAGTCAGTATTATATCAAGGTTGGGCCCAGCTGGAAGTATTGACTCGTCATTGAAAGACATGATGTCATATTGTTGTGAGTGAAGACCTGCAAATTTCAGGACTGTCAGATGGTTTAATAATCGATTTGTTGTTGCACAGTTCTGCAGTTCCAGTCATTGAGAATGGAGACTTATCAGCTATACACCTGCAGTGCATAGGGGGCCAAAGTTGCAAAAACTGAAAACCAACCCTGGTACTGAAAATGATAAGTCTACGATTTCAATATCTTGAACTACAGTCCAGAGAGCTAAAGGGTTAACTCTTTTTGGAGAATTTTGCAGTGCTACTAGCAACACTGTACTGGGTGGCTGGTAGATCCTTTACAGGTGGTCTGACAGAGTGATGTACATGTATGTCACTCGACACTTGTAATCCAGTTACCTACCATTCCAAATTTAGCCTAGCAATTATCATGTCTGTACTTGCCCATTAGTGGCTATGTGATACAGTTCGTAGGAGTAGCCCCAATAGTATTATCATACTCTAAATTCCCTGCATTATGCTATACCCTAATTTACAAGCCTTCCCCTATTTCACTCTCAACCAATGCCGTGGTCAATTTTTGGTTGGTTTCAGGAATGCATGAGCCGCCAAAGGCAGCGAAGGTGCGTGCAACTTCAACTTACTTCTGAGTACCATCCAAATCCGTACTCGAATTTTATAACTTTCCTTATTTGGAAAACGAACGTTAATTTATACATATTATACGTAAACTGACGAAAGAAACTTCATGTGGCCATTAGTACATAATTGTGAGACACGGTACTACCTACCGTTCTTTTGACAGAGTTGACAAAGCGAAGCGTAGTCAAGATAGCGAGAGTCCTAGTGAATTTCCTGAAGACCCAATTTGGGTCGGAAACATTGGTACAAGTTCAAGATTTCCTCGACGTCCCAGAGACTGCCAATAATATTTTGTTCACGTATTGACTGCTAGCAGTTATCTCCTGACGTGAGACTGCAGTTGTAGGAGGGACCGCCCTCTTACTTTTCATTATCACGATTTTTTGAAGTGAACTGCAGCTGCAGAGAATACTCTGCATACCATATGAAGTATTATGCCCATAGCTATGCCTGTTACGCTGGTATCATGCCATGGTACATGTGTGCCTACTCATGTGTATTACCAGGTATATGCTAGCGTAATTGGGCCACCCCAGAATCTTTCATTTGCAGCTGTGTATGTCACATGTGATTCTAGATGGCTCTGTGGTATGCCCACTGTGACCTTTATTTTGCACTCTAAAGCCATCCACTTGTAGGTTTTCATGCCTAGTAACCTGGCCACAGCCAGATAAACTGTGAAGTAGTTGTGGTGCTTATGTTGTGCAGGCTCTTTGCGCTGTTTTTTTTCTCCACTCTGTTAAGCAAAAAGGTTGTTTTGTGGCATAGTGCAACAAAGTGAGAGCCCGGAAACCGTAGTGGAAGAGAGAGTGGACTTATATTTATTGGTGGTGTAAGGACACAGTTTGTGTTATCTTTCCCTCACATTGCTAGCCCCTGTGGCCTCACTGCTCATCACATTGCTAGCCCCTGTGGCTGGTGATTCTGACAGTATTAGGGCATGCGAAAGTCCATGCCTATCCATATACGTCTGATCTTCCCATACATTAGCGTACCTAGCATATATGATCCATGACAGGGTCCTGTTCAAACAGAAGGTCGCAGTTTTTGTAGACATTACGAGATTACATTAGCGGATGAAATTGCTAAATAAGCCAATGAGTCAGTTTCTTTTTCGTAGTGATAGTTTGGCTATGGATGGAATTCACAGCAACTTTTGCAGGTTTCACAGATGTCTTTGATGGTATTGTGTGAGGTAAGCTCCTGTGTTTGTGTGCCCAGAACAGAATAGAAGGAATGCCACGAGGGAAAGCTTTCATCAAAAACAGAAAGGTATCCATGTGTTTGGAATGATGGATGTCTTGGCATGTGTGTAGGGCCACCTCAGATACATTTTTTCAGCTTCTCCCATTCCCATCTTTTCTCCAATTTCTGTGCCTGTTTGCGAGACACAACCTCCTGAGTAGAGAATCTTCTTTGTGACTGGGAGCTGGCTGGCTGAGGACGTGGGCACTGTTTGGAGTGTTTCTCGGTTGCAAAGCGTTCGGGAAGTTTTCATAGGCGTTATCGAGTTTACATTTAGAGGCCAAAAAGCTAATTCAAACTTCCAGGAGTGAGCCTATAAGCAACAAAAAGAGGAAGAGTTATCAATTCTTGTAATTGCATATGGACATACCAATATCTCCCCCACTTGTAACAGTTGTTTCTTTCCAGGAGAATCTCATTGGTAGGGAAGCCTAAGCAGGTAGTACATATGTATGATGTCGTTTGCCCAAAAATAGTCAGAAAGCCAATGCAAGAGAGCAAGTGAGATACTGCTCCTTGGTCTGCCACTACAGCTGATTTACTCACCCTGCAATGCAGAGGGCCAGCAGCACTGCAAGCACAACACAAAAGTGGCTGACTTGGTACTATTATTCATATCTGACTAGAGCGTTTGCAGTGCTGTTGGCCATTTGCTGCAAAGGAGAGGAAAAACGGCTTCACAGGAGTTCTTCATTTACCACGATAACCCTACCAATTGAGGAAATCATCGAGTTAACAAATACCAATTACAGCACTCAATACTATGAGAACAGAGCCAGTAGTCACATCATGCTCTAGTAGGGTAATTATTTCTACCCACATCCTGACTCTAGTAACTGTAACTTGATTGGACAGATAACTTGTAGCTATACATGGAGCAATATGGGAAAAGAGTACATAGATCACATTTCTTGTGAATGACACTGTGGTTCCCTGTGTGTACATATGCAGGAAAAGGAGGCAATGGAAAAATAGGTGGCTAGATATGTATGTAAAGACTTCCTGCAAGAAAAAGCCAGACTTGTAATCATTGCTGAGTACTTACTAAAGGCCATGTTTTTACCATAAACCACATCAACCCAGGCCTCATCCTGAAACCTCACATCAACCCCAAGCAAATTTTATTCAGGACACCAGCCGTTCTTTGGCCTATGGGAGGGGGGAGGTGAATGTCTGGGCACTTAGTAAGTGGCTAATGACCTTACTGGCATGGGAATGAGGCCACCCTGGCCACCCTAGCTAAACTTGAATTGGTCCATGGCCATATTGTTCCCAGACCTCCGCCCAGGTTTTGGATCTACTGGCTCTAACTGCCAGGGTTCTACTCTAACTACCAGAGTTCTACTGGGGCTCCGTGTACCATTGCCTGTTTGGGGGTGGCCACTGGAATGTAAACTTATATACCCTTATAAGGGAATCGGTGATAAACCTTGTTCTCCTTTATTTATCACGTACATGTATGTAGCTAGTGGTATTCATTCCGTTTGACATTCCATGCATGATCCACACCTGTTCTGATAGTTTGCCAGTAAATCGAGCCAGATCTCGTTTGTAAGCCAAATAGTCATCTCCTTTGTTGCTTCACTGCTAAATAATGTGCACATAATTAGTAACAGTATTCACTTCCCAGTCATATTGGCTTCGTGGTTAGGCATTGCCCAAAATTATTTCAGCATAATTTTAGGCATAGTAGGTACAGGAGGGCATTGTGAGGCTGAGTATTGTGCCTGATTGGCATAGCTGCAGACTTTATCAATATTTTAGCTTGACTAAATAGAATACTAATTACTGTGCATCATTTAGAGTTCCCAACCTCAGGTGATAAAAATGGCTACTACTGAGGCCTTTGTAGAGAGTGGCTCAGAATTTGAGGATGAGGCTGATGCAACAACTGCTAGCAGTTACACGTGTAGTTGATGTGCTGAAACTCTGACCGCCAGAATTTGAGTAAAATGGGGGGGGGGACTGGCGGAGAGCATTATAGGGGAACAGCGGGGAAATTAAGGAATAGCATAATAAGATGTTGAGTTGGCAGTTCTTGGGGTTGGCAGCTCTTGGGGTTACAGTGAATGGCAGAATTTTGAAGCTGCTACATGTTTTTACCAGCCGGGCGCACGCAAAGCGCACGCTGGGCTGGTACTACGTTCCTGTGTCTGTCTGTTTGTCTGTTCATCTGCACTTCTCACGTGCACCAAATTACGTCATTACATTACTATGCAGCATGTAGCCACGAGCACAACTGGAAGTTTGCGGGGCTGAATAGGCCAAGGTACGTCAAGCTAGCTTAGTTTTGTGTTGCCTACGTGGCGAAAAAGTGGTACGTATCGATGATACTTCTGAAATTCTCACAGCTATCTGGAAGTGCACTATGAAATTGCCGAGTAAGCGCTATACAAGATGAGACACCTGATCTGTTCAACGGCTGCATTTACTGTAGTTTGGACTGACCTTCAGCTGTATAAAATACCTGGCTGGTTTTAGATGTAACCATGAAAATAACTGACTATACGGTATATGTGGATGCCACGTAACTACATATATTGATTTTGGTATCGTTTGCCAACAATCAAAGATAGCACCTACTTTGCTACAAGGGCAGTATTCAAGTGTCTCCAAGTACTGACATGACTATCATCGTTTGAGGCAAAGGTTGGGTATCTGGGGAGTTATTAATCCTTTGGCTCTGTAGCTTCGACTCCTTGGCCGCAGCCTCTGTTAGTGAGTGAGCTGTGGTTGCTATGGCAATGAATCACTAATACACTTGCGTATCTGGTGGTTACCGTATCCAGTGGTGCAATTTGGTACGTAAATGAGTTACTGCTGTAACAGTGCTACCCTAGGACCGTGGTCAGGAGCACATCGAGCCACATACATGTAGGTGGCAAGGATCAATCACCAATGGCAGAAAGGGCACACTTGAACCAAAGCCTTCTGAATGCTTTGTCAGACGCTCTTAGGCTTTGTGTAGAGCACTTTAGCCAATTCCAGCTGTCCATTCAGACAGTCTGAAGGAGACGTAGGATTCCTTATGATGCCCACTGCATACAGTCACCGGGAAAAAATGGGCTGAACTTGGAAGTGCTCTGCAAAGTTGTGTTGGTGAGGTAGTGTTTGTGAGAGTGCGTCTGGATTTCTGTGTTTTTGTTGGTTGTGACAGTAAACAGTTATTGTTTTTATCGGATGCGAACAAGGGCTCAACACTGTTTGTCTGTGGAGACGTAATGTAGAGTTTAGAATACAGAGGTGTTCTAGTGAAGCACTGATATTAGCATGAGAATTACTGACGGAGCGCTCAGCAAACATCAACTGTGGATGCAGCCAACTGTCACACTCAGTAGACAAACACACTGATATACTGAGATCGTTTGACAGCCTTTAGGTGATGATGACTGCCATTTCAGAATATCTGCTGCTCGTCTCTCCCTCTGGCACTCTCCATTTGGATCTCAGCTGCTCTTCTCACCAGTTGGCACTCGCTGTCCCATTCATGCATGCCCTCCCTCTCCTTTCCTCTCCTCTCTTCTCTCCTTGCCCCTCCCCTCCCCTCCCCTCCCCTCCCCTCCCACAAGGCTAGTAACTATGAAGAAAGTACCTACATGTATGTAGCCAAGCATTTCTGTTCCTGCTGAGCAAAATCTGATGCATTCAACAATTTTTGACACTTTTTTTAACTGTCATACGTTGTAGCTTTGGCAACCAGTGGTGAACATAGACCATGGAAATTTCTGCTGTATCACAGGTGAAGTAGGGGGTGGAGTTCCAGTTGTTTCCCCCCAAAGGGTGCTCCCCCCCCCCCCCTCTCTACTTAGGGTAAACACTGGAACAGTTAGTACCACTCTCAATTGATTCCATGACAATTTTTCAAAATATGCTTAATAACCTACCTTGGCGTGGATCTCATTACTGAAAAGAGCTGCAGGGGTTGGTATTAGTTGGAGGGTAGTACTTTTAGGTGTTGAGTTTGTCTTCCAAGGGGGGGGAGGGATAAAGAAACACTTTGCTTGAAGGGATTTGACTACGTTTTGTCCTCAATCAAATGCTTTAACCACTTGGCCACATCCCACCACTACCTGTGGTACTGGGGTGGGAACTGTTAGCCCACAGTTCATATAGATTTTGTGTAGTGCTGCAGAGGTACATGTCTGATTTCTGCACATTCCAAAATGCCAAGGCACACTCTTGGTATGACTAATGTCTGTGTTTGTTGATGCACTGGGAAGGATGTGCAGGCATAACACACACCCTGGGTGGGTAGTGGGTAGGCAGGTCTCTATAATGGGGACTAAAGTACTTAATGTGCTTTGTCTGCTGTGAAAATGTTATTCAGAAGTTGGCAAACAAACTGTCAGGTGGCACTAAGATAATGCCAGCTGAAGGTGTGTGTCTGGTGGCACTAAGATAATGCCAGCTGAAGGTGTGTGTCTGGTGGCACTAAGATAATGCCAGCTGAAGGTGTGTGTCTGGTGGCACTAAGATAATGCCAGCTGAAGGTGTGTGTCTGGTGGCACTAAGATAATGCCAGCTGAAGGTGTGTGTCTGGTTATGTTTTCAAGCTTTCTCCATTTGAAAGAATTTGCAGGTGTGCAGAGATGCTATATAAGTCTCATTCCCACGCTCCACTCCATGAACAAAGCTAGATAGTGGAGCCTGGGAATGAGACTAGTATTTACAGCACGTCTCCAGTTTTACGATCTATCTACACAATTTGCAGCGCCAGACTACATCAATCCAACTCTTAGCCACACAACATTAATTGTCTGTTTCTGCTTTCCATGTGGGCCAATACTCCATTGGGGTCTTAATTACATTTGCCATGAACAGTTCAACATACTAGAAACAAAAAAAGTCGGGTGTATTCAGTACTGCGAGAAGTGCAAATCCAGTTACATATTCAACACCAGCTCACACACACATGCATGCACACACAGTTCTACTTGTCAATCCTGTGATGTATGGTGGAGTATAATCATAGTCCCCTCCCCTCCCTCCCTCCCCTCCCCTCCCCTCCCCTCCCCTCCCCTCCCCTCCCCTCTGCAGAGCTGGAGGAAGCGGTTCTTCTACCTCCGCTCCAGCAAGGTGCTGGAGTACCACAAATCAGAGAAGGAGGACGGAGAGCGGAAAGGGGTCATAAACCTGGAGGACTGCAAAGCTGTCAACTCAAATCTCACTCACAAGAAGTACCAGTTTGTGTTTGATATAGAGACCAAAGACCGCACCTACTTCCTGGTGGCCAAGAGCCAGGAAGAGATGACGGAGTGGGTGGACGCCATCTGCAAAGCCTGCAACTTCTCAACGTTTGTTCTTGTTCCAGGTTAGTATGGCTTCGTTTTCAGTCTGTGGGAGAGTCTGCTGTTTTTACCTATGAGTGAACAAGTTTAATTATGCGTGGACAGAAACCAAAAGGACGGCTACCAGGGTGGCACCAGCTTCAGTGCTTAGTCTACTGGCACGAACGCTATGTCTTAGCTGGCGCATAGTCCCTATGGCTGGCAGCAGAGGTGTCTATGGTACTAATGCTACGATGTTGCCTGGGACTGACCGTATATGCAGGCCTGTAGTCAGTCTCATTCCCAGACAATCACCCTCTAGGTTAGTCTCATTCCCAGCCCATCACCCTGTAGACTGGTCTCATTCCCAGCCCATCACCTGACCTCGGTCACACTTGCTATATGAGTATTATGCCCGTACTTTTATCCCCTGAGGAATTGAACAAACCCATAAGCACCATATGAGTACATGTACATGTACATGTATGGAATGGATATGGGAGTACAGGTGTGGCCTGTGCACAAGGCTAGGTCCACACTCTTAGTTGCTAACATGACTGTATTTGGTAAGATTCTCACATTTTGCGTTAGAAACAAGGAACGAAAGGTATATTAATTGTGTGGCTTATCTGTGGGTGGTAATGTGAAAGCCTTATGAAATGAGGCATGAGAACTATGCATGACTGGAGCTGTACTCATGCTTGCCCCACAGTATTCACATTCACCTAATGTACTCTCTACAAGGTACTGTTCATCTATAAATCTAATGCCTTGACTTATGAATCTCCTCTCTCTCTCTCTCTCTCTCTCTCTCTCTCTCTCACACACACACACACACACACTCTCTCTCCTTCCACACAGGTGAGGGTCCTCGAAATGCAAAAACCTTCCCTACCAAGAGCACAAACCCACAAGTATCCGCTCCCCTGCCCCCGGCAGGAATTCCACTGAGTGAGAGATTTAAGCCCACCGAGAACGGCCTCGGGGGCGATTCTATCTACTCCCTAGCTGTGGCAGAACAGCAGAGTGTGCAGAGACAGCTCACAAAGGAGCCGGAAATTCCAGCTGGTGTTCCGCTATCCGAGGCCCTAGCATCCAAAGGAATGGGAAGTGGAGGGCGATCTGCTTCTGTCTCTTCTCAGTCTCGTGCTTCCATAGACAGCTCGAGTGTTGGAGATGTTGCAGCGAACAGACTATCGGGAATGTCAGACTCGCACTACTTTGTTCCAAGATCGTTTGAGAGCGGGGCTTACTTTGGTCCGGGTATGGATACTAACGCTGTCTACGCCTCCCCTCCTAGTAATGCGCCACTGTTCAGTGGTTCCCAGGGGCATTTTGAATCCAAAGCTAGATCAGCCACGATGCTCCCCTTGACGAACGACCCATTACCTCCTGATTGGCGTCATAGAGGACTGACTAGTGCAGCTTCGTATGCTGGAAGGACTACACCAACAAGCGGATCAGGTGCACAGATGCTCGAAAACGGGTATATGAAACCGAGACCAACTCCCGACCGCGTTCCAGACTACGACTACCCCCCACTGGGTCCTCCTCGCCCTGCAGGCCCCGGGAATGTGTCTCCTCCACGGCAGCATCGTTCGGCTCTCCTGAGCCACAGTGGCAGCGTATCCCCGACCACTCCCCCCGATGACCGCTCTGAAACACCTCCCGACGACTCCCACACCTACATAAACGTCCGTTCCTTTCAGGAAGACTTCCCACCCCCCATCAATCGATCTAATAAGCCCCCACTTCCCCAACCCCCCAGGATCGATCGGAATTTGAAACCGGTACGGAAGTCAAATGCGGAATCAGAAAGTGATTCACCTGTACCACTTAGCAGCCCTTCTAGAGACTCACCGAGTATACTGCGGCAGAGAGACTCCATATCTGGCAGTCCACCAGATGAAAACGGCTCTATCTTTACGGATTCTGACATGCCTCGTCGTACTAGCAAATCAACGACTTACACTCAGGTTAATTTCAACCCACTCACCCAGAGACCCATTCCCCTTCCCCGGAGCGGACCGGGGAAACCGGCCCGTCCTCGGGTAGAGTACTCCGATGTCGATCTTGAGGCAACGAGGCTGCGTATCGAGGAACAGAAGAAGCTGTTTGAGAGACAGAAGGTAACTCTGCGCACGGCGGAGAAGGAACACTTGTCGGAGAAGTATTATGTCAATATTGCCCAGGACGGTGAGATCGATGACGATACCAACCCAGATTACTACACCCACACCCACATGAGAGTGAGTCTGCTACAGTCATGGGGCTCAGACTGAGTGCTGTAGTCGTGGGGCTCAGACTGAGTGCTGTAGTCGTGGGGCTCAGACTGAGTGCTGTAGTCGTGGGGCTCAGACTGAGTGCTGTAGTCTTGGGGCCCAGAGATTGAGTGTTGTAGTCGTGGGGCTCAGACGACTAGAACACTCAGTTTAAGCCCCATACTGTAACACGCAGTGGGGCTTGGACTGAGTGCTGTAGTCATGGGAATTAGACTGAGTGCTATGCATGTATTTGTGGAGCTTAATTGGACTGTGTGCTTCCAGCACTTTTACCTCCCATTACCTCATAACGGATAAAGGTCTATAACAAGGTGAGTATATACCAGAGCCTGGGGCTGAAGCTAGACTGTAGCAGTTCTGCAATGGTTATGGACTTCGTTGCAACTGCAACTGAAGGAAGGTCTATGAATCTTCAATATTTGCGTACTCCTCAGTTAGACCTACTAGTTATCATTCAAATAAAAGATCTCGTCAGGGCTTTTGGCAAGCAGGATTGAATAATGTATATGGGGAAGCAAGATTTCCAGTGGCTAGTAATGAAACACCCCCCTGGTAAACTTTGACCCCCAGGTAAACTTTGATGCTTGTCTGCTGGGTTCTAAGACTACTTCTTCTATTATAGTCTTTAGGCTGAGTCAGGGGGGAGGGGGAGGGGGGGAATTGTCCCTCCCGTTCCTCCAGCTCACTTGACAACATCCATTATAGGCAGTGTGCTTATTTCGTAGATTCACTGCTGTAAATGGTGGTAGTGATTAATTTTCGCTTTTTCCGCATTCATAGAATTTTTCATTTGAAGACGCAGACAAACCAGCCTACTATGTTCACCACATGGCAGTTGAAGACATACCCGTAAGTGTCTCATTTCTTTGCTACTGCTTGCTTTGGAGTGGAGGTCTAGGGAAGGATGGACGTTTTTTTTTTGAAGTTTGCTATTGTGTGGGTTGGGTTTCCCAGAGCTGTTTATGAGCCCTAAAATTTCATTCTCTTTCAGGACAGCGAAGAAGGTGAATTGTATGAGGTGAGCTCTAATACTCGTTGGGTACTGAGACCAGGGGGGGGGGCATTAATCACATTTACAGATTCATAAACGCTACAGTTTATCTTGAACCCTCTCACCTTTGAAGGGGAAGGAAGTTTACTTCATATCTAAAAACTAGCCGGGTCACAATGTGCAGAGAGGCTTCATTTCCAGTACAGCAATACCTTCCGTAAAAAAAGACTCACATTTCACTTTATGTGTAGCATTGTGGAGTTATGCGTCTGTAAAGTCAATGTGTTCAAAAAATATGGGATGTGCCAGTAGTCACTCTGTGGGTCAATCGAATTTTTTCTTGGGCAAGGACAGCAGCTATTCTCAGACAGCAAAAGAAGGCCATGAATCTACACTTCTTATAGCTACTCTTCGGAGCCCGTTTGTACCACAGACCAAGCGCTGAAACAGCAGAAGGTAGAGAAGTGCAACCGTCTTTCGAGCAGTCCCTGCCCATGCGCAATTAAATAAGCTAATCACGTGAGAAAATGTGCCAGGCTCTCCAGCAACGCGCACGAGAGCCTGGGGACGAGTCTAAGGATCTCCCCCGTTGTACGATTTTTCGAGGGGAGAGCCTGGGGACGAGGGTACTGAAGTTAACAATTCTTCACTGAATCGAATTTCAAACTTCTTTTCTTTTCTGCCTACAGGCACCAAGACAGACATAATTTTCAGTGTATCAGACTTGTCAATCACCTGTGCATAATATTGTATATGCATGTTAATAGAAATTCGGCCAAAGAGTTTTTTTTTGTTTTACTTCCATTCATGTCTATATACGTGTATTCTATTTATTCAGATGTTTTAAACATTATGCATGTAATGTATTATTCCCCAATCATTGTTTGCCTGCTCAGTGTAATCTTCCTTACTTCAGGGGCAGTGCTAAAGCATTGATTTCATAATGGCATGACTCCCATGTTAGGCTTACTATAATCAAGTGAAGCAAAATTAATGACGATTGAAGGTCTCAGAATCAGAGTGATCTAACCCACAGATGTTGACCTTGCCCCCCTCCCCAAACTTGAGAATATGCCATTTCAGGAAACACTGAAATTCTAATTTTGGTCACGCCAACAGAGTATATGCATATTTTTTACTTACAATTGCACAATTTCCAGTAGCTACCATTGGTTCTGAGCACTTCGATTATTTAGTGACATACAATAAATTTGCAAATTGGATGAGAGTGCATGTGATTGCCTACTATTAATCATATCCTTTTCTGTTCTCCTTAGAGTTGGCCAGAATACATAGTGGAAAATGTGGAGAGGGTCTGGGAACGAGACTAGTAAATGCGCTGCCATGAACTTCCTGTAGAAAGAGAAAAAAAAGGGCAACCCTCTTCTCCCAACGGAACCCTAGGCCATGTGACACTGCCACGTTAAGGGATGAACGGGCAGGTCGTTCCGGCTGACCGAGCCTTCAGCCTTTCGGGCGCCTGTCCGCTATGGTACATCGGGTCTGTTTAGTGTGTGCCAGGCTTTGGGAATCAAGGGAGGAACACGGACGGATCCTAGGCCGTACTGTCCGAGACCACCGTGGCAGTTACCAAACCACGTTACCCTCTACCTGAACACACATGGTCACAGCCCGGAGCTAACTGCTCCACCCACTATACATATGTTAGCATAAGTTTGAAAAAAAGTTACGTTTTGCTTATGGGTTTAATTAACGTAACACCGAAATCAATTACATGACGTCACACGCAACTCAGTGGTATGGTACGCACTAGCGCCACGTGCGCCAATACTACGCCCGTAGTCTCGTCCCGGGATCCCAGGCAGGGAGGCGGGCGTCTGGGCACGAGACTACAGTACCCGAGACTAATTCTTTCAGCTCCTGAAACACATGTTAAGAGTATTTATCAGGGGAAAAGTTCAATATCTGTGGGTTTAATTGACCAATCTGGTTCTGACCCCTTCATATCTTACCAATTGCTCATCACATACTTCAAGCCCTACTAAAACATTTTTCCTAGTGTCTGAAAACATGTATGTTTTCATAGCCTTTGAACAAGGGTAGGTAACTGAAGTTTATAGCTAGTTTAGTTGATGTAATTTTTACGCTCGATATTGTGGCTTGCTCAATCATCATGTATATTAAGGTAGGAAGGGAACTTAGTAGGGTTGAAGCCGAATCTCCGAACCAAGTTGATGGCTATGTTGGCAATATCCTAGCCTACACCCACATGACAATGTATATGTAATAGCATGGTTTGGAGTGAAATTTGGGATAAATCATACGAGTAATGTACCAAGGATGGGGTTAAATTACACGAGGCGAAGCCGAGTGCAATTTACCATCCTAGGTACATTACGAGTATGATTTATCCCAAATTTCACTCCGAACCATGCTATCACATGTTAATCTTATAGCTCCCAACAACAGTGAAATTTCACATAACAACAGTGAAATTTCATATAACAACAGTGAAATTTCACATAGCAACAGTGAAATATCAAGAAGAGTGAAATATCAAAATAATTTCATTGTTTCAAATAGGAGTTTACCATTAGCTCTACGCCTCGTGCAATTACTGCCTTACTTGTGTAATTAATTCCCAAATCGCACTGCCAACCATGCTGTCACATGTTAATCGTATGCCCTTAGGCTATTAGCGCTATTTCCATGGAAACAACAAAATTTGGTAAGTTACTTATGAAGGTTGAATATGCAACTTTGCCCATGGTTACCATGGGATACGACTGGCAGTGCAATTATAGCGTCTTGAGGCTACAAAATCAGTGCAATTACAGCTATAATCGCACTCCTGGCTCTAATGCATTCTCTATGTAGACTCAATATAGGTATATGATTAAGGTAAGAACCTAATCACCCCCTCTGCTTAATATTCACAAAAAAAAAACTCTTTTGCTAAAATTCCAAATATTGCACTCCCCGCACAGTATCACTCCTCATCGTCACATCGTCATCGAGAAAGCCGTGTGCCTCTGCATACTGTAGGACTGATTTTGAATGTGTAGTAAAAAAAATTATGTTTGTAATAATTGCGATAGGACAGACCTACACATGCACCGTAGTCTTTTAATTGTGTTTGCTTAAACTTAGCAACCTGGTGCAATGGATCTTTTACCATTATGATGTGATGGGGGATAACAGTGAGCACTAATGGAGAAAATACATGAATTATGTAGCATGTTATGTTTTCATATAAGAAAACTACATGAAAGCACATGTCCGCATGTATTTTTTCCAGTTAGTGCTCACTTTTACCCGTAATGGGTAAAGGAAATTATAGAACCTTGCAATTAAAACCAGTCCTACAAGCTGTGCAGCCTAGCTGAACCTCAGTAGGAGCAATGGCGCATGTTGAGGCTAGCCAGTTACAACACTCTCACAACAGTAGATTGCATGAGTGGTAGGTCTAAATCCTCCGTGTCTGGTATCTTAGAATCCGCAGCCATAAGGTATTTCAGCCCCACCCACAAAGCACCACACCCATAATGTCATGGAAGACTCTAGGTAATTCAAAGTTGAATATTTCTACTATTAGTGCACAGGTCCTGATATTTACAAAACATAGTGTCATTATCTAATTTGAAGAGCTATCCTATACCACACACAGCCAGGGTTTATCAGGCAGAGAAGTTTCCCATACCATGGATGCAGTAAAATTCTGGACACCATTTAAGTCAAGCCAGTGTTTTGGTTGTACCAGTATGTTAGTCAGTACAATGAACATAACAGAAAAAAATCCTACTACTGGTCTGGTACAAGTAGTTCAATCAGCAAACCTAGTGGCTTCAAGATGGTCAAAACCTTTTTAAAAAAAATACAATTGGCAAAAAAAAATTGGGGGTGAACGGAAATGAAAAATTAGTATCAGAATATCATGAGTTCTGCATGTGGACAAACTAAACCGCCTCAGAATTAAGACTCCAGAATGCATGCACCTCTGAGACCTACAATATCGCGGGGCATGCTCCCCCCCCCCCCCCCCCAAAAACTCAATAGCTATCCTGACAGTATATCTTGCTGGCACACTGATGACACCATTGGTGGTGGCTACATGTACATATATATACATGCATCATGTGATGTCACCATCAACACTTATATAAGTCTATATTTCGTGAAATGAATTCCATCTGATTTTAATAATGGGCAGGGTGGTGTCATTACAGAAGATACCTGGCTTTAATGGTTGATACAAAAAGTACAAAAAGATTGATGTGTGGAGGTTGGAGGGGGAAATTTGCAAACTTTACAGGACGCAGATACAGGATCGGACACACACACACACACACACACACACAAAAATAATTTCAAAAGAGCATGTATATAAATAATAGCAAAGACAATCTTGACTTTGACAAAAAAAAATTGGCAAAGTCTACTACTGGCTAGATTTTCCCGTTGCCTTGGTGTTGGGGGGCTAACTGGATAATTTGTGGTGTGGTCCCTTGAGATTGCAGAACTTGAGCGCCAGGGAGCATGACTTGTGGTATAAGATAAGCCCCTGATCGTCCGGGGGTCAAACCCCAAACTGTCGTAGCTGCAGGGTTCACAAATGTTACGTTCTTAGCAGAAAAATCGAGAGGGTTGTTAGTAAGATTTTGGGCCACAGGAGTTGTCAAATTTGACAGCTGAAAGGCTGTGGATGGCTGCACACAAGGCATTATCTGCGTTGGAATTACGTTGCTCAACTGCTGCGGTTGTATCGCAGTGGGTAGCTGAGCATGCGTGACTGCTTGACCGTGCGGTTGAATCAGGCTAAAAAAGCCGCCTTGTTGCGGTTGTGTCGTCTTTGTTGCTGCCGCTGTTACTATGGCAACGACCGAATTTCCTCCACTGGTTGCAGTGTTGGCTGGCAATTGATTAACCTGAGATTGTACTGCAAAAACCCTCTCATTCTGCTGCAATGATTTGGTTTGTTGTGAGGAACAAGCCGCGGTGCCCGTTGGCCGAGATGACTGCATCAGCTGCTGTTGTAAGTGAGCGATTTGTAACCGCAACTGTTTCTCAATGGTGGACGAGTCACTGTCCTTGCCGTTCAGTTGTACCTGAACTCTTGCCTGAGGTTGGGGAGAGCTCTGTTGTGCTGCCAAGAGTGTGGCAGCGTGCTGAGGCTGATCGTGGCTTTGCTGGCTGACCACGATTTGAGGCACCCCCTGCAGCACATGCGCTACTTTTTGAGGACTCTGCTGCCCTATTTGTTGCCCATTGGCGGCGACACTGGTGGCATTTGGTAGCATCATCAAAACGGGCTGTTGTGAACCACTAGCTGACTGCATTAGAATCGGTTGTGGTACCTGCTGCGCTGCTGCTACCCCCGGTTGGAATATATTCAGCGGGGTATTGAAAGTTTGGCCGGCTACTTGAAAGACCGTTGGAACGGAAATGAGAGAGGGTGAAGACCGACTTGTGTTTGCGGAACTCACAACAAGGGTATGGTTTGCCGAGGGTAGTGACTGAGGGGACTGAACATACATGGCTTGTGCAACCCTCGGACTAGCAGGAAAGAAAGTTCCCCCCATAGGGCTGACAGTGATGGCGCCTCCATGCACCTTGGGTAGTAGGATACTGGTAGGTGTGCTTGGAGAGCTACTGGAACTACTCGATGTACTGTATTTTCTGGACGATCTTTGAGATGACATATTGCAGCCCACGACTGGTTCTCCAGACTCTCTCATTTTATGAGCGAATTTTACGTGTTTTCTCATCGAGCTCGGATCTGTGTAGCTCTTGCCACAGCCTGGAAACTTGCAGGCGTACGGTTTGCGGGTGATGTGAGTCTTCATGTGCTTGGCACGATCGCTTGTGTTGTTGAAACGCTTATTGCAGCCCTCAAAGTGACAGACATAGGGTTTCTCTCCAGTGTGCGTCCTGATGTGCAGCTTCAGATTCTCCAGTCTGGAGAAGCAACGACTACATCCACTGATTTCGCACTTGTAGGGCTTTTCACCTGTATGGCAGCGAAGATGGGTGATGAGCTTGTATCTTGCATCGAAGGGTTTCTGTCCTCTGGAGCAGTCCTTCCACTGGCACACGTACTGCGACATCGCGAGAGTGTGTCCTCTGTCCAGATGTGAAACAAGGCTGCGAAGGCTGGAGAATTCATGGCCGCAGTCGTTCCACAAACACACCTGTAATTCATCGTCATCTTGGAGTTGGCCAGCAGCGTTTGTGACGGGTGTCAGCTGGGAGAAGATGACGTTCGAAAGGGGGCCGTGGGGGTCCAACATGATATTCAAACCTGGAGGGGAGCTGGAGAGATTGGTTGGAGAAGCTATGTTTGAGGAGAGGGGAAGGGACTGCATTTCGGGTCTCATGTTGTACTGGGCAGATGTGGGTGTGTCCGGGCTGTGTGGGAGACTGGAACCCTCGTTCTAGAGAGGTATGGAGGGGAAGAGAATTAATGCAGTAATGAACAGCCTCACACACAATATACAAATTTCTGAGTACGGGTTGCAAGTAGCCTCTATCCCAGTCCACGAAAGAGTGGCCTGTTTGCCCATGTTTTTATGGTAATCGAAAAATATTTAATATTCACCGTTACGTATACGAACTGCGTATTTATCATTTCACGAAAGTAAAAAGTGAAGATAGCAAGCTTTGAGCCCGGTACTGATGCTTTTTTATCACGTAGATGCCTAGAAAATGATTGTTGGTTTGAGCCTTTGATTCTGCTTGCCTCTGAAAGGCCTAGAACACCCGATCTAGAATTAAAAATCAAGAAAATTGAGCAGCTCACAGCCACTGCCAGCACTTCCGAATTTTGATGGTAAGATGGCTACCACAGTCCTAGCAGATAGAAAATTACAAGAAAATTGCTATTCTTGACTGGTTACAAAGTCATTTCAAGAAGTTAGTTCCTATACTCATACACTGCCTCCATACTACTCACTGCCATGTGACCAAGCTTGCTTATGAATATGTTTACTGATCATTTTCTGTAGATTCTTGTGCACGCATGAACAGTATTTACCAGGCCACTCTTTCGTGGACTGGGAAAGAGGCTAGTGGTGCATGTGGATTCTCATACTACTTGAGAATAAACGCATTTTGCAGTTCGTGCATGTGTTATCTTGCCTAGTGCTCGTGAAGAATTCTAGCTACTGAGCTACAAAAGAACTGATGGTTCAAAAATCATTGTTCCTAGGCCTGGCTACTCTACAGTGGCCTAGTCCTATGTGGTTGGTTGCTAAGTAAACACAAAATTCTATTAAATTACTTGAAAATTACATTAAGGAGTTACTCAGAACTAAGCTACATCCCATGTGTCCTTGTATGCACAAGAATTATTTAATAAGAGCAGCTATTGGAGCTGGTTGTACACACCAGAAAAAGTGACTTAATTATACAGGCATGTGAGCATACTGTATTTCCGCAATCACATGCCGTGGCTACTAATTACTTCAGCACACGATTTACTTGAGGGTGGTGACTAACCAAGAGCGGCATTTATTAAACTTAGCATACACCATTCAGAAGTCCTTCCGAGTGTGTGGAATCTCTGTGAATGTCGACGGCACAGAAGACCAACGAGATTCATTGCATAAAGAAGGCAGGGCAGCTGCAGACGCGTAAGAGACACTGCTAAGTGTAGCCATGTAATTCCTGTCACGAACTTGGTCATGTGCTACTTTAATACTAGCTAAAACAGGGCGGCATCTATTTCATTCAGCAATTCCCCGAGGTGCGGCTACAATTCGAAAGCAGGCCCTAGACGAGGGCGGCGTATTCATGACTGGATAATTTCTATATATAGCAGTGGTGGAGTCAGTGCTGACTATGAAATACCAGCTGCATTGTCTACCACAAATGGACCCTATACAACCCCCAGGCCACCCCTCTTCACACTCCTTCAGCAGCCCATAGATTAAAACTGCTATATATCAGCATGTTATCTTTGGTTCTTCACCCCACCCTTACTATTATGGCCACCTATCAGCTACTACATCTCCCATTGTTTGGAGAAAGCTGCAAACCCATTGGTCAGTACGGCATCTGTTGCCACAGCTGGTGCGTTTTTCATTGGTTGCTGGAGGAGGCCCAAGTATAATGCTTATCACAACAACCAGCAACAACAGTGGGGGGTTGGGCTACACATGTGCACACTAAAGATAATCCTCAACCACACCACTGATGTGATAATTACACTCAGCTGTTATTCATACTACAAAAGTTGGGGCACATTCGATCCTAACAGCCACCCCCTGTCAGGCTTAAGAGCCTATTTTGACTCTTGTGTTTACAGCCACAAGGTAAACAAAAAAGGATGCCACACAACATTTACTGGGGTTATTCATATCCCCTAGTCTGCCACACCCATGCATCAATGTTAAATACAAGATTGTAAACAGAGCTATAATTATGGTCCCAAAATAGTGAAGGATGGCTATTGGTGGTTTAGTAATAACAAAGGATGAACACTAGTTCTGTTGTAGCAAGCAATCGCACTGCAGTTCAGAGCGTGACATCACAACATTCCTGCATCTGAAAGGGCAGACGGTGAGTCTTGGGTCTGCACCTGTACAATGTTTTGGGCTCAGTTATTGCATTACCCATTTGTGGCAGCAGCATGGAGCATCGAGACAGACTCTGCTGTGCCCCAGTAACCACTTTCTGGACAATGCGCCGAGAAAGACAACTGCCAATGTGTATAATTTTATCTTTACACAAAAGATCACATTATTGCACTCTGTATACAAAATATTGCATGTTCCAGGCAGTCTGTCGCTGCACCATGACTGCAAACATGGGGAGCCAGTCGATGAGTATAATTTAACTAATTAGTGAAAGTTATCAGTTCATTTGGAAGCCCCTCAACTTAACCCTCATTATGATGGCATGCAACAGCTGTGCAACTGCATCGTATGTGGTGGCGTTTTAGACCTTACTCCCCAGTTTTTCCGACAGCTGTGAGATAAATCTGGGCAAGGAAGGCCAGGGTAGGGGGCAGGGCAATAAGAAATGCTATACTTATTGTGGTGGGATTAAAGAGCGCTTAATGACGTCACTATAAATGTGCTCCTAATTTCTGTCAAAGTACCTTTGTACATGAGATGTAATCATCTTTGTAGCTATAGTCCCAGCACTGTTGACGTCTGGAAGGCTTTCACGTGCAATATGGTGGGACCAGTGTCACAGCAACACCCAGCCTTCCCAGCCATTCCACTTTTCAGGCAGTAAATTGGTGGGAGGGCTGGGTAGAGGGTACAACTAGGCTTGCGTCAATTATGCTCGGCATACTACAGGAAGAATTGCAGAAAGGGAATGTTTGAGCGTTATGCGGGCATAACAGCAACCGATGCCGGATGCGTACGTTGTCCTGTCACTCCGTAGCAGCCACGTGTAGCGTCCAGATGGCGGAGTCAGTCAGACGGACTCACCCAGAGCCAGAGGCTGAGCCAGGTACTGGTACTTCAGTGAGTTGTAGCAATTCTAGTGAATTCAATCCCAACATGCTACTGAAGGCTCCTAAGAGATAATAACTGCCATATAAGCACCTAAGCAGATTAGTGTTCGAGCATAATATTAGTAAACGTACTAGTAAGTATGTCAGGCAAATAATAGCAAGTGAACTGAAGAATTCTAGAATAGCACAATAAATATTTGAGCATAATCGATGCAAGCCTAGCTACAAAGACACCGGATATTGTTTGTTGTAGACAGCAGTTACACTTTTGTTTGTTGTAAACAGTACGAGACTCATGACAAGTGTGTGAAGCCAGTACCAAGTTTGGGACTTAGATTTTGTTGCAAGTTTGAATTTTGCACAGCAGCACAGTTGCACACAGTTCATACGATAAATAACTGCTCCTGCAAATTGTAAGGACCAGCTACAACTACCACTACAAGAATAAAAGCCCAAGTGTCTTCGTCCTGTACAAGTCACATGATTGGCCACTTCAAATTTCATAATTAAGTAGAATAAGTACTCACACTTTAAAAAACCAACAGCTACACCAGCCATTGCACAATCACACACAACTGCCTTATCGACATCAGCTCAGGCCTTCAGGCTTTCTATTCCCCAATTCTACAGCTGTGACATAAAATCTAAGTGAGAAAAATTCCTAGGTACTGGCTACTTACCACCTGCAAACAGTTCCTGCCATAATGGGGAAGTGGAGTGCACTTATATAGCTTTGTCCAGTCTCCTTCACTCCAAGCTTTTTTTTCCATATGTGAAAAACAAGCTGGGAGTGGAGACTGCAAACTTCCTCACATGTACAAAGTTGGAAGTGGAGACTGGGAACGAGGCTATGCTTATACAGATTTACCAGCTGGGTGCATACAAAGTGCTCACTCAAGCATTCAGCTGTTACTTACATTTCCCGTGCCTGTCTGTCTGTCTGCCTGCCTGTCTGTTTATACTTATCATGGGCATTATGATACGTTATTGCATTTCTATGTCATGAGCACAGTAGAAGCTGCTGGAAGTTTATAGGCCAAGGTACCTGAAGCTAGCCTAGTTAGCAAAGGTAGTGGTGATTGCCAAGTGCAGCAGGGCCAAATTGCATGGCTCAGAATCTCAGCTAGTGAGTTACAAGCAGCACAGTACATCTCTTCACCTTCCCGTAGCAGCCATGGCTGATCCTTGGAAATTCGTACAGTTCCGGGTTTAGTTGTTATTCTTGTAACTGGCTGGCTTGCGAAAAAGCCTGTCTGAATACTGTAACAACTACCTGTTGCACGCATGTACCTGCACAGCTGCGCAAGGAAAATTGTGCTTTCGTATCCATGGTAATCCTGTTTTGGTAGTTAACTGGAAGCACACTATGGTCAGCACTTTTTTGCTGTAAGATAACTGTACTAGCCTAATCAAGCTGGACTGCTCTCCAGTAGCTTGGACTAAACTGTTGCTGAGTACAGCTTCAGATGACAAAAGCTCAGCAGTTTTCATATATCAGAACACTGGAGGCAGGTAAGTAGGGCGGCATGAAATTCCGTACATTATTCTTTGAAAATTACTCCCTTCATGGAAAGGGCTACATGGACGCCGTCTTTGAACTGCGGTGCATGAAGAGTCAACCAGAGATCTGGACAAGTATATCACATATTTTTACCAAGAAAGGCTTACTACAGCTTCCAGGTTAGTAGAGTTTGTGTAGCCCCTGCATAAGTAGAGATATGAGCGCTAGAAACCGACAACACATCGAACGATGCAGATGTACATGTACGTTGTTTCAGGCAAACGCGGTATCAATTCTTCAAGTATGTCCCAAAACATTGATATGAAGGCTACTCGGATAATTTCAAGGGCAAAAACCCCAATGCCTCATCTGCAGAGCATCCTTCTACCGACAGTGTACTACCATGCATGCACAAAAGTTGGGAGTCAGAAAAAAACAACTACTTTTTTTTACTCTCACTGGAAAAATACGGTCGGGAAATCGAATGGGCTAAGTATGGTCAGCTTGTTAACCCTACCAAACACTTCTTATGGAATCTAAAACCTGTGCATAAGATAGCCATAAGAAGGACATACCTCAAACAAGGAGTACCTTCGTGGAAACTGTGCTTACTCTAGCTACCAGGCTGCACTTATAAGGCATATATGCATCATTATGCAAAGTTTCGCATCTCAAGCACGCATGCGTAGGACACACTCACACTCTAAATACACACTCTCTGGTATTTGGAATCTGCTCCTGCTACTAATCAGATTAAGGTAATTGTTCCTCAATTAATTCATTAGCCAGTACACTACTACCTGTGGGGGTAAAAACTAATAAGGCATGCAGTAGATTCACACACCCATATTGCATTAGGCTAATGCACCTTTGAATTCTGTTTGCTGCACTGTGAGAGGGAAGCTGTAGAAGCCGATTTACTCCAAAACCTTGCTCTCAGACAAGCTAATGACTCTGCAGGCCTAAACACACAACACCAAAATTTAATAGTCTACAGGTGTACACAAAGTTATCTGAGCAGGGGTCCCTCGCGTTAGTTTACTCCACTCGAACTCTACTGTTGTTACTGAATAGATAATCACTGATCTACACCATGTTGGTAATACTTAGGAGGAAGGTTGCTAAGGTTTCCACTGTGTCTCTTGAATATGTCCTTATCTTGAGTACCCAGACCCTTGATTTTACGAGGGTCTCGGTACCCCAGACTGAGTATGTACCTACCTCGACTTTATTTATTTATTTTTGTTGTTTTTTTTGCTAAGGGTTTAGCTTGGCCTTGCCTCCCAGTTGTTACCCTGGGAATGAGGCGAGTTCTTTGCATTTAGTAATACACAACTATGGATTGCAGTGCACAGTTGAGTACCAAAATTTCAGTAGGTGCATAGCTGCTAGCTGTTGTTCAGTTTTCTAGCCATGTCCAGGGGGATCAGGGCAGCTAAGCATGTGCACAGGTGCAGTAAGAGGTCACCAGTGGCAACCTCAGAATCTAGACAAGTATTAAATTAGTTTACTGGATAATGAATATGAATACATAAATGCATGTATTACGTGGAAGTGCACCCACTTCGTGTGGTGGCAGCTCAAAGCCGAGAGAAGGAGAGGTAACGTTTGGTAGCACTTCGCTCGTTGGCAGATCACCAGCGATGGGAGAAGTGTGCGGGAGATGGTGCAACGACGGGTCCATTTCTGCAGGACCCGCCAGCGGCTCAGGCGTGCACTCCCTGGAGGTAGTACTGCTGCTACTGCTGCTGGTAGTGCTCTGTCCGGATGAGAGCGGTGACCGGTTGAACAGGACGTCCCTACCAGCCAGCCTTGTAGTTACTGCACCGCTGAGGTCAATCCCCACTACATCCTATAGTTGACAAATTGATATGTATTGAAGGACTGCATTATTTCATTGCATAATAATAATGTAATACAAAAGCAAACAGACTTGTAGCTCACTGTATTTGCATTGCTGTTCGTGTTGGAGGTTGCGGACATTAGCGAGGTTACACTGCCGTCGACCCCCTCCGAATTTCCATCAGCATATCGCGCTCCAGCTGCTCCGAAGCTCTCTGTTAAACTGTGGTTCATTCTATTATCTGTCCACCATGGCCGGTCAACCTACACATATAATCGTCCGGCTACTATGCATATGATAATCAGACGCGCAAACTTTCGTGCATGCAAATAATCACTCTGACGGGAACACCTCCCACAGACTTTTCAGTTTAGAGGGCGGGGCTTGAGGCCACATGCAACAGTGTGCGTGGGCGGAGAAAACGCGATTCTAAAAAGTGCCCCCCTCCCTGCCGATCTCTACCCAACTACCGTATTTCAGTGTCTAATACAGGGCGGCCTTCCATCACAAGAAGCTGAAGAGATGCCGTCTGGCTCAGAAATGACCGTCCCGAAGCCGCTTCTCCACGTCCCCTACGCCTACGTAATGGTTGTAACCTTCTCTCTGCCCGTGGCAGCGCTGTTCACTTGCCTCTTTCTGGCCTACCTCCTGCACTTTGAAGGCGCTACCGCAACACACTGCAAGGTATGATGCAAATATCATGTAACAGCATGATCCAAATATGGCTGGGAGTTCCAGTCACCAGCTGGCATAATCAGTCGTGTTAATATTAAAACCGTTGCTCTGATAACAATGAGGCCATACCAATTTTATTTTGACAGTTTCACTGCGTAACGTACAATTGGCTGTCACCAAGAGTTCTAGCAGCTCAGTCTTGGGCTTTTGGACGGTCTTGAGGCTGCTTTTTGCATACACGCTGAGCCGTGCAACAGTTTCACATGGCGTATGTACACGGGCATGTGTAACATTACGTTAGTAACTTGAATATGTTTGCTTAATTTTGGGTCGATCTGCCGGAGCAACATAAAATTAAATTGGTATGGCCTGATGGGGGGTTGAAGGAGTATTGTGAGTCAGATACTCGGGGTTTTGAAATTACTAATGAATACATGTAGGGTCACATAAAGCTACCCTATTGGAGAGAGAGAGTTTGAATATTATTTTACATCGTCTTCAAATTATATACGATGCATTAATTAGGGTGGATATTGTACGCCCAAATACCATACACCCTACCCAACTCCTCCATCCTCTTCCACCATTGCTACATTGTACCAGCCCCTAGTGTAGTACCCAGACCCTCCCCCCTCGCGAAAAGTAAAAAAAAACAACAACCAAAAAACCTTTCATCAAACATATGAAGATTACGATTTGCTTTTGATTAGTTACTGAGTCACATGCTCATATAGTACAGTTTGGATGAGAGAACCAAAATGGATGCACAGGGGGGAGAGGGGGGGGGGGGAGAACAAGAAGACAAGTCCTGGCATAATCACCCACCCTATCCTGGCCATTTCCCCACCCACAACTGTATACACTTGACACTGAACTCCTCTAACAGTCCTCTATTCAAGGGAAGTTGAAGTGGAAAACAATTGCTACTGCAAAACAATCGCTGCTGCATTGGGTGTTTAGTGCATTGCATTCTGTCGTAATAGTTGAGACATTTTTAGTGGTTAATATAATATTACTGAGCGAACATTTTAGCACTAAACTCAGTGTTTTTGAATGGCGGCAACTATCTTTGAATAGACCTAGAACTAGTGATGGCTGTGAAGGTTGTGATTGTTTTTGAAGGCAGCTTTGTTAGCCAACTGCCGTCTATGCCCATTCGTTCTTTTGATGTCTTCATTCCACGCTCACCACGGCGATCCCCATGGCTAGAGGTGAAGGCTCACCTTTGGCAGAGGCCGGCAGAGTGACTGTGCTGACTCGGCAATTTCTCGGTATAAATACTCCAGCTTGCTAGAGATATTCAGGAACTGATGATTGTTGCTATGATGTCATGTAGTGATAGTCTCGTTCCCAGTCTCCACTCCCAGCTTTTTTTCGCATGTTGTAAAAAAAAGCAAGTGAAGAAAAGCTGGGAGTGGAGACTGGGAACGAGGCTAATGTAGTAATTAAATCATTGCAGACAAAAACTGGAACAGTGCCACAGGTAATACTATTATGCCCTGATCCTAGCTTTTATGTCCAGGCAGGCAGTATTCGTTCTGGTGTGTAGCTTATGGTGTGGCTATGGTAGCCTAGTTCTCAGGCTCCACTGCCCAACGCGTTCTTTTTGCACTTTGGAAAAACACGTGCCCGTGTTTTTTCCAAAGTGCACAAAACGCTAGGCAGTGCAGCCTGGGATGAGGCTATGGCTATGGCACCATGAAAGAAATGACCCTGTGAATGATCTACACTGCTCATAGAGCTCTGGAATGCAAAACGCTGCCTCGTGATTAGGCTATACTACTGCACTGACCAGCAGTGATTACTTCACCTCACAGGATCTGAGAACCCAGCTGAAAGTCTTTGTGATACAATTAATGCTTACAAACAACTTGATGTGTATAGAACTAATGCTCACTGGCGTTTAGAAACTTAAGGAATGCCTTGCGATGTTTTTATTAGGAATGTGGGTTTGTGTAGCCTCGTATCCATCCCTTCAACACCACAAATTTTACATGCATTATCCTGAATTGATTTTCTCCATGGCTACGAAATAAAGTCTCAGTGTAAAGGTGGTGGTATGAAGCTCAATCAGTAAAAGCCCACCCTTGATTAAATGGCGACAGGTTATTCTCTCATAGCAGCATTTAATGAAATTTATGGGACTCCCCTCCCCCCCCCTTAATCATAGGGGTTATAAAATCATGGATTATTTGGAGCTAGAAGGCCCACCAAGCTTGAGAATATTTGTGATTGAATTCCCGACCGCGAATTTTAATACTCGCGATTTATGTCGGACATATGTACACTATGTAGTGTGTGACCCTGAAGCACGAATTTATAATTCCACAAAAAGTTTGGCTGCATGCCTCAGACAGGATTTCGTGAAAATTTAGTTCCGCAAAATAAAGTATGCCTACAGTATTCATTGCTATAGTTTACTAGCCTTTTCTATTCTTGAATAGGACTAATTAACCCACTCTTGATAGTGTTCAGGTTTGAGTGAATGGCATTTTTGTTAAGTGGAAGGGGCTGGGCTTCTTGTGTTGCCCTGGTCACCTTGTTCCCAGACCCCTACATCCCTGGGGAGACAACTGGGAAGAAGACTAGTCAAGTTACAGAAGTGGTGACATTGAAGGGATAAAGTGCCAAAGTAAGCAATAAACGTAGGGCTGAAAGTAGTGGCTACTGTTGTTTGTTATCAGGAAGAGAGTTGCTGTGAAACAGTAGTCTCAGACCATACCCAGGCCTTCTCTTACCGCTGTTTCTGCAGGCCTATAAAGTGCTTTTTTTGCACAGCTGCCAAAAACGCTGTGAGGGAAGGCCTGGGTATGATATACTAGAGCAGCGTTACTAGCAGGGCTTCCAGAAATAGCTTGGCATAAGGCATAGTAATGGAAAACAAAGACAGCATGCATCCAAATGTGTGGGCTGGCCACATGGTACATGCACGTTCTATCCATTGAGTGAATAATGCCAACATTCAACTCAGTACAGTAGCAGACAGCTTGGATCGCTACAGGACTTGTCCTTGCAAGGAAGTTTGCTAATGTTGCAGTACAACAGGTTAAGGAATGTGTAAACTCGAGAATATAATTGCAAGAATAGGGCAATACATTTGGAGAATAGCAAAGATTTGAAGCATAATTATTTTACGCCTACTTTAAAGTCCCCATTTCTGCTGGTTGACTATATAGTCTCTCCATTGGCCTATACTGTGTCTCTCCATTGGCCGACACTTATCTTGTATGCCAGCGCAGTGACAGCACAGTGATCCTATGACATCATACTGTGTGTTTCTGTTGACCACAACCTATTTTGTATGCCAGCATGGTGGTAGCACAGTGATCCTATGACATCATACTGTGTGTTTCTGTTGACCACAACCTATTTTGTATGCCAGCATGGTGGTAGCACAGTGATCCTATGACATCATACTGTGTGTTTCTGTTGACCACAACCTATTTTGTATGCCAGCGCAGTGACAGCACAGTGATCCTATGACATCATACTGTGTGTTTCTGTTGACCACAACCTATTTTGTATGCCAGCGCAGTGACAGCACAGTGATCCTATGACATCATACTGTGTGTTTCTGTTGACCACAACCTATCTTGTATGCCAGCGCAGTGACAGCACAGTGATCCTATGACATCATACTGTGTGTTTCTGTTGACCACAACCTATTTTGTATGCCAGCATGGTGGTAGCACAGTGATCCTATGACATCATACTAAACAGTTCTATAGTGAGGTCATGAGGGTACATCTTTACACTCTAAGAACGAGTAGCGATTGTTAGCGTAGTGTCTGTCATGTCGGGTATGTCATTAGAGCTCCGGGTCTCACCCGGGTTCCTCCTGATGTTCTTCAGACTTGGTTTCTGGTCCACTCCCTTACTCCACTTCAATGCAGGCAATTTATGGATTCGAAGATGATGTTGTTCTGTATTGTAGTTGCTGCTGTGGACTAACTGAGTTGCTATATAGTCATAGCAGTTTAATTATTGCGGACCAAAATGTTATAAGTGCTGCATAAATATGACTGGCAATTTCATTAATCCAGTAGATGGAATTTTCAGCAGGGAATGGGTCTATGGCTTGCAGTAAACATACATGTAATATGTGAATCACAACCAGTCATCAGTCGATTCTGTCATGGAATGGAGATCTCTATCATGGAATGCACGTCACTAATCCATTCTGTCATAGCATGTAGATCATAACTTTATCTGTCATGGAATGGGGATGCCTAAGATGACCTTTAGACACTATATATATTCAGTGTGGCCACTGCCTCAGACCGGTCCAGTGTCTCTGTTATTCTAAATCAGCTGTTAGCTCAAGTGATTTCATAACCCAGTATGCAAACCATGATTATCCCATCTGGCCTCTTGGTGGCGCTACTGGAATTCATGAGGCATTAGACTGCCATCGCTTGCTTGGGGTGGTGTGTGGGGGGGTCAGTCGTGCCCAACTGCCCCCAAGGATGACATACGAACAATGCGAGCAATGCATGGCTGGCGGTCGTAGGGACAGGCTATAGATGGCAATGGCATTGTCCCCCCGCAACTTTGTCACCTGTCCTACAAAGGTGACATAGCTGTGAGAAATGCGTATGAGCAGAGTACGTGCTAGTTTAGTATTGTTGGATGGGAGTGGTCTCTGCTTTTGGCGTGCTTGGTCTCATTCCCAGCTCTTTGTGCCTCCCCGCTGGTCTCATTCCCAGCTCTTTGTGCCCCCCACTGGTCTCATTCCCAGCTCTTTGTGCCCCCCACTGGTCTCATTCCCAGCTCTATGTGTCCCCCCCCCCCCCAATGATTTACTTGGTCTCATTCCTGTGCCCCCCACTGGTTTACTTGGTCTCATTCCCAGCCCTCTGTCTTCCTGCACTGCCAGACGCAAACAAACAGGTGCAATAATAATAACAAAAATTCCAGTCAAGTAAATATAGAATGGAGTGGTCATGGTGATAGTCAGAATTGATGTACCAATCCGATTTTATAACGTTTTATCTCGAGATGTGGCATCTTGAACCAATGGTATTCACAGCTCCTGTTGTGGTTAGCAGGCAATCGCAGGACCATCTGAACCACTCGCAATGAAGTGCACCAGCCTCATCCTGCACTCATCAGTGACAGCTGCATGCTTGTGAAAACAGTCTTCATCAAGTAATTATACACTTCCACGCTTGCCTCCTGGAATTATGGTAGACGCCACTTGGGCACTCTCCTCAAAAGTCAACATCGTTTTCAATTGTTGTCAGACTGTTCTTTGATAGGGAGCAGACGTCTGGGAATGATATTGCTGTATATGTAGCAAATGAGGCCAAAAGTGTAGCATGAGCTCCCCCTGTGTGTATTAGCCTTGTTTGCTAGGCTATAGTAACTATGGTGACCACTCCAGTCTAATACTCTTATTACAATCATTGGGGGTGACACCTGCAATATTTTTTACTTGAGTATCACTTATCATGGTAACAAATGTGGTCTTGTTTCCAAGAAAAGGCTGTCCACACAACCCAGCTGATATTAATTTCCAATTAGGCCAAATCCCATTGTGTTGTAGGTCATCTTTTCATTACTGCTGTGTCTATGCTGTGAGAGTTACCCCAACTGCCAATACCTCCAGCTGCAGGCTAATTGCCTAATTGGGTTACTGCCAGACACTCCAACCTGAGGGCATTATTACATTACTGGGTTGGTTGCCATGGAGACCCTGGAGGCATGCTCTCAGCAGCCTGGCTGGCTGTTCCATTAGCATTGGTATTCACCAGTCCCTCCCACAGCACTTAATTTTTTAATTGATAGAACACTACTGTAGTGTTGAAGCATGCCTATGGGGAGGCCTCCTGCAGTAGCTTAATGGCCTGCATCCCATGGTCTGTACAGGAGCACTGGTGTGTAGCGAGTTTCTGTGTCCTTGGCATTTCCAGTATTTGGGAGGGCAGGGAGTATGTCAGCTGTTGAGTAGTGGGTTGTGAATATATTTTGCTCTTCTCTGCTGGTGGTCATTTCCTAAGTGGCTGTGGTATGTCTCCCCCCCCCCCCCCCCATGGGGAGTATTTACAGGTATGTTTTGACACTCTGGATATTAGATGACTGATGTACATGTAGCATCATATTATTGCCTAGCAATGATGTCATCGTAAGAGCTTAACTTGGGTAATGATATTAGGTCATTTCACAGCAGACTGATGTTTTATGAAGCATAGGGAGTGTATGCTAAATATAGGGCTTCGGTCCTAGGACGCTTTTGATAGTAATAGGAAGGTTAAAAGAGCACTGTCAACACAGCAAATCCGTACAGTGCAGGACGTTTCGATTCGAGATCTTCAGCTGTGATATAAACACAAGTACTAGTGCCAGCTAGTGTATATATCATAGCTGAAGAAGATCCTCGAATTGAAACGTCCTGTATTGTACGGATTTGCTATGCTCTATTAGTTAAGCTAACCTTCCTACTCTACTATATATTGATAATGACCTTTACTCTACTATTGACGTTTCTGATACTGACTTTGGGGATACCCGAAATGCCCTCTGAACTCTGGTAACTCCTATGCTTTATGTATTTACATATGTATCTAAAAACACACACTTTCTCAGAGGTTCGTTTGGGAAAATCCCCAAGGGGGGGGGGGGCAAAAGCACATCAGAAGACATTTGGGGGAGGGGGGGGGGGCATGCATATAGTGATCAGTATTCAATTTGAAGGGTTAAAATTCCCAAGGGGGGTACAAAGTTTCCAAGGGGGGGTGAATGCCCCCTTCCGCCCCCCCCTAAATGAAGCCCTGTTTCTATGCAACCTTTCCCCTTATCAGCAGGTTGGGCCAAGTAGAGTAGATTGGTGTGTCTACCATAACTGAACTCAATTTTGTAGTGTGCCTCCAATTGGCAGCCCTAACATTTTTTTTGGCTGCTAGGCAACACAAAACTATGCCAGCCGTGATGTAGCTTGGTCTGCAGCTTGGTCTGCAGCTTGGTCTGCAGACGTCCACAACCCTCTGAGGTTGCATAGTAACATCAAATGGTAAGTGCAGGTGCAGGAGGGGCTGAGACAAACAGAGGCTGAGACAAGCAAAAGTGTAGAAATCTAGTACCGGCCAGGTGTCCTCCGCTGCTATCACTCGATAATACATTCACACACGCATACATGCAATGCACACACTGGCTGTACCGTCAGGTGTGTTATCACCTACGTCATTATGATGTCACTAGACTGCCTGTTCTAGTGACGTCAACGTGGCTCGCTTGCCAGCCTCTGTCTGGCATAGACTAGGCACAGAGGAGAGTTGGAAGAGGTCCACCTGTGCTGCACACACACACACACACACACACACACACACACACACACACACACACACACACACATGTACATGTACATGCACGCAATATACACAACATGCATACAAGCATGTTAAAAAGTCCTGGTAAGCTACTGTACATATGACGATGCCCCCAATACTGTAGGCTAAATGAGAGGAGGAGAGTCAGCTGGTCATAAGACCCACCAGTCCTGGTCTCAAGACCCACCAGTCCTGGTCTCAAGACCCACCAGTCCTGGTTCCAAGACCCACCAGTCCTGGTCTCAAGACCCACCAGTCCTGGTCTCAAGACCCACTAGTCCTGGTTCCAAGACCCACCAGTCCTGGTCTCAAGACCCACTAGTCTTAGTCATTTGGTTATTTTTTTTCCGATTTTTTTTGTAACATTTTTTCTTTCTATCTTCTAACTGGATGTGTCACTGGATATGTCCTGTAGCCTGAGGGTAGCCTCGTACCCAGCCGTCCCAGCTTTTTTTGCTTACTGGAAACGAAAAAAAGCTGGGACGGCTGGGTATGAGGCTAGCCTGAGAGGGTGGCTACTTGGTTTGGGACTGCTCCTGTATATTGTATTACTCCTGGAACTTTTAATAGAGGGAAGGACCTGCTTTTATTGATCTCCCTTCAATTTTGTGTGACTACAGGCTGGGTTCTTTCCTGGTCCTTGGTTGCTTTGATTTTACATCTACATCACAACAATGTCTGTCTCTGACTTTCTCTATCTCTGCACCATATGCTGTATCTTGTGCCCTCAGTGTAGGTTGCTAGGAGGACGTGGTGTAAGTAACGTGATAGGGGGGTGTACGGATGGGGTGGGGTTTAGAGAGGTGTGGTTCACAGTTAGCATGTACTGAGTTAACATGTATATATTACATGAACACATACACACACACACACACACACACACGCACACACACAGGTCCCAAACTTCATCCCTTCCATCAGTGCAGTAATTGGAGGCCACACCCCCGAGCGGTACCTCTGGCGTCTGGGAATGGCGTTCTTCAGTTTCCCACGAATCTTCGACGCTTTTCTCTACTACAACTTCTTTTCCTCGTCTCTGGCCAATGAGAGACCCTGGTATCGCTGGTTGAATCGGATAGCCTGGATTCTCCACGTTTGGCAGTATGTGTCACTCTTTCAACTGTCGTACGTCTCGTCGAAAGAGAATTTCAGTAAGTAACACATCTTTTGTATCCTATTGGTCCTCAGTTAACACTTTGCATAGCCAAAATTTAAAGGATGTCCTTGGACTTATCTGAGATAGAAAGAAGGAAAAAATGGGGTACGAACCCTGGCCCAAACTCGGGCCAGCCCTGTGCCTCCATTACCACTTTTTTGCCGAAGCTATAGCAGGGGCCTGGGATCAAACCATCAAACTTGAATGTGAAAGGGTTCATGAGAACGTAGGAATGAGACTATGGGAATAGGAGAACAACAAATGTGAGCATGGGCTCAATTATGAGACATAGACTAGGATGAGACTGGGACATGGATGGGGGGACTAGGATGAGACTGGGACTTGGATGAGGGGACTAGAATGAGACTGGGACTTTGATGAGGGGATTGGGATGAGACTGGACTTGGGTGAGGGGATTAGGATGAGACTGGGACTTGGGCGCTATTACATGTGGCTCCACTATCGCCAATTGAAAAATTATAAAAGAGGTTTTAAAAGGAAGCCCCCAAAAGCAACCAGACAAGGGTAGGAACAACATCCACATTCAGTGGGCGGCCATTTTTTTTTAGCCATCCCTATGTATGGAGTACTCCATGATAGACAATGGCCCAAAAAGCTGCACAAGCAGCTTTAGTTTTCTTGCAGCTGCTCTCAGAGGCTTAGCCTATAATCGCCATGGCTGTGGTGGAGACATAACATAGCCATCCTTAAGTGGTCTGCCCACAGTGCCCCTGTAATTAAATTTGGTAACTCCATGAAGAAAACAGAGAGGAGCCAAAGCTGGTAACCAGTTCGTTTAGTCTGTTGAATTGTGTCTGTTGCTTCCCTCCCTCCCTCCCTCCCTCCCTCTCTCCCTCCCTCCATTCCCTGACAGTCCTCCATAGAAATGGCTTCATTGGTTTTGTGGCCTGCTCCATCTTCCACATGTTCATCTTTCTGGTACTTTTCAGGGCTGGAAGGCGACCCCTGACTGGAAAGGTTAGCTAAATCACTGCTTTGCTGTTCAACTGCTACTAGAAGTTTTTATGGATAGCATTCTGTCGGTGGTTCTAACATTGACCGATCTACTGTGGACACTGCAATTTACGAATGCATTCTGCAAAATAATTGTAAAGATCTTGATAGCGGGTTCCCCATGTTGAAAAGTCCCCCATACTATATTATAGCAACAGTACATTTATCCCGATAGACAAGAGCACAATTATTTCCATAACTGGACATCTTTTATAATCGCACGCTCAAAAATATAGGGTTTGCGATGACATCACGGGATCACATGGATTCTCATACAATTTGGGAATAATTGCACCCCCTTTGCTCATGCCATTACCTTGCCTACTGCTCATGCAGCTATTCCCAAATTACCCTCAACGCATGTGATTACCCCATACTAATGGTATTGCTAGCCTCAGTCCTAGTCCTCCAAGTGGGAGTAACCGCGTCTACCCCAACTTGCTTTGCTCGCTCAGCGGGGAGGCCTGGGAACGAGGCTATACATCAGGTAGTATTGCTATGCCTATATCACACCCAGCTTATTCCCAGGCTCTTCTCGCAATGCACATTTGGTTCCAAGTGTTGAGCCTATCAGTATTTACCCCAGTGCACCTAGGGCAGCTGAGTGAGTGTGACCAGCCCTAGGGCAGCTGAGTGAGTGTGACCAGCCCTAGGGCAGCTGAGGAGTATGGCAAGGCCTAGGGCAGCTAAGTGAGCCCCAGTCAGCTGAGTGAGTGTGACCAGCCCTAGGGCAGCTGAGGAGTATAGCAAGGCCTAGGGCAGCTGAGTGAGCCCCAGTCAGCTGAGTGAGTGTGACCAGCCCTAGGGCAGCTGAATGAGTATGATCAGCCCTAGCCAGCCCTAGGGCAGCTGAATGAGTATGGTCAGCCCTAGCCAGCCCTAGGGCAGCTGAATGAGTATGGTCAGCCCTAGCCAGCCCTAGGGCAGCTGAGTGAGTGTAGTGTGACCAGCCCTAGAGCAGCTGAGTGAGTTTGGCCAGCCCTAGGGTAGCTGAGTGAGTGTGGCCAGCCCTAGGGCAGCTGAATGAGTATGGTCAGCCCTAGCCAGCCCTAGGGCAGCTGAGTGAGTGTAGTGTGACCAGCCCTAGAGCAGCTGAGTGAGTTTGGCCAGCCCTAGGGCAGCTGAGTGAGTGTAGTGTGACCAGCCCTAGAGCAGCTGAGTGAATTTGGCCAGCCCTAGGACTATGGTCAGCCCTAGCCAGCCCTAGGGCAGCCAGAGTGAGGGTGACCAGCCCTTGTCTGGATGTGCTGTAGTCATAGCAGGTGGCAGCTGTTGTGGGGAGGGAAAGGATGAACCCTCTATTGTGCCTGAAATGAAGCCCTTGGTGCAGCTGGAATATTTACATGTGTGTTTATGAAGGTATGTGTGGCACTACATAAGTAGCAGACCCACCCCTGCCAAAGTATAGGGTCACAAGTCCAACTGATGATCAGACCTTTCATATGTACAGTGTAGGTGTGTAAAGGTCAATATGGAGCCCATACAGTCAAGCTTTATATGAGGCAGTTGTATCCAGTATAGGGTAATATCCTTTTACTGACCTTTTAATCACCTTTGCAATAGCTTATATAACTTCTTTATCTTTTCACTACTGGGAAATTCTCTATGCACTCGTGCATAGTTTAGAATTGATAGGGAGGGGGTACGTTACTCATGCATAGCTGAGATAGCATATATGCTCACACACAGTAGGGGCGCACGATATTCCGGTACTAGCAAATATACATTATGAGATGCACATCATCGATGTACAGTTGACTTCAGCTGCGTTTGAACACTGCATATTCCGTAGATTCTCAGAAACTTTGTTCTGTAAGCAAGAGTTTCACGCAAAGTGTCAGTGTAGGCTTCGGACTTTAGCGTGATCCAGGCCATACAGTTTCCGTGCTTCACCCAGTACAGGAAGTTATTGCCGCTACAACACATGCTGGAGTCACGGAATAAGCAAAGGTTCAAACAAAACTGAAATTGACAGTACTAGCAATAACCACACACTATCAACACTGTTGCAGGTATCTTATCAGGTGTGTCCTGACTCATGCCTGGTACCCAGTAATAAGATCCTCTCTCTCCACAGGACCGACTCTCTCTCCGGCTACGAGGTATGTGCACTATCGTCCACTGTCTCTTCTTCGCTGTCAGTGTCTACGCCTACTGGAGACACAACACCTACTGTGAAGCCTACAGTATCCATGCCATTCTGAGTCTCACTCCTGAGTCAGTATGAGACCCACTCCTGAGTCAGTATGAGCCCACTCCTGAGTTAGTATGAGACCCAGTCCTGAGTCAGTATGAGACCCACTCCTGAGTCAGTATGAGATCCGCTCCTGTGTCAGTATGAGCCCACTCTGAGTCAGTATGAGACCCACTCTTGTGTCAGTATGAGACCCACTCCTGAGTCAGTATGAGACCCACTCCTGTGTCAGTATGAGCCCACTCTGAGTCAGTATGAGACCCACTCTTGTGTCAGTATGAGCCCACTCCTGTGTCAGTATGAGACCCATTCCTGAGTCAGTATGAGCCCACTCCTGAGTCATTGTGAGGCCTAGCCTCGTCCCCAGGCCACACCTCCTGAAAAATGGTGTGGCCTGGGGACAAGGCTATATGAGTCCACTCCTGAGTCTGTTTGAGATCTCTCCTGTGTCAGTATATATGAGGCCCACTCCTACCTGAGCCTAGCCTCATTCCTAACTTTTATTGCACAGTGATTTTATATGGTGTGATAAAGGCTGGGGGGTGGAGCCTGGGAACGAGGCTATATGAGCCCACTCTTGAGTGGTAGCTGTATAGACTTCCTAACTCAATGTCTACCCAAGAGTATAGACCTACCTTCAGTATTAACCTATCCTATATATGCCCCTACCCTGAGTCATTGTGTATATGCCCACCATTGAATCTGCTCCTATCCTTGAGTATGAGCACATGCCTTACACAAGCCTTATATATGTCCACGCCCACCTGTGAGTATAGGCTTCTAATTAATGCTGAGGACTGAGCACCAAATACCTATGGGCCTCACCAGACGGCCTTGAGGCAAGTAATGGTGTTATGATTGCCCAGGGCACCCCTACCGATTCCCAGCGGAGCCCAAACGAACACACACCCTATTGTACAAAGTAAACGAGCAGTGCTGCATGTGGAATAGACAAATCAGTCCCGGACTCAGGTCTCAAAACTGGAATGGGGACTTTCATCATTCTTATAATTGACACTAAATCATGACGTTGGAAATACAACCAGTCAGAGTGGGCACTTTATAGAATCCACTATTAATAAATTTTTTCTGGTGTGCTCACCTAGGTTTTCGGATTGTTCAGCTAATTGAAGCTGGCATGGCACAGGGGGTAATTGATGACTTGGCAGGGTGAAACCAAGCAAGACAAAACAATGTTTTTCAAGACAGTAGGAATGTTCCTTGATATGTAAACTGATGACCAGGGTAGATAAATGATGGAAGGTACTCAGCAATTTTATCTCTTCATGCCTATCCATTAGTTAATACCAAGAGCCCCCCTCCCCCCAGGGATAACCGGGATTGCTCTTGGTGGATAACCCCTGCCATTAAGGACCCGTCCCAATTTTTGCTAGCTGACAATAGTTTAACAACTGACAGTTAGACCCAAGTAAGTTAATTAGTACATGGTGAACTTAATGTTTTAGCATCAAGACAGGTTTATTTCAAAAGGGATCTGAAAACAACTTTGAGAACCCCGGGGTTTAAAATTATGGTAGTTTAAGACCACACCTCCAGCTAGAGTATGCTCAAAGCATGTAGCTAGTGCTAGGAACCTCCAGTAAGAGCACACTTCTTAGCCTCAGTCCCAGAGGAGTGAGCCTGGGAGCAACACCTCTAGCAGGCACCCACTTTGAAGTGCACCAAACATACACTGCCATACAATGCAACCATAGTAGCTAGCTAGGGCGATTAAAAGTATTATGTTTGGGGATTCAAAATTGGGTCCCGGTGTTTTGGAGACTAAGGATTGGCTTGTGGTGTTTGTTTTTGAACTGTTAGGATGCAGACTCTTGGGGGAGCATGTTGACTTATGGGCTAGCTGCAGTCACTCCTGGCAGGTCCGGAGATGTGTCGACTTATTACAGTAGTTGCCATATTCAGACCTTCTCTGGCTTCTGAAGGCTGCACTTCCATTGTAGGTAGCTGTGCATGTAGCTCGGCATAATTTCCTCCTTTGGATACAAACACTAACCATATCCAACCTCCTCTGGAAGTAAACACGTTTATAGCCACAGCCTGACCCTGAGAAGCAACCCACAATCTCCAGGGTTGGGTAGCCACCTGCTGATTCCTGCCACGTGCAGAGATCTTATACAAACACACTACTGTGTGTGGCAACCTAACGAGATTACTGCACTACAAGGGGTGTTCATAGCAACATGGGTTATTAGGTGTAGAGAAGCCCCCCAGACTCACCACCCCCATGGCCCTGGGCTATTGCAGAGGTAGGCTTCTCTCAGAGACACAACAGTACACAGTTTGGCGAATATATCAGAGTAGGCGTGACCCGGAAGTCATGTGATTTCCTGCCCCAACAATGTTCAACGATGCTACGTTATCACGTGAATAAATTTAACCCTTTCGTCAACGTACTATTTTGTACCGTGACAAAAGACATATCCAACTATGTAGTTATAGTTAGGCCTAGCCCAGTTATGCTCAAAATTGCCCCCATTATGCTATTCCCTATGCTTGTCAAGTTGTGATTGATTGCTGACACCATGCACAGCTGCAACATTGATCCAAGCATTTTTGATCTCTGCGTGATATGAAATGATTTTTGACATTGTGAGGCCGCCTTCTGAATATTGTTTTGTTAAAAAGAAGTCGAAAAGACTGCAGCTGCAGAGGCTGCTAGCTTCATACACTGGGTATAAGGCTATATACCTACCATTTTGTGAATACTGTTGTAACATGTGGTCCTTGAGGGTCATGTTACTGCTCAGGACTACAATTTAGCTGTAAATGTTTTGGACAAAGGCAGTATTAGCAAAAAAAACTTTGTTTGCAAAGTTTCAATCGTGATTGAAACGCTGCAAAGGTTTTTTGCCTTTGTCCCAAAAATCTATAGCCAAACGGTTGTAACATGTAATGGTGAAATGTTATGCTCAAAACTATACTCAAAGGCTTACTCTGTACAAGCCACACCCCACTCTTGCCACTCTACAAGCTCTAACCCCCCACCCCTGCCTGGATCCACTGAGGCCACTCTGCAAACTCTGACCCCTGGCCACTACAAGCCCCACCCCTGGATCCATCCTAGCCCCTGTCCACTATCTATAAGTTCCACCCTCACGCTACAAACTCTGACCCCTGGCCACTACAAGCCCCACCCCTGGATCCATCCTGGCCCCTGTCCACTATAAGTCCCACCCCCACGCTACAAACTCTGACCCCTGGCACTACAAACACCACTCCTGGATCCATCCTGGCCCTGCATCCCCTGGCCACTGCAAGCCCCACCCCCACTCTGGCTACAGATAATAGCGCATACTTTATGCTCTGCTCCCCTGGCCTCTACAAGCACCGCTCCTAGCCCCACCACTAGGCAACCCTGCATGGCCTTCTCTTATAATATGGTGGCCAGGCTCATCCAGTCATATTATGCATGCTTCAGCTGAAAAAGAATTTGCTAACCTCTCGCCACCTGGTATAAGAATAATGAATGCCAGATTGGGAACTGGTTTCATTTTATGATGGTACCCTCAGTTCCGTTCCATGCAGTTCCTTGATTCCATTTATGCTTACCCTGGAAATAAAACGCAGCATACTTTTCTACTTAAAGTATACTTCTGTCAGACTGCACTGTATTTCCTTGACCCTGCCTCCCAGTGTACAGCTGGTACAGTCTATGTGAGTACATTGTGGTCCTCTCCAACATCGCCTTCCACTCAGTGGAGGCCCTGGACTTTGGAAGTGACTACTATATCTCCATTGCTCCACCCTCCAGACTGAAGTGCAGCTGATTCTGAACTCTCTAATTATTAGTTCACTACTGTTAGAAGCCACATGTGCATGCCTGTATAGTCTTCACTCCTCAGATTTATTTTGCCTGGGTAATTTAGGGGCAGAAAGGCCCGAGTAAAGGGCTATGGAAACAGCAGTTTACGATGTATTGTAAAATACATGGTGACTGAGAGCCTGAGAATGAGGCTAAGATTTGTATCAGAAACCAGAGTTAGTGCTGAAATAGTGTGAATTGCAACAAGAATTGTATAATATCCTATATAAGAACGGCTCCACTTTGAGAGCGTTCTCAAGTAGCTAGGTACCTGTATTCAATTTTTGTGGGTTAACCACTCGGAGTATGAGCCTACTAACATATGCAGGATCAAAAATGGAGATCCTGCAAACTGCACAGCTGCTAGTCCTATTTGGGCCTCGTCAGTGTGGTCTAGTAGTAACTGTTACTAGCTGACCTGCACCCAGCCACCTGGCAGCTACAGCTACAGCCAAAATTGGTATTTTCCCATATAGAGCCATTACATGTCAGTGTAGATTTTGGAAGAAAACAGTCAATTATTGAACAAAATGGCATTCTTGGGATTGGTAAGGGTATGGAACTTCATGCATATTATAATTGCCAACTTTTTAAAGCTACTATAGTTACTGAGACAGCTCTCATCCCCAGGAAGGGTCTGAGAACGAGGCTAAAGTACCACTGCTCTCGTATGGGCGTATGCTGGCTACTTCTAGAACTTCTGCAGCCACAGCCCCTCCCTCCCACACGCTATGCGATATGCAGCCACTGCATGCAGGCATAGCTTGTTTGGTGGTACATACACAACCCCACAATTAGAGACCACTGCAGAACCATGGTGAATTCCTGTTGAGCATTGGTATTCGTCAACTCTTCGGGGAGCACTTTCATTCATAGAATCACGCGCACGAGCCGCTTTATAATTGATTTATGGCGTCACGTAATTGGTACGGACAAAACCCATACGCAAAACGCAACATTTTTTCAAACTTAATAAATATGCTAACTTATGTATAGTGGGTGGAGCAGTTAGCTCCGGGCTGTGACCATGTGTGTTCAGGTAGAGGGTAACGTGGTTTGGTAACTGCCACGGTGGTCTCGGACAGTACGGCCTAGGATCCGTCCGTGTTCCTCCCTTGATTCCCGAAGCCTGACACACTAAACAGACCTGATGACGATCCCTGTACCATAGCGGACAGGCGCCCGAAAGGCTGAAGGCTCGGTCAGCCGGAACGACCTGCCCGTTCACCCCTTAACGTGGCAGTGTCACATGGCCTAGGGTTCCGTTGGGAGAAGAGGGTTGCCCATTTTTTTATTTTTTGTCATAATGGTAATGCATCAACAAGTATTTTGCAAGACCAGTGAGCAACAGATCTTTCATCCATATGTGTGGTTGAACATGATTGGCATGATCAACACTTTTGGATTGACGTTCCATGAGCCATGATCTGATTCACATTCCGTGATTGATTGATGCAAATACTACAAATCTGCAAAGAAATCATCTACACTCCTCTTCTCTTCTTCATCCCCACTTTCTTCCTCAGTAGCTCTCTGCCGGTGTCGTCGCTTCCTTTTCCTTCTCTTGGACCAACTCCCCTCCTCCTCCCCCACCCCCTCCCCCAGCACCCCCGTCCCTTTGCTGCTGCCTTTCAGCTTCGGAATGTCCTCCACTGGCCAGAATTTGCAGCAGTCCTGAAGTACACAGTGGACAGAAGAGAAAGGACTGCTATATATAATATATAATCACGGAAATTGGCAATTTTTTTACGATTCACCAAACCACCAAATTAAAGTCCTCGCCAAATTTTCCGCTATACAGGACAGTTAGGGAGGGGGATTACTACTGGTGTATAGCATGTAAAGGTAGAAATTGATATGATATGAATTCACAATGATGTCATTTCTAAATTAACTTCCTGCAAATAATAATACCACCCATGTGCAAATGCAAGCGTATAAAATGGTACCAGATCATGTCGCTGTATAAGAAAGACCCACTCCACGAACATGTAATGATTCCTCTCCAGGAAGGACATCAAACACACAAACAAGGCAGACCCCGAAAGCAATCTTGCTGTCACCTTTTGATCAAGGAGCATCTAGCAGCCTTAGTTGAACCGTTCTTAGCAGCGTACTGCTCCTTTCTTCTGGCTGTAGCTGTTATATTTGTCTCGAGGCGCGACAGCTTTTTTCCGTTCGGGGCCTTCCAGCTCCAAGAGTGCACTTCACTTCGGGATCGAAGACACAACAATTACGTCAGTCATACGCCAGTTCACCAAATCAGCAAATTTAAAATTTGCCAATAGTCATTTCCAGCAAACTTTATGCTCGCCAAATTTTCCGCTATACGGTATACGTAGTCAGCACCCAGATCCTCACCTCAGATCCTTCTTTGCTACCTATACTTAGCCTCGACCCAGGCCTTCCTCACCCAGATTTTATTTGCAGCCATGGAGAAAAATCGGGGAGTAAGCCCAATTTTTCTCCGTAGCTGCGAGATAAAATGTGGGTTCGGAAGGCCTGCTAACCTATAATCACTCCTGTGACAGAACTAAAGCACACAGATGCAGGACCTCACCTGTGAGCCAGTGACGAGGTAGGCCCTGTCGTGGGTGAGACACATACTGTCCACTGGGAAGTCTTCAGTGTGGCGGCCAACAGTCCCCAGCAGCTGGTTGGGGAGAACCTGGACTGACCTGCACATGGAGGAGGAGATCACCAGGAGGAGATATGCAGGGCTGATCTGGATCGCAGCTGTAACATAGTTGGTGATAACTAGCACTGCCATTTATTTTCACTGGTGCATGTATATGTCACCGCAAAAATTCCACTCCTGCTAAATTATTGATTAATAACTAGTGTTAAATAGTTCACTCACAAAATATTCGAGGTCTAACTTCACCCACAAATACCACGAACATTTCTCCACTATGAATTTATTAGTATCTATGGTACCAGGAGCACATGAATGGTGGCTCATGCACTCCTGATGGTACACAATAGCCTGATTGTTCCTATGCGTTTTACCTTTATGCTTTAGTTAACTGGGCCTGGTACTTTTTACGGTTGTGAATCACAGAATTTTTTCAAAATGTGATGACAGTTAGGCATAAAATACAAAATACTGACTTACGGCATTACAGTTATACTGCATTTCTCCACATACATAGTGTTCAGTTTATCCACATACCAGGTAAATGACTTTTTTTTGCCTATTTGTTGAAGTATGGCCTGTAACAATATCCTGAATGTATGTATACCTTATCACTCCATCCATACAGCCAGTGCATATTACACTATCATTGATGGCAATCAGAGAGTCGATGGACTGAGGGTGGCCGGGATATCGGTCTGTGATGTCCCCCCACAATCCCCAGTTGTAGATCATCAACACACCTTCACCATCTCCGCATACCACCTTCCTTCCTCCCTGTGTGTGTGTGTGTGTGTGTGTGAGTGTGTGTGTGTGTGTGTGTGTGTGTGTGTGAGTGTGTGTGTGTGTGTGTGTGTGTGTGTTAGTATGTGTGTGTGTGTGTGTGTGTGTGTGTGTGTGTGTGTGTGTGTGTGTGTGTTAGTATGTATTGTCCATGGTGTGTGTGTGTACATATATGCACATACGTGCAAATGGTGTGTGTGTATGCGTGTGAACGTGTGCATGTGTGTGTGTGTGTGAACGAACAAGGCATGATAAGCTGATCAAGGAGAGGCACAAAGCTGGTGTAACAATGAAGCTACATGTAACGTGTCCCTGCAGGCTAGCTTCGTCCCCAGGCCCTCCCTAAAACATTTCACGATGTTTCAACGAGGCTACCTACAGGCAGTGACTGGCATTATTGCTTAGTCATGACTATAGTATTGTGTAACAAGTATAAAAAACATTTTGAAAAACAAAAAAACCTGTAGGCATGTAAATCCCTAAAAAGAACCCAAACAAAGGTTGGGATGGTGAATTAACATCCCTACATCTTCATGCATGTTTCCGTTATGCACTCTGCATATCCACAGGTCAGGCTTACTCTGTGAATGAGGTTATGCACTACCCAGTATGTTAGTGCAGACATGAAGGCACATAGAATGTGTAGTACCTTGACTACAGCCAGTGAGAGCAGCTCACTCTCATTGCAGTCTGATCTCTCCTCCAGTTTCCGCTGTCTCAGGTCCACCACCACCAGGCTGCCATCTCCACTGGGAGGATAATTTACACATACAGTCAGTGTACCGACACATACACAGCAGTGGTCCAGGCACCACCAGTCAGCACCCTAGCTATTGAAATACAATACCATATATGCAGCTATGTTCAGTGAGTATTGAACATGCCATCACAGAGATGAGCTCTGGGATTGTTTCAAAAGAAAATTAATTGGTCTACAGTGTCACAAAGCCTCTTTTCGCCTTTTCAGCATAATTATAAGTTACAGCTGGCTTTATTCAGTGGTACTACTATGACAGCATCATGAGTAGAATGTCCGGCTTACTTTGATGAAAATTTAGACTTTATTTCGCATTTTGGTGATCTATAGATCTTGCATATTCCAGCAACTTTTGTCCTGTTTCTCGGCTGCAGCTGGCCAGAAAACTCTGTGCAGATGTTAATTGTTTCCGATAGCCTGTGGTTACGATGATGATATTAACAAACATGACATTTACGCATAAGCTAAGTGGTTTCTTCCTGCATTGTAAGCGAGTTACAGTAAAAGGAGTTTTTCTTTTCACTGAGGTGCTAGCATTGTACAATGTACTCGAAAAAGAACAATATATGTATGTGTGTATGTATGTATGTATGTATGTATGTATGTATGTCTGTCTGTTGTATGTATGTATGTATGTATGTGTGTATGTATGTATGTATGTATGTATGTATGCATGTAGAGCCATCACTTTCCTTTTACCAGGCTCTCTCCTCGAAAAAAAATCCAAAAAATGGGGGAGAGCCTGGTATCTTTTCCATGCGATCCAATTTATTAAATTATGTGTAGGCAGGGATCGATTGAAAGATGGCTACACTTCTGTACCTTTCGCCAGCGACATTACTTCAGTGCTCAGTCTGTGATCCGTAATGGGCCCTAAAGACTAGCCTACAAGAAGTACTGATTTACTGCCTTTCCTCGCTGTCTGAGAACTACAACAGTGCTCGCCTATGCACAATTAAGTCCTTTCTACTCTGAACGTCACTTACGTGAAAAAAGATACCAGGTTCTCCCCCATTTTTGAGGCTACTTTCCTCAGCAATAGCCTCCTACGCAGACACTCAGAAAAATACATGTTGCTTGGGAATAAAGCTAGATCAGAGCATCTGCACACCTTGTTACCAGCAGGGTTCTGTTCTCGTTGCCAGTGGTCATGTTGGAGATGTAGTCTTTGTTCTCCGTCAGAGTCAGGACACTCCTCCATGAACGGGTGTCCCAGAGCTGTGTGTGTGTGTGTGTGTGTGTGTGTGTGCATGTACGTGTGTGTGTGTGTGTGCATGGGAAGGATAGAGGGAGGGAACGTGAAAGACTCGACACAAGTACTGAGTAGAGAGATTTTACAACTGAGTAACTCCTCAGTCATCACACATACAGCAAGGGACTAGAGTACGCAAAAATGTGTGTAACACAAGGGTGTTAATTGGTGAGGTCACTTAAGCTATAAACACCTACAGCTGGTAAGCATGGTAAGCATGCCAGACATGCTTCAATCACATTGCCAGGTTAGAACATTTACCGCTGACTAAGCAACAATCCAACATTGTGTCGCTAGAGGCCAGACCACTCCTGACGGGAGGGAAGTCTGGGAACGAGACTATGCTTGCCCCTGGCAATATTACAGATAACACTCCATATCGAACGGAAATCAACACACAGTCACCATCCAACTAAAAGGTCACTCTTTATCTACACCAGGAGTGCAATGAGATACTAGCACTTGCAATTGCATCAGCCATCATCGATGATGATCGTCCTTCACTGTATTACCGGCAGTTCTGCAAGCTGTCAAAGCACACACATACGGCTACAAGTCCATGCAAATTTGGTACTGACCACCATGTTTGAATTTTACTATCTATAGTGGTCACATGCTCCCTCACCAACCTTGCCAGCTTCCTGGAGTGACTACTGCGAGAGTTGGAGAAGGTGAGACACTACTATATTTAGTAACATGGCCGCCATATTTGAATTTTGCCATATACGTAATTGCATGCTCCCTCGTCAGCTTGGCAGGTTTGATATGCTCATGACGTTACACTAATTAGTTACTTCCTGACGAACATATGTATGTTTGTCAGGAACCTATGAACCTGATTGGTATGTTCCTCAAGCTTCCGTATTATCACGACCACACCTATTTTTACGCACCTGAAGATATATATTAATAGTGACAGCTTATACACTAGTCAGGTTGTGACATTAACTAGACTCGTGCCCAGACATTCACCCCCCCCCCCCAGCGAAAAAAACGTCTGGTGCTCTAATTGAACTTTCTTGTCACAGACACCTTTCCCCTTAGGAATTCCAAAGGGTTCAATCAGATTGCAGCTTTTAGTCCTTCTGTAAAGTTGCGATGAAGTTCGATGAATTTTTTAATGCAAATTTGAAATATACAGTGACCAATCACATACGAGATTTATTATCAGCAAACATGGGGGTCTGTGACAACAAAGTTTGTTAAGAACACCAGATGTTCTTTCGCCGGGGGTGGGATCGAGGGGGGGAACATTTGGGCACACCAGACTAGACATTAACTGCACTGTAACTAGTCCCACCTATTTCCTGTATAGGCTACACCCACTCCCACTAAATCTGTGCTTGTGCAGGTGGACGAGTGGGTGGGGCTACCACAATACCACCACACAAAGCGGTTCCCTTGGGAATGAGTCACAAGACTTAGTGCATGATTGTAGCTATCTGCTCAGACATCTACTACAGAGTCTACTTCTACATAGGATCCCATGGGTGATCAATAAGGCACATTGTTCCTGTGTGTTCTTTCCCTGAATGCAAATTTTTTTTGTAAGCCATGTTTGTGAGAGAGGGCTTTGTGGTCCCCCCCTAGTTCACATCCCATAATGCACAAGCTAACAATAGGGAGCATGTCTGCAATAACTACTTCTCACAAGGCAAAATTACTCATCTATACAGTAATTACCATTTATGTCCCATTTATGTATGTCCTTTGCTAACCACATTTGTAGCAACCTCTCAAGCATTATTCCAGACTTTCTCTGCCCCTCGATCTCCCCCCTCCCTTGTTTGAGCTTCTGTGTCCTGCTTTTTTTGAATTGAAAATAAGAGCCTAAAAATGTAACTGGGAAAGAAAAAGGCTGGAATCAAAGATTGGGAATAATTGGGAGCCTAGGAATGGCACCGGGGAACAGGACCCTGGGTACAAGGCTGGGATGGGAGAACCTAGGAATGAGACTGGTTGTAGGATCCTCGGAACGAGGCTGGAGATGGGAATGAAGCCAGGGAGTGGGAATCAACAAAGCTGGGAATGAGGTTGGTTGTGGGAGCCCGGGACCATGGCTGGAGAGTAGGAACTTGGAAACAAAGCTGGGGAGTGGGAACTTGGGAATGAGGTTGGTTGTGGGAGCCTGGGACCATGGCTGGAGAGTAGGAACCTGGAAACAAAGCTGGGGAGTGGGAACTTGGGAATGAGGTTGGTTGTGGGAGCCTGGGACCATGGCTGGAAAGTGGGAGCCTGAGAATGAAGATGGGGAGTGGGAACCTGGGAATGAAGCTGGAAAGTGCGAGCCTGGGACGATGGCTGGGGTGTGGGAGCCTGGGAATGAGACTGGGGAGTGGGAACCTGGGAATGAGGCTGGGAAGTGGAAGCCTGGGACCATGGCTGGGGAATAGGAACCTGGGAAGGAATCCGGGGAGTGGGAGCCTGGGAATGATGCTGGGAAGTGGGAACCTGGGAATGAGGCTGGAAAGTGTAAGCCTGGGACCATGGCTGGGGAATAGGAACCTGGGAATGAATCTGGGAAGTGGAAGCCTGGGAACGAGGCTGGGAAGTGGGAATTTGGGAACGAGGTTGGGAAGTGTGAGCCTGGGACAATGGCTAGGGAGTAGGAACCTGGGAATAAGGCTGGAGAGTGGGAGCCTGGGAACAAGACTAGCTTCCCAGAAGACGCGGCTCATTCAGCTCTTTACAACTTCAACCTGAACACCATTTGCAGAAAACATTTATCATTACATGATATCTGTCTTAGCTGAGGGGTTTACTGGTTGCAATTCTAACTTCCCCTTCCAAATAGGACTTGTTTCCAGTGTTCTGCCCACACTGGTCAGCAGTGCTAACTGAGTGGTTGGATCTGACCACCTCCAGTCTAGGTGCTTAATTCACTTGCCCTCAGCTGGTTGAAGCACCTCTTGGCTTTTTTTTCTTTTTGCAGGTCAGTGCAAATGGGAGCTGACAGAAGTAACTGTGTAAACTGTTAGCCTTTGATCCAGACAGCCTAACCTAATAAAGCCCTTGAGAGCCACTTCCCATTTACTCTTTCCTGTGGACAACCACTTTCATGTACTTAGTTTGCTATAGTACATAGCTAGTGTCTTGATAGTTAATTTCACAAAAACAGCTGGGATTTTAAATTACCTCACTAGGCTGGTTTGTAGGGTTTAATGATACTGCCACGTTCTTATTAGCTAAGACTTTCAGGCCTACTCACATCACCTTTTATCCTGCAGCCATGGAACAGCTGCAGGGTAAAAGGTAGGCCTGGATACATGTAGAAGGTGAAGACATTCTACCACAGGTGTCACCTTTATCTCTCCTCCCTCATCACCAGAGGCTAGCTGGTTCTCGGATATGGTGTGCATGGCATACGGTGGGGCACTGTCGAATTGAGGAAGATCGAAGCAGAATGGTTGGGAGGTAGGAGAAGGAAGGAGGGAGAAGAAGAGAGAGAGGGTAGGGTAGGGAAGGGAGGGGGGGAGGAGATGGTTAGAGAGAAAGGGCAGGGTGATAAGAGAGGGAAGGAGGGAGGAGAGGGGTAGGCAAGGGTAGAGAAGAGAGGGACGGTGGTAGGCGAAGGGAGGAGGAAGGAGAGGGGATAGGGTGAGGGTAGGGTGGTAGGAGAAGGGAGGCCGAAGTAAGGAGAGAGGGTGGGGTGGTAGGAGAAGGGAGGAGTAGGGTGAGTGGGTAGGGCGAGGGTAGGGTGGCAGGAGAAGGGAGGAGCAGCGAGAGTGAGTAGGGAGAGAGGGTAGGGTGGCAGGAGAAGGGAGGAGTAGGGAGAGTGGGTAGGGCGAGGGTAGGGCGGTAGGAGAAGGGAGGAGTAGGGTGAGTGGGTAGGGCGAGGGTAGGGTGGCAGGAGAAGGGAGGAGCAGCGAGAGTGAGTAGGGAGAGAGGGTAGGGTGGCAGGAGAAGGGAGGAGGAGAGGGGTAGGGTTAGCTTTTGTTGAGGTACTCCTCCCCGACATTAAAGCAGAAATATTCAAGAATCGCAGGTCACAATGACAGGGACCATCCCACTCCTTACTAATGATGGAAACCCCTCCCTGAGAAGCAGCTGAAATACATAACAGTTTGTGGGAGGGAGAATGTGAGTTATGGTGTATGCTGTCATGGGTGCACACAATGGCTGCCAAGTAGCTACACAGTTACACAACACAGAGAGGGCACACGCATGTGTGTATATGTGCATAGATTCCATGGGAGGAAGAATGTAGCTAGTAGGAACTGTAGATGCTCAGGGTGGGCTGAAGTTTGTGTAGCCAGTATAACACTACACATTTGAGTGCTAAAAGAGTGATGTCAGCACCAATTTCAAGCAGTACAGTCTATCTTGGTGCCATAAGAGGCTAACTATGTTACATGAAAGTACCTGAGACCCCATGCACACCTACATCTTACACGACAAAAGTACACGTACTAGGCTCCCAGTTTCCACTCTTCGGCTGGTTCTTAAGATTGCTTTTCCCGCATTAGTTTGTATGTCTGTGCATCCACACTTATCAGGTACACCAAGTTACATCCTATATATGCCACTGTAGCTAGCCAGGGGTTCATTTAGGAAAATCCCGAAGGGGGGGGGGGCAAAACTATGTTGGAAGACATATTGGGGGGGGGGGCATGCGTATAGTGATCAGTATATTCAATTTGAAGGGTTAAAATTCCCAAGGTGGGGCGCAAACTTTTCGAGGGGCGGCAAATGCCCCCTCCTACCCCCCCAAATGAAGCCCTGCTAGCCACAAGCAGTGGAAGTTTACAGGCCCAGTAGGCTACGTCAAGCTAGCTTAGGTTCTGTTGCCTGGACAGCGAAAAAGTGGTAGTTGGCGGTGATACTTTTGTTTTGGCAAGTTCTGGTAGCTAACCAGCTGTGCAAGCTGATCCGTCCATTCCACGGCTCCATTTAGCTTGGACTGACCTGTTGCTAAGTACAACCTTCAGTTGGATAAAATACCCAACTGATTTTTAGATATGAAGGTTCACAGGTAAAAGAAAAAATGGTTGGAAAAATGATTCCTCCATGTGGGAGTGAAGACTGGGAACAATTAAGTCTAGCTAATAGCACTATAGCAAAAGTGCAGGGTGCAAGAACCGATTAAAGATGGCTGCATAGCCGGATCATTGAAACATTATTACAATACACCTCTTTTTGCTGCTTGAAAATTGGAACATATCTCCACCCACGTTCTAGAAAACAGTATCACAGTCCCAGTGTAAGAGTGGAGTGACATGGGCATGGGGCTAACAGCACCCTATAGTACAGTAGCTTTATTCTGATCCACCCATTAACTACAAACTGCTTCAAGCTTCCACATTAGTCAAACTAATAGGTTGTTATGGGCTTATGGTGGTACACAGTATACCAGTACCCCAGCAGGTGTGCAGTGTGTGTGTGCCTACAGAACAATGTTTTCTTAGCCAGACCAAGTAAGGCTTCCATGGATTACGAAAGAGGTTCAATCCCGAATCACCAAGGTTATTTATGAATGGTAATGAAGCACTCCACGCCCAAGGGAGTCAACAAGGAATCTTACCTGTGTGCCTTCTTTGTGCGACGGACCAATCTCCCCGTCTCTACATCAGTGACATATAGAGTACTGTCTTTCTTACACCCTGAAAATAAACCTGCAGCAATAAATAATGACATCTTTTATGGAGGTTGCTATGGTGAAAGGAAACAGCAACTATTATTAAGAAATGATTTTACTATACGAGTCACGCAAACATACGTGTTTTACATGTCTGAAATTTGATGACACTGAGAATGATTCATCACCATGACGACACCGTTACACACCTGATACGTGTAAAGGGTGAGGCCACTCAGGCTCTTGCCATGGGTGTATGGGATTCACATGGGAAGGGTGGGTAAGGGGATCCACTGAAATTTCCCTCTCCCCATAGCAGGCCCAGGCAAAGTACTACTTACAAATGGTGGCGCTTCATTAGAGGCTTAAGTAAATATGCAGCACTATTAACCAATATACGTATCTCTCTTAGCATATCACATGCAATCTCACTGTAATAAATATAGCTAAACGGGAGACTACACAAAAGACTTCTACAAGCTTCCATCCGGAAGCTTCTTTGACTCACTGCACCAATAACCATGCCGGCTTGCATGCCAGCATAATTACTTCCAGACATGACATGTCTTGAGAATGCTTTCTTGCACGACATCATACCAATAGTGAAATACACACTAAATGGGAAGATAGTGCTACTACGTTCTCATACAAGGAGTGTGAATACTTCAATTGTAAGTCCCTTCGATCACATGTCTGACAGTAAACTCAATAGTTGGACATCCCTTTCTACTGGTAAGAGCCTATCACCAGGAAATAGCGTAATAATGGGCTCACGTACGGTAGTTGGGCATGCAGCACAAATTGATGGACTGTAGCACATATCAGTCATGCACTACATCAGAACCCATGTATTACGTATGTATCGGCATGTAACATCCTAGTTAATGGGTACCCACATTTCCCGCTCCTGGAGAACTGGGACACCCGGCATGAGTTCCCTTTGTGATGGTTGAATGACCTCACAACCGTGCACTCTTGTCCGGGAGCATAGGAGAAGCTGGGGGAAACGCAATGTCATGCTTTAATCTATATCATGGTCATATATTACTGAAAGTGTTCACTGCAACAATGAGCTTGCTAGCTGAGACTATACAATAGTGGTCAAAGGAGTGCTTAATGCAAAAGGAAGGGGGACGACTAACAGGGATTTTGTCGAAGACTCAGCAGGGTTGAATCAAAAATTTATCATAATACATCCGTTTTCTAAACTTAAATCTTCAAGGGTGGGTTAAGCTATGAACCTGAGATTACTAAGTGCTCATTGAGGCCACCATAATTATATTTTATGGGTGAAGTAATCAGGCATAGGATGGTGACAGGAGGTTAAGGAGGGGACCAGAAAGCTAGTCAATTGGTTACTATGGCTTAAAGTGTTGGGTTTCTGTATTCTCCTTGTCTCATTGTCAGCTCTATTGTGAGTGGTAATCAAAGCTGGCTCACAAGACTGGTGTACAGCCAGTAAGGTTCTGTCATAGCTATGTAGGATTACAGGTTGAGAATACCGAGGGATTGAGTCATGACAAAACTACTTGGATACTGACGATTGCGCAATCAAAGAACTAGGACATCATTAGTACACTATGTGATGTAATCGATACAATACATATCTATCTAAGTTAGTGAGACAATAATTCCAAGACCCACCCTTTTGATGACATGATGTCATGGCGATTAGTGATATCATGCCTTTAGGTGACATCTCAGGTTGGCTACCCCAGTCTCTAAATTAGAAACTGGATGAAATCACACCAATACCTAGTAGTTGGTCTCTGTTCCATAATATTATATCTGGTTCTCATGATAGGTATAGCCACATGCTTCTATTAGGAGGCGGCTTTAAAGATTCTGTGCCCCTTCCTCTCAAAATCTTTCAGTGTTCCCTAGCAGTACATCTAGGTGCAGCTAACTTACAGGCTTATCTTTCCATCCACATTTCCAGCAGCTAAGATGTCTGCTGACGGGTGAGTATCAATTGTGAATAGCATGTCATCATGCTCAGCGTAGTTGATATCGTGGGGGACTGGAGAAGGTGGCTTAGCAGTGGTCATAGTGGCTGTGTGTGTGTGTGTATGTGTGTGTGTGTGCATGCGGAAATGTGTACATAGCAACACAACCGGAGGCCCGTTAGGTGATACTTGATTACAGGAAGACTAGCCATCAATCCTAGCTTTGCTCTTCCAAGGGATAACAATAAACCATATGAGTGATTATTACACCCCCACCTGCAGTGCCCCTGCCCCCTGTACATGTACAAAGGCATAAAGAATGATTTTACTGTTATGGACCACATAGGAAGGGGCAACTAAATGACCAGCAGTGTTTTTTCAACTGCATTACGTATACAAACATATCTCAAACCACTTGTTTGAAACATCAAAAGTCCCCACAGTTAATTCCCAATAGGCATCACAAGGTCATATCAACACAGGCACAATATTCAATATTTATACTGTTATTTCTGTATAGATTAGCTGTACCCCCTTGTTTCAAATAGTCAAAGTCTAACACTTACTTCTCTACACACCCTCCATTCTATTGGCCTGTGAATTGTGTTTAGGACTAATGTCTATGTGTGGAATTATTTCCTCTTGATGTGGTTTTTAGAGCAATTTAATCAACCACAGAAATGCTGAGACAGTCATTAGTGTGTGTGGGAGGGACTTTCATTTGGCCAAACAATAAGGAGCAGATGGGAACACTAAGATCCTAAATTGAGACAGTTTGAGACAAAAGTCAGGGTTCAGTGCTAGTCATTGTTAGAAAACAGTACAACAGGAATTTTAGCTGTTGTGTTTTCAAAAAGCCCCTTTACAATCCCTTTTCAATACAGTACATGGCTGGCTCTCAGTTACTCAATACAACTAACAATCCTTTTTATAGGTACACACAAAAAACAGCACCTTTCATGCCCGTGCAAGCGCTCCCTTTCAGCTGAAAAAGTGATGGCATTACTTTGTACGTAAACGCACGTGGATAAGTACATACAGAACAAAGCTCCAGCAGCTGGCATGCTGCCCATAGCTTTGTCTGCTTGCTGTTATACAGCTTCAGTCATCTGACAGACAGCTGATTTGCTAAACAACCAGGAATGTATACATAGTTTTGGGCTACTGTGGATATTGCAACCTAGTAAGTTGCCATGATTATGCCAGCTTCTTTCCTTCAGAAATTCTTTGATAAACTATGCGACATATACACTCTGCTTTCAGGATCACTGCTTATCAGAATACCTTTCTCATAGCTAGAGTCTACACTAGTGATCTAGCCAGCTGTGATTAGAGTGTTTGACTGCTATATCCCAGGTTTGTAATACTTTTCAATCAACATATATAGCGAATCTCACGATAATTATGCAAAAGAGAACCTCAATTATGTAAAGTATGTGCCACCACAGTTAAACTGCAAATGTCATTAGGGTTGCCAGCTTGTAAAGAACTTTAAGGATCTAATGCAGCCAGCTATTCAGTTGACTGATAGCGTGGGAGGTCTTTACTTATTGCGCAATGTTTTTGGCGGGACCCCGTTCAAAAGCCCGCGGAAATTCCTAACGCTGACAGCTAATTGGTTGTATAACCACACCTTATTAATTGGAGGCGCAGTAAAGCCCGCCACTTTTCAGCAAAAACCGACAGTTATAGTGGCAGTGCAGCTGTTGGTACGAATATTCTTTGAAAAAGAGCGCGAAGGCTTTTGTGAGTTGCATGGTGTGTGATCGAAGAGAGAAAGCTGGAGGTAGCGCCATCGTATAAACAGTTGAAGTCTGTGATCGTAGTGCCGTGGCGGAACTTGCCGCCATAATCGTTGGTCAGCTGATTCTACTCACCGTAAACAAAGACAGTTGGATACTTTTTTAAGGGTTTGAGTCCGTCGAGAACTTATAAAGATACTTTTTCGTTGTCGGCGTGAAGCAGAAAAGCCTAAAGACGAACGGCGATGGACCCTGGAGTCTTTCCCGCCTACTACGCGGCTATGTCTTCGATACCCGCCATGAGGTATCCTTTCCCGGCTACCTCGACTGATGGAGCGAGTGGGAGAGGAATGGTTTACTACCCCCAGCCTATGACAGTGGGTGATACGCCCGAAATAACAGATCCAACAGCGTCCCAGTCGGTGTCTAGGTAAGCTTTTGTGACAAGATAAGCTTTCAAGCTTGTGTTGTTGAGCTAGCCAGTTACTAGGAAGACATAATCATGGCGGGAATAAGCTTCAGAATAACAAGTTGGTTAGTGGGGCTGGTTGGCGGACAGTGAATGTATAGTAGTCTGTACCTGGGGGTGATTTTTTTGGTTCGATGAAGCCAAAAGCCTAAAAGCCTGCGGTTACCTCCTTCGTGTATTCATAGAAATGTCAAATCATCCCGCTTTAATGATTCTCTTCTGTTTCTAAACAGTGATGAGATGTCACCTGGTGAGAGTAAGAGACCACTGGACAAGAAAATGAGGAGGCAAATAGCAAACTCAAATGAAAGAAGAAGGATGCAGAGTATAAATTCTGGTTTTCATGCGCTGAGACTTCTCATGCCCCATTTACAAGGGGAAAAATTGAGCAAGGTAAAAAAAAAAGTTTTAATGGTAGAAATAGATGTTACAATGTTTGAAAACCTAAAAACAGCTGAGCCAGTTTGAACAGTGTAATTGTTGATTTCCACCTTGGTGTGAGATTGCCTAATGTCATTTGATCTGTTCACTTCCTGAAAGTAACCTCACCATTCTACTTCACAGGCTTCAGTATTACAGCAAGCCTCAGAGCATATCTACAGACTAAACCAGGAGAGGGAACGACTTCTCCAACAGAACACTTCTCTTCGAATGATGCTCTCCAAATACTGGGGTGGTGGTGATGGTAACCATAGTGATGTGCTCGCAGAAAACAAAGTCAACAAGGCAACCAGTCCCATGTGTTTCGATGACGAAAAGGCTGCCGCACGGGAGCTTGAGCAGATATTCTCTGCCCAGAAAGAGCTCGATGCTACTAAGGCTGAACTAGAACGAGAGCGAGCCTTGAGGCTGTCCTTACAGGCGAGATATCAGCAGGAGCTCAAAGACAGGACCCCTTCGGAGGAGGAAGACAGCGAAGAAGAGGAGGTTGAATACAGGAACAAAAGACCACGGACTGTCTCCAGGCAGCAAATTACTGTCACTTCTCCCAATCCGAGAAGCAACCTAGACATCATTGTGCGAGCAATCAGGCAGATAGAGGGGGATGCATTCAGTCGTTCAACAACCCCTACCTGTGGGGCACAAGAAAGGGAGAGAAACTCAGGCGGCAATGGCACATTCAGGCCCATCTCAGCTGGGAATGACAGTTCTAGAGTGAGTCCAGTCACACCTGTTTGTGCCTCATAAGTGACTCCTTTGTTCTTTGTATGTTCTTTTATGCAGAATTGTCATATTATTCAGTCTATGACCCTACATCATCTTTTCCTTTGTATTTCCCCCAAGACTCCCTTCAGTGCTATCAGTCATTTGCACTAGTCTTTGTACCAGTGCTTTACACAACCTTCTACAGATTTATCACTGGCTATAAGACATTCATTTAAGATATAGATCATTATTCCTGTAGTTTTCTATTATTATGCTGAATGTATTCACTGCCATGTTGGTTCCTCTTCGTTCACTTATTATGTGTGTGTACATAAACAGCTGTACAAAATGACTATACTTAGAAACAGGCTATTGTACTATGGCTGTATTTTCTCAGTGACAATCTTCTCTACTATAGTGGATGGGTGTGGTAATATGTCTCACTGTGGGAGGTAATGATGCAATCTTTTGCTGATTCAGCAGGTGAAATCATTGCTTAGTGTGAATGTGTCCATTGTAAAGGATGTTGCGTAATGGTACTAAATACTTGTATTCATACTTATTCAAGTCAGCGTTTGGAGCAACTTTTTGGAAAGCAAAAGAGCCTTGCAAAAGATTGTTTTGATGTGCCATTGCTCAAAGCAAAACTGCTCCACAGAGACTGGCTGTGGGGTGGAACTCAATGAGGCAGGAGCTATATAAACGCTCTTTCACAGTTTCCACCCCACTTAGCTGCGTTTCACAGACACACAGCTGGGTGGGAAGAACAAAGCCAATGTATACACAGCCTAGACTTACAAAAAGGTTTCCCTAAAAGTGGCTCCATTAAAGAATGGTAGGCACAGTCAGCTGATATAACATCCCGCTCTTGATCTAATCAGCACAATGAATTTGGTATAACACACAGTCAGCTGATACCACCCCAAATTCAGAGTACTGACTCAGCCATGAAACAAAGATGAAGTTACTTTTGGCTGAGTAAGTATATCTTATTTTTAGAATTCTAAATTTGGTGGTATTGTAAAGTGCAAGCAGCTAGGTGACCATAGTTAACTGGAGAGTGGATTGGGAATGTAAACAAACATTGTACAACACCTCTTGATAACAGGAACTAAAGACTTCCCTGGCAAACCAATACAGCTAAACAAGTCTCTAGTACACCTTTTAATAACAAAAAAAACACCTGTGTAACAGGTGATTTTCAGTTTCAAAGGTACATACCATATTTGGCAATTGTGGCCCACTGCAGTTTACCCTATCACTTTACTGGTAACCAGTACTCTGTCTTCTTCAAAATAGGACTTAGATCAGCTTAGATGTAATATTTTAATGACCACATCAAAGGAAAACAAGCTGGGACAAGCACCCTTGTACAGAGTAGCCTTGCTCCCAGAGTTCACTCCCCAGCTTGCTGTATACTATGACTTAATAAGTGGGAGCCAAATTACTGAGCTAGGGTGAGTAAGCATAACTATACAAGGGCCCCAAATGGCCATGCCATGATGTGGGATGCTACTGACCACTCAAAACAAATTCCTAGCCTTCACCCAGGCGTTGCTCACTCAGAGTCTATCTTGCAGTTATGGAGAGAACTTATGGATAAGGAAAGCCTGTGAAAGCTAACGAGTATCTGTGATAGCCTTCTCCCTTTGCCCTGCCCACAGAAAGTGGAACCACACCTACTTCCTGTCGGTGGGGCAAGGAAAGAAGCTGTGCCTGTTATTACTAGGATAATTCTGTTTACCATTTAGGAGTGCTCCACATGCACTATCTTGTTACTTTCCAAATCTTATGGCCTCATTCCCAGGCCCAGTTTTCAGTTACATGAAGGAAGAGTGTAGCCAAAAAATGCAGCGGTTTGGGAAAAATGTTATCCTATCTCAGTGGTTTGTCCCTGAGGAAAATAGTTTGAGAAACAATTTAAAGGAAAGGTATAGTGAATAAGCATGGCCAGTTGTGCATCAAATGTGTATTTTCATTTCCAGCCTCCTCCCCCCCCCCCCCCCGACTTGTCGTGATAAACATTCCTTGCCTAAGAGGGGAGTTGCCTGGATTTCTAACGAACTTTAGTGTTAAGAATCTCCTAAGGTTGCTGGAAAATCACATACTGTTGTACTAGGTATACATATTGCGCAGATGTATGATGTATGATAGTTAGCACAAAACCATACCCACTAGAACGCTTGGGAGCTGCACCACCCACGCAATTGCTGGAGGAGCTACGACTACACGAATGGACCTTCAGGAGACGGATGTCTCTATATACAACACAGTTCCAAGGACCAGTTATGGCTGCTACAGGAGAGCAGAGTTGCTTGAAACTTACGTTCGTATCACTCGCAATCGATCCGTGTACCGACTGTCTCCAGCAGTCAGATCTCTGCTGAAACAGAGGCTAAACAAATTCTAATCACGTTGGAGCTGTAGTAAGCCTACCTGGGTAAAAAGAACAGATTGATTTGTCCAGATCTCTGATCCTTCGTGCGGCAGAAGTATGAAGGCAGCATCCATATAATTGGTCAGAACACCATCTTGAACACGTGCTTGCCCCCCGGGGCCGAAAGTATTACAGATATATATATACACATACACTACCTCAGATTCGATCCCCACACTGCAAGATCAAAAAACACCACTACAGCAAAAAGCCTGGACCCCCTAGTCTCTGTTGCTTGCAGGATAGTTTTTCTCCAAATGCAAAAATAGCTGGCAGGGCAAGCAGACTAAATATTTTGTTACCCAAATTTTCCAGTACAGCCTGGAGATCAGCAGGAATGTTAGGTATGTGTAATGACTATAATTATTCCATAATCAAAATGCCCCACCCACAAGCTCATTGTACCTGTACAACCTACACATACTGTCAGTATGTTTATCAACTTCACTTAACTTCAAATACTGTTGAAGTAATTAATGCACAGCTACCACTGACTGAATTCTGCACTGTTATCTACATGTCCATACTATAGCTGTTTCACTGTACGTGCTCGGAACACAGATGTGACAGATTATTCATGCAGATCATACCTTATTTTTCGAATATTCCTTTTTTAAACAGCAACCGGGCATAGCACCACTACGATGTCTGCACTAGCTTCATTATTGGCCATGAATCCAGGATTCAGGAACTCATTCAGAACACCTGGGGCAAATAGATTCGAAGGAATCATACGGTATAAAGTTTTAGGACAAATGATTCTGCTTACAATTTTGCAGCAGATACTTACCCTGCTTTCTCCTGCCCCTTCAGCCCTTTGCATTTTTGGCTTTGCAGCCCGGCTAGGGTGTTCGATAATTAGAACAGTACTCCTAATTTGCATTCTTTCAGTAAACGTGTCCGTATACGGCTCCGTACACTGTGGAGACCAAAGATGGCGACCCTTCAGGACGCCCTAACAAACGTTCAGTGCCTGGAATCTGTGGCCCTTCCCGATGAGCAGCCTACCATCGAACCAGAGCCAGCCTCCGTGGTGTACGAGATATCCTTCGACACCAACTTTGCTGACAGGACCGCGTTTATTACTGGGATTGGGAAGTACAATGAAGAGGCAACCATCTGCTCAGGACTGGTATGCCGGAGGCAGAACCTCCAAAGCCTTACAGTACACACGCGTAGCTAGCAGATAGGCTTATGTCACATAGGATAAGAGGAACCGTCTCAGTGAGGGCTGTGCCCTGCATGGCCTTGCCTGCTTGTAGCTAGTCAGTGTACACAGGCTGACCATTTTACATGAACTTTGTGTGAGTGTAAAGTGAGAGACTGTGTGCATATATGGTGGTACAAGGGACAGTTTACTCTAGTGTGTGTAGTGTGCAAATGTGATTACATTCTGCATGCCTCTCTGTATACTAACTGTGCTTTGCAGAAAGTAAATTGCAGCTTGTGATGGTCTTTGAGAGGAAGTATGACAAAGAAAATTGAAGTAGGCCCTGAATAAATATCACTCTGTAAGATTCAACCCACATTCTGACCCCATCACCAATACCTACACAGGACAGGCCAAAGACTGCTTGTGGCAAGCCCACACAAACACTAGCCAAGTTAGCTAATGCATGCCTGGGGCTGATGGTAGACAGCCCACAAATGCATGATTTCTGGTTGCTCGCAAATGACAAAGCTGTCTCACTGGCTTTGGCTAAAGCGTGGCAGTGTATCATAGTGCTCTGTAGCTTAAAAAATAACCAAGCATTACTTCCTATACAGATGATGCCTTCCGTGAAAGTGTTGGCTATGCGTTTAGTCTTTCTCCCTTTACCCTACAGAATGTGATTCTGGAAGAGGGAGAGAGTTTTGCTGGCCTATTGTACACATGGAGAAGTCTCTCCAGGGCCGTACCTGCGGTACGTTGTTTATTAATTATTGTCTGCTCTGTATTTTACCTACATGTATGCAAAGGGAATGTGTAAATGATATTTTCGATAGTCATGGCTGCATGTAAAACTCAACTGTAAGCACGAGTTGAAGACATCGTCATGCACGCCCGTATACTGCAATACAGCTGCAAATGCTTTCAGGAGCACACCTGATGCTGTATTATGCATCTACATCTATCCTGTACTTACATGTATGCCACCCAATGTCTACATGCATGTATACAGGGCTTCATTCTCCCCCACTTGGGAATTTTAACCCTTCAAAATTGAATACTGATCCCTATATGCATGCCCCCCCCCCCCCCCCTTGCCTAAATGAACCTCTGCGTGCATACGCACTCACATGCACACCCCCCCCCCCCCCCACCTCCTACACATGGCCACAATGCACACATATATGCATTTGTCTCTTAGATCAAAACCCATGAGCAAGCCAACCGCATGGAGATCTACGAGAAGACAGTGGCAGTCTTAGGTCCAGAGGTTGCCAAGGCCAAGAACCTGATGCGGTTTGTGCAGAATGCCTCCAATCGGTTTTGTGAGGAGGTGCGCACCCTGGCCCACCCTGAGAAGAGGAAGGACTTCATCTCTGAGACCTATCTGCTCACTCTGGGGAAGCTGATCAACATGTTTGCCACCCTCGACTCCCTCAAGAACATTAAGGCCTGCATCAACAATGATCTCGCCTGCCACAAGAGGTGTGTGTTTGTGTGTGCTTGCATGCGTGCATGCGAGTGTGTATGTGTGCATGTTGTGCGTGTGTGTGTGTACACTCATTATAGTGTTGAGTCCTCATAAAGGTTTATAGGCTGTGCTCATGAGCGTGCAACTCGTCACTTTCTGTTTTCTGTTCTGCAGGGCGGAAGGAATTCTGAATCGAGGAAATGTTGATGCCTTTGCACTGGAGGAGTCCCAGAACCTCTCCATCTTCTTTGCCACCAACAACAGCATCACACAGTACCTGAAGAAGAGCCTGGAAGAGGTGGGTATCCTGGGTAATGAAAATCCCATTAGTGTTTGTGTGTGTCTGTGTGTGTGTGTGTGGTGTATATGTATGTATGTGTGTGTGCATGTACACACATACAGACTGCCTCATATGCCTTGTGTAGTAGGCAATCACCATGTGGGAAGAGTGAAGCCTATCAATGAGAAGCCGTGCTTGCCCTGCAGAGGCGCCATTTTAACTTGCATGCCTTACCCCTGGAGATTGCATTCCTACATGTAGCACACCTACTAGCTGAGATTCCAGCCTACACTGCAAGATTGCTTACTTTGTACTATCACCTTTCATTAACCAATAGCTACCAATGCAGTACGGTCTACAGTAGCTTCGTACCCAGGCCTCCCCTCGCAGCATTTTTCGCAGCTGTGGAAGAGCGTGCGTCTTTCCACAGCTGTGAAAAAAAGCTGTGAGGGGAGGCCTGGGTACGAGGCTAGTCTACAGTACGTCCTAAAGGAATGGTTAGCTGTGTACATGTAGAGCAAAATATCCCATTTCTGCATAGTGAGGACTTTGCATAGTCTTTTTTCCCAGGAGTAGCTAAAAGGTTGAATAACCATTTGATGAAAGCACCCTTGAAGTGAAATTGTCATAAGCCTAAAGCTTTATGGGCAAAAGAACCCAGTGCAGTGCCTCACCAATACTTTTGATTAATGTTTAATACCTGATGGAGCAAGTTTTATTTTGATCTTGAGTTATCCAAGAACATACTCAGCATTAGATAAGGTCCAGCTATGGAGCAGATCGGGTTTAATAGGCTGTCTCTGTATGAGCTCCTAGCTTCCCCCTGCATGTGTACTGCAAGCAACATACCAGACAACATACATGTACATGTACGCTGGGGGAGGTCTGGCATCAAGTGCTCCAACCTAACACAGAGCTTACAGTGACACAGCTTTTATTTATACCTCACAGTTAACATTCATCCAACAACTGCATATTGCATTCCTTTCGCCATCTAGGTAATGCAAAACTAAGTTAGCTCGATGTACCTTGGCATGTACCTGATACTGTAGGTTTAGTAGAACTTGTAACAAGAAGCAAAATCTGAAAAGTGAAAAGCATCAAGCGTGCAGGCTTACAAACTCTTTGATGTCAGAGGACTACATAGCTACTGTGGATAATTATTTATCACTTGGGTATTATTCACTTAGTATGGTCAGGACGCTTTTTGCTGAGCTGCTGCAAGTTCTAGTGCGGTAAAAGGACAGTCGAGTCCCCATTTGTTGTTGTATGAAAGAGTTTACATGCACGATAAAAGTCCAGGTTCTGCCCTGGACCTCCACCCCCCCCCCCCCCCACACACACACACACATTAACAGATTATTCTTTTTGTGGTCTGATTTTGAATACCAGACTATTGAAAGGTTTAACAATGAAACAGAAGATTTTGTTGGCTCCCAGATAGCTAGTTATTAAATTAATTGGTAGTCTTTTGTGTCTGAGGCTGACTTTGTGGCCATGAGGGTGCTTTGTGTGTGGTAACCTGTTTTGGCAGAGGTCCATGCAGTCCGCACTGGTGGGTGATCGCAGTTCCTTCTGTGCCATATACCCGCTGATTTAGTAATAGTCTTTGCGATACTCAACAGTGAACAGCAAAAGTATGGCTCACTTCTGGAACTCCTTGATCTGGACCCCACTAGGACTACAGTGGAGCTCAGGAACTGTTTGTGTGGGCAATCTGAGATCAAATGGTTCATGCCTGTACCTTTTCACTTTTCACTCACTGTTGCAAAGACTACTAAAACGACCGTAACTAGCCAGAGTTTGGGTATTTACATGTGCAATATAGTTGTAGCGGAACGAAATTTAAAAAATCACTTTGGTGTATATTTTACTACCTGTGTGGGCAATAATCTTCCATTTATCACATGCGCTAAAGTTACATTACTAATATGCCAATGTAACCACGAGCTCAGTGGAAGATACTGGAAGTTTGCAGGCCCAGTAGTCCAAGATACATCCAGTAGCTTAGTTTTGTATTGTCTAGACGGCGAAAAAGTAGTAGGTATCGATGATACTTCTATTTTGCATGTTTTGGTAGTTCGACTAGAAGCACACTACGAAATCGCTGAGTTAGCACTTTCATTGGAAGCTGTACAAAAGGAGACAAGCTGATTCATCCATGGGTGCATTTAGTTTAGACTGACCTGTTGCTAAGTAAACCTTGAGTTGGATGATTTATGTGAAAATCTCCAGCCGGTTTTTGGATATAAAATATCAACCTTGTTTTTGTACAGTTTATGAATACATGCTCTACACACCGAGGAAATAGACTAAGTGTTGCTAAGGAAGAGCTTGTGTAATGCATAATAGCAAAGAGGAGGAGTAGTTGGGCAATCATCCGGAAACATTCCTTTCCTGTTTACGTGGGTTGAGGCTCTGGCTACCTCCAGTGCAGTCTCACAGTGGTCTTGTGTTTTCCTATAGCAGTGATCCACTTCCAACTCTAGGAAAGCAGTGCCTTGTCTCTCCCTTGCTCACATTAGTTGTTTAATTAATGGAGGGGAAGTAGGACTTGAGTGTGTGCTGGGTTGATGCCCAAGACTATGGTCCCCCTGCGTAGGAGCTCTGGAGGTGCCTTGCGATCGCTCTACAGCCTGGCTGTTGATATTGCTGGTGTAGAAATGTTATGGAGTTGTAGTATGAAGCTATGAACCCGCTAGTTGTGATTCTCGGTTTTAAGCATCCTGCGGTAACTTGTACATCCATGTCCTGTTCTGTCACATGACCTTGAGTATGTATTATATTTCAAAAGTAACTGCCGAAACCTTTGAGTATGGGTTTCTTCTGACATGTGACTTTCGATAAACACAAACGTCATGTCCAGTTCACCTTCTACAGAACTTGTGTAAACTTTGCCTCAGGAGTTGCTAGTCGTTCCTCTACCTTGGCATCTGTCAAGGTCAATGTGTCTGTCTGTAGACCTTGCACATTAGGATAGCTTACAGCCATCATGGCACGTCCTGTGAACGATTGAGGCTGGGACTACTTACAGCCAATTTTCTCTCGCACTTGCTGGCCTCTACTGATCCTAGTAAACAGGAAAGTTTGACTTGTACCGTATTCTACGTATTATCCGCCCATCCCCTTCTTTGAACAAAAGTTACGTTGGAGGGTATTTACATATAATAGTATCCGCCCACCCCTTATACTTCCATGTGAGCTAAATCTATAAAAATAGACAGAAAACTCCAAGACAGTGAGCAGAATAAGCGGCAAAATTTGATCTTTGGTGTGCTTTAATTGGAACACTGACGGTAAGCCAGCTAATCATTTAGCTTTTTCACTGATAATAGTTAACTGCATGCTTCCGTAATAGCTTAGACTTAACATCCATACTTGGCTAAAAAAGGCTATACTCACCTCGTAGCCTCACTTTGCATATTGGATATGTTCGACTGGGCAGATACGTCCTACATCGCATTTACGTATTATCTGCCCACTAGCTGGGCCCCTTCTTTCACGTAGTGCTTAATGGCCCGCCGGATAATACATAGAATACGGCAGATCGACTTGCATTGAGCAGACTAGGCCCGCTTCCTAGGTTGGAGTTTTGAGCAGGTATGCAGGAGAAGAGTCGTTGCGTGCAGTGGTACGTGGATCTTCAGTATTGGTACATGAAGGTGTCAATGATCCTGTTACCTGGCTCTATGGTCCATTGGGCTTGAGAAGTGTGCTCGTTTGCATAATGTGTTTATACATAGTATCCATGGAGACACTGTTTCCACCTTGCTCACACGTGCATGCATATTGCCAGTGTAGTAATCGCTTACACTGTAATGTGATATAATGGCCAATAGCCATATATAGCTCTAAGTAAAGTATACACTTGGGATTTTGTGATATGTCTTGGTCTACACTGACATTATTGTACCGTGAGCTTCTGTCTCATGCTCAGGCTGGCCTCTATAATTAGTGAGTCTGGGGATGAGGCTAAGGTTTATAAAGCTTGCTCGTCTAGTAGTTGACTGTCAGTGTGATATAGTATCTCTGTACTGACATTGCATTTCCCGTGTAGGTGAGTGGCTACGAGGACATCCTGGTGGAGACCATCAACCTGTGCTGCCACTACTACGAGAACCATATGTACATGGTTGCCAAGGAGAAGTACATGCTGCTCAAGGTACGTGACTTTGCCGCAAAAACACTAACCTCTTCAGACATTGTAGCTGAGAAATTCCTCGTGCTTGGATTATAGTGCCCACCCCCTGCCAAGTAATTTTCTAATTAAATGAAACACTGATATGCTATTGAGGGCTGAGGGGTCCAGACTAGGCCTGAGCTAATTATTCATTTGAATTTGCCAATTATTCAATTCCTGACTTCTTGCTAAATGTCCCTATTATTCTTTCAAAAACAGCCGATTATTCCCAAAAAACTACGGCTCATAAACTTACCAAAATACATTAATGCCTATTGCTGCTGCATGTGCTAATGACTTAGCATACAAGGTCTCGCAAGGCTGCTGCCAAACCATATATGGTACATGAGGGCGTAGGCCTAGTCCAGACCAAAAGAGTCGTAGGATGGACGCTGTCCTTGTAGCCTTGTTCCCATGCTCCCCTGCACGTAAGAAGGAAGGAGGAGTAGCAGGTTTGCTCATTTAGCTCCCGCTGATTGCTTATAAACTATCACAAATGGCTACACAAATGTTTTCATTCACTTCTCTGGTTGTATCTGGCTCAGAAACAAACCATTGAACATCTGGACTTGAGGCCCATGAATGCATAAAACAGTAATGGAACTACTGGAAAATTAAATCTTTGTGTGGTTGTTGCATGCTCCTCTTTCTTCCACTTCTCACGTCACTACACGTTTCTGCTAGCCTCCAGCAGGAGGGGCTGATTGTAAAGGCCTTTTGAGCTGTTTCTCAATCTGAATCAGCCGCTTTACCGCATCAGCCATGTTTGGGATAAGCTGCACTTCGGAGAGGCCAAACAGATCATTATATTATAGATCCTAGTACAACCACAGGGAGGCCTAGCTGCCAATCGTTTGCTGCAGATGGAGGTGCAGGCCAGCAGTCTACCCCAGGCTCCTACTGGGTTCTGATGACTGATGGTTGCCCCAAGCTCTCTTTCACACCACTGGCAGTAAACCCTTGGCAGTCAAGAGTCACGAGTGGCCTTTTCGGGGTTGCTGATTGCTATTGTGAGTAGTATCGCTTTGCTAGACAGCTGTGACCTTCTCTTTCAAGCCATCTTCATACTATTCTTCCTTGTTGACTGTAGGAGGTACCCCAAATAGTATTGTGGGGTCTCATATGCCCTCCTAGAAGGCTAGTGAGGGGGAGGAGGCCTTTGGCTAGCCTCCTAACCACAGCAATTATCATATCAGATTCATGTGGGAAAGCTAAACAGGCCAGTGCTCACTTGTCACCCACTTGTGGCCCTGCTGTGCCCACTTTAAAGTGGGCGGTTAGTAAAACGTCCAACAAGAAACAAAATTCAAATAGTGAAAATAGTAATTCATGCAGGCACAAACCACTTAGAAACTCTTTAATCTCAGATGGTTATTTATCACTTGGAATTAACTCAGGACCATCAGGCAGTGCAATGCTAAAAGGCACAGAGGAGGTTGGAAGGCATCACGTGTGTGCATCACTGTTGCATGCTTTGAGCCCGATACTGATGATTTTTCACCAGGTAAAATGCCTAAAAAGTGATTAGTAGATCAAGTCTTCAACCCCATTTGTCACTGAAGGGCCTGAAATAGTCATTACATGCATTCGTAATGAGCTCAGTCACATGGCAACAAGTAGTACAAGTAAACAAATATAGCCGGCATAAGAACTCTGGTTCCGATTTTCTACAACTGAAATAGTCTTACAACCAATTATTCCAAATTTTATGGTAAGACGGCTACATGTGCCACAGTCCTAGTGGATACACTATTCTTGCACCTCTTTCCTGGCAGTGGCTGTAAGCTGCTCAATTTGCAATTTCAGATCAGGCCTTCTGCGTAAATTCTTGCACATGTACAGTAGGCACTGGACTACTCTTATCCAGGAAGTGGGAACGAGGCTAGGGGTGTGTGAAGCATGTGCTTGCTCTTCATTTTTCACATTTGTGTGTATGTACAAATTATACGTAGCATGGCGACGTTTCTGCTGTTACCATGCCACCCGACTTAGTATACAGACTGCTTTCCACAACGCAGTTTACAGACCAAGGTAGTGCATGCTTACTTCGGCTGTGTGAACAAATGTTAAGACACAGTAGCAGTTAGCATAGCACAGGAGCACTTATAGCTATAGCTCAGTTTCACCAAAATGTCTTCACATGACCTGCGAGTCTCGGGGAAAATGTAATCCTCACATGACAACGTTAGGAACTACTAATTGATAATTGCATACCGACTCCACCCCTAGTTGATAAACGACGCTAATTCGTGTAGCTACTGTAGTACAATCTGTAGGCATCCTGCTTCCCAACCTAGGCCTTAAACGTCATTTCTTTTGAGTATCAAATTTTGATGGCAGGCTGTGTACAGCGAAACTGATGAAGTTAAGTGACTATTAATAATTGCATTTTTCTAAAAATTTCTCATTGCTATGCGTACCTCACATTGGGATATTTTGGTGAAACTGAGCTTAGCTGCAATTCCATTTAGCTTGGTCTTCTAGCTCTTTCCGACGCTTCTGTGTGGTCACCATGGCCTCACAACGTTGAGTATCAGTTATGGAGGGTCCACTGTTTGTGTGTTACATGCATGTACTTTATTGTGTGTAACTGTATACTGTACTGTACAGGGGTATCGGACTCATGCATGTGTGCATTGTGTGGTGTACATGGCATCACCTATCCTAGTTTCCCATCCTGCCCCCTTATATGGATTGTGCTGTGTTGCATAATGAAATTACACGATAGGGTGGGTTGTGGTATTGTTTGAGGTAGGCATTGATATTCTTTTTACTACTCTCCTTACACATGTACTGACTGAGCGTGCACATTTGTATTATATGAATACACGCACACACACACACACACACACACACACACACACACACACACACTCACACACACACACACACACACACACACACACTCACATACTCACACACTCACACACACACACACACACTCGCACACTCACACACTCACACACAATCACAGGCCATTGGCTATGGTCTGGTGCTAATGGACGGTAATGTGGTGAATATCAACAAGCTCAAGAGGCTCAACCTCTCCAGAATCGACCGTCTGTTCAGGGTAAGTCAGCCTGCATGCTATCAGCACCTGAGCATCTGATAATCTACTTCCAGCGACCATTGTTTATGTACCCTTCAATCATGCCTGGGATGTCCTCGGATGGTGTCTGTTTGCGGTATTACTAGCACCCAATACTGTTGTGTACAAAGTGAGCAACCTCACCAGTGCCACAGTATCAAGCTGTGATTAGCACACATGCCTGGAGAAGCCCTCCAACCAGCAACAAATAGGATACCATCCCTGTTAGTTAGTTGATAGGATGTGCTGGCCAGTACAAATAGGATACCATCCCAGTTAGTTAGTTGATAGGATGTGCTGGCCAGTACAAATAGGATACCATTATAGTGATGGGATTCTGGCCAGTAACGTAGCCTTTTCTATGACTCTTGCGGCTGCTTCTGTAAGTGGACTGAATTAAATGTAGGGCTTGAAATTCCAGAATTATAACAGGCAGTGCTTAAATTCTTCATATGCAAAAGTTTGCTATATTTGAAGTAAGCGGTAATACTGCACTAGTGTAGGTATTGGCTACCGCAACTTGATAGCTTGTACATTATCTGACTTTACCTGATGATGACTGTAATGTGAGAGGCTGTCACTCTAGAAGTATATCCGTGCACTAGCATAGCTGCAGTATAGTGGTTATAACCACATCAGTGGCCACCATGCTTTAGGGATGTAACCTACCCTGTCTCCTGCACTAGCAACATGTGCGTCATGGCATGAGACAGTCTTGCTGTATGCCATGCCGCTGAGGTTCTTCTCAAAGAAGGCACACACATTCTGTCGTAGACGCAGATAATTAATGTTCCGTTTTATTAAGAGTTTGTAGTTTAAAATGGTCCATATAATAGTTATAACTTCATCTATTGGTCTACATTTTCCTATTCCAGAAACACAGTATGATAGATTTTGTGTTTTGTAAAAGTTGCTGTGTGATTGTTTGTACTATGAACTTTGCCCAGCCTGTACCTCCACACTGGTAGTGTATCCTTTTGTGGAGCTTATAGGGATAATTATATAATTATGCAGAACTCAATGGACAGCTAACATATACAGTGCATCTGTCAGCACTAGTTGGACAATGCTATGCACCTATACACGTGGGAGTGTCATTCTGTTTACCCTTCCCTCCGTCCCCTCCCCTCCTTCTCCTCAGACCCTCCCAGTGGCCCCCCTCTATGGAGATGTCCAGATTCGCTTTGCTGACTGGGTACGGCAGCTGACCCACTACGACCCCTCCAAGTGGACGTGCACTAGTGAGCACACGGAGGAGAAGGCCACGGTGGGCATCCAGACCAGAGTGGAGACTATCCGCTCTGAACACATCCGGTTCATCTCTGACCTTGCCAGATACAACAATGAGGTGTGTATGTGTAAATGATGGCTTTGTAATTACTGTCACTGAAATGTGTATAGGACAAATGACTGCATGCACATGGTATTTTACTCCAGCTGTTTGTAGTTACTCTGAACCAGTAGAACAGAGGTATCCAATCTCTAAGTACCCACTTAAAGAAATGATCTCTCTGTTCTGATTTCAGCCCCTCGTCCTACACACTACTTGTGTTCATGCATTATACATGATCATATTTAGTCTATGAATGCTAAAACCCCTGAGGACGTACAGTAGTATTCTGCTCACTGTTTGTGTGATGTAAACGTACATAATGTTTTTCCTGAACCTCAGTAGCTGTCAGGGAGTGTGTGGCTTATAATAGTAGATCATCTGAGGAGGCTTCTCCCTGTAGCTGCATATATGTACAAGTGCATACACTGTAGAGAAAGCTAATGCCAAGAAGTGAGTATGGGTAATCACATGGACTCGAGTGTGATTTGGGAATAACTGCATGAGCAATATTCAAGGTAGTGCAGCAGAGTGAGTACATGTTTTGTCTATTGCAAGCAAAACAAGCTGATATGTATATGCTCATCCTACTACATCACATAACTCTAGTATTGGTACATTTACTCCTATAAACAAGATGTGCAACATCATGAACTACTTTATGGACTGTGAGTAGTGCCCTTTGGGAATAGTCAGTAATGGGATCTGTTTATGGGTTATTTCCTTTCTGATTATCCACTTGTCTGTTTCACTATTGCCACACTGTCTCCTTTGCTGTTGACCTCACACACACACACACACACACACACACACACACACACACCACATAGATCATTACGAGTAGCAACTTCTCCCTCAATGACCAGACGGCACGGCAGCTGATGGACATGGCTCAGCAGGGCATCAAACTGCTCACCTCCTGGACTACTGCTGTCATGGAGCTGGTGAGGAAGAGGGGTACCCACCATTCCAGACCTACTCTGAATGCCCAGCTGCAGTGGACCTTAGGATTTATTTAATCTTGGCTCCATCCCTTAGCACAATCTAGTGAGGTACATGTATTAGTAGTGAAACACAGTCTAGAATCCTTTTTTGAGTTGCAGTATTCCATGGTCTGTACAGGACTAGGAGTGACTTCATGGTAATGTTGTCTGATAATCCCCTCCACCCCCCTCCCCCTCTAGTACTCATGGAAGCTGCTGCACCCGACCAATGAGTATGATAACAAGGAATGTCCCAAAGAGGCAGAGGCATACGAGAGGGTGAGTGGGTGGCTAGTCTTTGCAACTCCACTAGTTCTGATTATGAACGTTCTTTGCATTGTCCGATTCTCTTCAGGCAACACGCTACAACTACTCTAGTGAGGAGAAGTATGCTCTGGTGGAGGTGATCGGGATGATTAAGGGTCTCTCACTTCTCATGCACCGCATGGAGCGTCACTTCTCAGCAGGTATTCGGAGGCACATCTACCGACTGGTACAACAGTTTGTGCAGGTGTCCATGAGAGAGAACATCCGAAATGTGGTCAAGAAGAAGAAGATCCACACCAAGACGTGAGCATAGCACAGTGCTGGCTTGAAGTGTTCAATTTGTAGCACCAACATTCTCAGTGGTGTTTGTGATGGGATGCTTGGGTGTACATTGGCGTGAACTCACGAACATACATGTACAAGTCATGCAACTTTCTATAACATATTGTGTGTGTGTGTGTGTGTGTGTGTGTGTGTGTATTTTTAACTTAAGAACACATCACAACACAGGATCCTACTGGCCATCCGAGATGTCTGCATCGACTGGCTGGATGGGAAGGAGAGGAACGATGACCCAGCCCTCAGGGGAGACAAAGACCCAAAGACTGGCTTCCACTTGGAGGTGCCTCGCAGGATTGTGGGTCTCTCAAGCACACAGGTATTATTCTGAAGTTTGAAGGTCTACGTTAAGGTCTATACTGATTTGAACACACACACATGTACATGCACATCTTTGCACTGACAGCTGTACATGATGCGTACAATGCTGGAATCTCTGATTTCGGAGAAGGGTGGACGTAAGCCTCTCAGAGCAGACCTCAAGGAAAGTAGCCTACCAGAGTTCGAGGCCTTCCACAAAAACAGCTTCTTCTCTCACCTCCTCAAGTTTAGTGGTAAGCTGGGTCTTTGTGTAGGCATCTCTGTAATACAGGATGCTGTTTGTTCAAAATTTTTACCAGCCGGGTGCACGCTCGGCTGGTACTAAGTTTGCTTTACATTCTCACGTCTCCTCCTCAAGTTTAGTGGTAAGCTGGCTCTATAGCTTAGTCAGTGCTTAATTATTTTGCAAGCATCTCTGTGATACAGGATGCTAAATTTTTACCAGCCAGGTGCACGCTCGGCTGGTACTAAGTTTGCTTTACATTCTCACGTCTCCTCCTCAAGTTTAGTGGTAAGCTGGCTCTATAGCTTAGTCAGTGCTTAATTATTTTGCAAGCATCTCTGTGATACAGGATGCTAAATTTTTACCAGCCAGGTGCACGCTTGGCTGGTACTAAGTTTGCTTTACATTCTTATGTCTGTCTGTGTGTTTGTCCACAATTATCACGTGCATGTCATCACGTTACAATGCTACTGTAGCCGTGAACACAGTGGAAGGTACTGGAAGTTGCTGGCCCACTAGGCCAACATACATCAAGCTAGCTTAAATTGGTTTTGTGTAGATATGAAATATCAACCTTATTTCTTGATAGGCACCCTTCGGGAGTGCTGCGACCTCTCCCAGCTCTGGTTCAGAGAGTTCTATTTGGAGCTCACCATGGGAGAAAGAATTCAGGTGTGTTGGAAGCACTCCTCGGTCAACATCATTATTGTGTCTAATGTAACATTCTTTCACTTGCCTATAGTTCCCAATCGAGATGTCCCTACCCTGGATTCTCACAGACCACATCCTGCAACACAAGGAAGCTCACATGATGGAGTACGTCGTTACCATGACAATCATGTGGTTTAGTCATGTGATTTATTATACATCTCCGCCATATTTCTTCTAGGTACATCCTGTACCCCCTGGACCTGTACAGTGACAGTGCCCACTATGCTCTGCACCATTTCAAGAAGCAGTTCTTGTATGACGAGATTGAAGCCGAGGTGAGATATAAGGGGCCATCTCAAACTTTTTAGGGGGCACCTCCAAATGATTTTCCTGCATTATGAGGTCAGCTGCTGCAGTAGGTATAAATAGCTCATAGCAAAGCGTCCAGGATGTGATATTATGAAGGGGGGGGGCTTCAAAGCTTAACGTTACACAAAATGGTTATGAAATGCCAAGGCATGTGCTTCTGGTGTACCTGGCTGGTACAAAGATTACTGTGTGTTTTCCACATCTATTTATCTGTATGTCCACACTTATGACGTGCCTTAGAATCATACCCTACTACATGTATGTAGCTATGGTCTACGAGTAGCCTCCTTCCCAGGCTCCTCCTTCCCAGGCTCCTCCTTCCCAGGCTCCACTGCCCAGTATAATTTGGGATACAGTGTAAAACCTGTATTGGTGTCCCTGATGTGTGTTGCTCTTTCTGTTTCTGCTTGCTCTAGCTGGTTTTCCTCCTTATTTCAATTCCGATTTGATCATGTACGTTGCAAGTACGAGTAGAGCACACGTGTGTGTGTGCTCGAGTACTTGCTGTGCAGTCAAAATACTCGTGAGGGGGACCGCAGGTCAAATGCATTACAATGTTCTTGCATCATCTGTTCATCAATTTCCCTCTTTAGGTAAACTTGTGCTTTGACCAGCTGGTGTACAAGCTGAGTGAGCAGATCTTCCAGTACTACAAGCACTTTGCTGCGAGGTGGGAAGCAAGGCTAATACCTGTATACAAGATAGTTCATGTATCCTTACAGTAGGAAAAGTGTTTGAATGCTTTTTCTATTCCTACAGCATCGTGCTGGACAAACGTTTCCGGGCTGACTGTGCACCATTCAAGTTCCCCCACCCAAACCCCAACCGATACGTGACCATCCTCAAACAGCGCCATGTACAGGTATAGAGCTGCAATAGAGGTGTACACAAAACAGTATGTAGTCGTACACATAATGTATGCTATGGGACTCTGAGTTCCTCTCTTTTGGAATAGCTGCTGGGTCGGTCAATTGACCTGAACTCCCTACTGTGCCAGAGGCTGGGCAGCAGCATGCTGAAGGCCATTGACCTGGCTGTGGCAAAGTTTGAATCAAGCGACCTCTGTGGCATTGTGGTGAGTTGAACTCTTCTACATATCATCGACCTCATGTGTGTATACATGGCAACGATTTCTTGTCCATTTTAAGTAGTTGTACCAAAGTACCCTCTTCCTTTCACTTTGTTCCTTCCTCTTGTCCCTTTCAGGAGCTGGAGATCCTCCTAGAGGTCAATCGCTTGACCCACAAACTGCTGTCAGAGCATGTGCAGTTGAACCCCTGGGATGCCATGCTCAGGGAGGTCAACCAGGCCGTCAGCTCTCCACATGGCAGAATCACACTGCACATCTTCTGGGAGCTGCATTACGACTTCCTTCCCAATTTCTGCTATAACTCTACCACTGACAGGTGTGCATGTGTGTGTGTGTGTGTGGAACTGTGTGGATGTGTGGATGTGTGTGTGTGGAACTGTGTGGATGTCTGGATGTTAATGTGTGGATATGTGTGTGATTGTGTGTGGATGTGGGTGTTCCTACAGTGTATGTGTGTGTACTTGTAGCTGGTGATGATTTTGTTGTCTTTTTCCCTAGATTCATTCGTGGCAAGGTATCATTTGCAGACCAGTCTGAGCGAGAGGCTCCCCCCAAGGGTTCCAGTGTGGTCAACATGCTCTATGGCTCCAAGCCTCTCCGAGATGCATACTCTAATATCGTCAAGTTGTATGAGAATTTTGTGGGCCCAGTGCACTTCAGGGCCATGTCTCGTCTCCTTGGCTACCAGGGCATTGCCATGATCTTGGAACAGCTGTTACATATCTTGGATGGACAGGTGGGTGAACATCTGTGTGTGTGTGTGTGCAGCAGTCACCTTATTATGGTTTAGAGGCTGTACTTCCAGTTGAATGCTTGCATATTGCAAAGCTATGCTTGTCTGTATCGTTATTGCCTTAGTTGGGCATTAAACATCATGCAGTCACAACACTACCTGTCCACTCTTTCCACCATACACACACACACACACACACACACACACACATACACACACACAGATCCATAACACCATCAAGCCATATGTGGTGGCCCTGATTCAAGGGATGCCACAGAAGTGCAAGCTGCCCCTCTATGAGTACGGCTCCAAGGGCATCCTGGGTTTCTACCAGGCCCAACTCACACCAGTGGTCACATACCGAGACCTCCAAACCGATGTGTTCCAGGCTTTCAAGGAGATTGGAAACACTATTATTTTCTGCCTACAGCTGGAAAAAGCCTTGGTACGAGAATTGGATTTTTCAGAGTGCCTGGGAACGAGGCTAAAAAATATTGTGACAAATCTGCTCTCCACAGGGTCAAGAAGAAGTGATGGATCTTCTCCAGGCTGCTCCATTTCAGAACATGTACCCCAGACCCTATGTCAAAGGTACGTTTTTGCATGTGTGCAAGCCTGCTGTATGAATATAATTATGTGGCAGTTTGTTGTGTATTTTGATCATGTTACTGTGTTCAAAGTATGGTATACATACATACATACATACATACATACATACATACATACATAAGTACGTACGTACATACATCCATGCATATATACATATACATACATACATGCATACATACATACATACATACATACATAAGTACGTACATACATATATACATATATACATACATGCATGCATGCATACATACATACATACATGCATACATACATACATACATACATACATACATACCCGCATACAGGCATACATACGTACATACGTACGTGCCTATAATGTACACAAACTTGTGTGCATGTGTGCAAGCCTGCTGTATGAATATAATTATGTGGCAGTTTGTTGTGCATGTTACTTAGTCTCGTGCCCAGACCTCTATTCGCCCGCCGCGAAAAACGGTCTGGGGACAATAGAACAAACTGCCCGACCCTTGCGGGGCGTGACCGTGATGACGTACTCAGTAATTGCTGGCGACCGCGTGGGAATTACATAGTGGTGAGAAAAACTGATGTACAGATAAAGCACTAGCCGCCATCACTAATTTGATCGCACCTCTTACACATGTACAAGTGCGAAGTAATTATTACTGTAGCTTCACAGCGATTGGTCATCCCGCATACCAGACATCCACGTCATAGGGTCGGGCCGTTTGTTTTATTGTCCCCAGACCGTTTTTCGCGGCGGGCGAATAGAGGTCTGGGCACGAGACTACATGTTACTGTGTTCAAAGTATGCATATGGTATACAGTACATACATACATATATACATACATACATGCATACATACATACATACATACATAAGTACGTAGGTACATACATACATGCATATATACATACATACATACATACATACATGCATACATACATACATATATACATACATACATACATACATACGTACATACATATATACATACATACATACATATGCATGCATACATACGTACATACATACATGCATACATGCATACATACATACATACATACATATATACCCGCATACAGGCATACATACGTACATACGTACGTGCCTATAATGTACACAAACTCTACCGATCTCTCCACTTACTCATGCACGCTCACACATACATATACATATACCTACACACACATACACACACACACACACACACACACACACACGCACACAGAGGACCAGAGTGCTGAGATTGTGATGCAGCAGATGGACCAGCAGTATGCGCCCCTGCACCTGGTCTCCATGGTCACCAAGTACGGCACTCAGCAGCAGGCAGCCAATGCCAAGGACAGTGATCTCCTCACCAAGGAGAGGCTGTGTCGTGCCCTCAGCATGTTTGAGGTGGTCATGCAGAGATTCAAGGCCATCCTCTTCAAGGACGAGCAGGTATGGCAGTGGGTCATGTGAGGATCATGTGACCTGGGTGGGTCGTATGTTAGCTTACTTGGGATTGTATCAATATTGAGCCTTTGCCCTAGGGTCCTACTGTAAGACAATATTATTATGTGACCAGATGTGGGACTTCCTACAGCACTGAACACAAAGAAGTTCAGCAACCCTGCTTCAGATTTTTGTCCTGGTTTGCTGCTGGTTGAAGGCTAGTACCTGCCCTCCCCTTGTAGGTGTGGCAGGGCCCTCCTCCCATGAATGGGGTGATGAGCATCGATGAGTGCCAGGAGTTCCACCGCCTCTGGAGTGCCATCCAGTTCTCCTACTGTACTCCTCCAACACAGGGACAGATCACTGTGGAGTGAGTGAGGGAGGGAGGGAAGGAAGGAGGAGGGGGAGGAGGAGGGAGGGGGGAGGAGGGAGGGAGGAGAGTGAGGAGGGAGGAAGGGAGGGAGGGAAGGAAGGAGGAGGGAGGGAGGGAGGGATGAGGGGGAGGAGGAGGGAGGGAGGGAGGAGGAGGGAGGGGCAAGAGGGAGTGAAGGGGAGGAAAGTTTGATTATCATTTACACACCACAATTCCATACATGAGTTTTAATGAATGCAATGTTATTTGAGATGAATCTACACTGCCTGTAGACTGTTTCAAAGTAGTATAAGCAGTCCAATGTGTTTTGTGGCTCACTTTCCCCACCTTCCTTCCTTCCTGTGTGCAGGGAGTGGTGTGGGGAGGGTCTGCAGTGGGCTGGGTGTGTGCTGATCACACTGCTGGGCCAGCAGAAGAGATTCGAGGCACTCGACTTCTGCTACCACCTGCTGAGGGTGAATGAGGTGGACAAGCAGGATGCTGACCTACAGGGAACCGTGAGTCGGGATAGTGGTAGAACTATAAGATGTGTAGTAGTTACCATAGCTGAGAATAGCTTTAAATTTTGTGTTTGGCAGTGTGAGATTGTATTTGCATGTGTACATATATATACATGTGTGAATGTACATGTACATGTAGTATCAGCCGTGCAGATTAAGGTGGCGATGGAGGTACGGATAATTAGAATATATACGGTATGACATTTTAACAATCACGGTTAGTCTTGTTTCTAGTCTCCACTACCAGCTTTTTTTCACATGTAAAAAAAGCAGGATACTACGTGCGAAAAAAAAGCTGGGAGTGGAAACTGGAAACGAGTCACGGTAGCAGACTGGCCACGTTTTCTGCACAGAATACCACGATGCACGGTAAACCACTACAGTATTACTTTTTACTTAGAGTTAATGAGTAAGACCTTAGCTGTGCCCTATCAGAGTGTTTTTTGGACTTTTTTCTTTCTGTTTCGCTTTAAACTTAGTCATAAATCCCAGTGGTTGTCACGTACAGCATACAGACGGAAGGTAGACCGCGTTTCCATAACTCCATTGCCACCTTAACGTTTCGGCGGTGGAGCCCTCTGATTGGTTGTGTGTTTGCTTTTGAAGTAGAGTGGCTCTTAAGCCATCCTCCCTCTTGCCTCCTGCAGTCCCTGCGCAAGATGGTGCAGCGTATTCGAGTCTACAAAAAGCTAAATAACCAGATCTTTGGCATCCTCAACAAGCACTTATCCAGCAGTGAGGTGCTGGCCAAACCCACCAGAGAGTTCCCTCCCCCCGTCTACCAGGCATGAGAAGTGGGGGGCGGGGCCAGGTAGAGACTAGTAGGAACTTCAGTTGAGCATCGTGAGAATTTATTTCTGTACCAATTCCTGTAGGTTTGTTTGTTGTCGGAGATTTTTAGGTGCATGGATTGTTGTGCTGTTATGATGTAATGTTGAGTGTGCTCCTTTAATTTGCCATGTGCACATGTATTTATGGTGTAGCAGAATATTTAGTGAAGATGAATGCCTGTATAAGCTAGTCACGCGTAGCCTAACTACGTTTGTATATCAGCATGGCCTTGGCTAGGATTTTGTACATTAGGGTGGGATGGGAGTGGCCATCAATTAGTACTAGTGGGCGGGATCATGTGACCCTGGTAGAAAAGTATGGCGTTTGCCCAGTCTGAGTTGCTCCTCCGCTCTGCCAGAACGGGAGATCTTACCGTCTTGAAGAGTCTTTTGCAAAGCGGGTCTTGCGACATAAACTGCAGGGACAAGGAATGGAGGGATTTCACCCCACTGCATCATGCTTGCCGGTAAGTGCACACATGTACTAGTCACGCCCCGCCCCTATAAACCAGCAGTAAACAAAGCGAAGCCTTAGTCTGCTGGCAGTAAGCTTACTGCCATAGCTTCTTTCCCTGGCAATGCAGTTGGTGTGGCCTGGGAATGAGGCTAGTGCTGCCCAACCTTTTCCCATAATTTTTTATGAAGTACCGTATTCGTTCTAATTATAGCGCCAAAAAAAATCATTCAACTGCCAGGTGGCGCTATTATATAGAACGTATTTCACGTCTTTGAAAATGTACTTATCCCCAGATCTAGTCTCGCGGGCCAGCCTCACTCGCACACGAGGAGTGAGTCTGGGCACTATGGCAAGCTTTCCGTTGCACTCTGCCGGAATGCGTGCAGGACCAATCAGATTGCAGCTCTTCGTTGATTACGTATTCGTCACATGACTAACCGTATAAATAATAATTCATTTTGCATGTATATGTATTAAAAATGGCGAACTACAAGTTCAAGCAGACCGATATCTCTGCAGCCGCTTCTTCTGCCACGCGCAAGTTAGGTTTTCTAAGCTACTAAAGCAACCCCGACAGACGCCGGTACTGTAGCTAGGATCAAGGATAGCGGACGTAGCAGCAGGATCACTCGGGTGAAGATTTCACTCACTGTCGGTAAAGCGTGGCTCGAAGATGTACTTCTGAATCGCCTTCTCTTGGTAGCGACGGGGACAGGCTGAGCGCAGGCAACATAAACTTCAATTGCAGCTTCAGCCATCTCACAATAAATTTTGTATAACTCCCGCGTGACATAACGTGATTATACGCAATTATTACATTCCACTGTGCAACGGATGCCTTGCAATAGTGCCCAGACTCACTCCTCGTGTGCGAGTGAGGCTGGCCCGCGAGACTACCCCAGATCGCCAATCTTCCACAGCGGACAGGACTCAAACTTGCAGCGTTTATACTACTAGACACTAGCTAGTACATCTGTAACTTTCAGCTAAAAATAGCTTTTACTTTTCGGTTTGCAAGCGCCACTTAGAACGAAAAAATTACCTTTGAGGTCCAAGTGGCGCTTAAGTTAGGGTGGCGCTGTAATTAGAACAAATACGGTAGCAGCTGATAGGCAGGTAGTTGGATAAAAAAAGTGATAGCACCATCCCTTGAAGGCAGTTGGTCGATATAGCTGTGGGTCTAATGAGCAGAGAACATATGCACACTTAGTCACACTTCTGCAGCCATATCCGCTCTTGTAAATGTACCACTGTAAATATCAGCTGCCACCACCACCCTAATTACAGCACCACCTGAAAAAGTGGCTGCAGCTGGTAACTTTTAAATTTTTAGTCTATCTTTTTCCATAGCGGGACACTCCATTTACATGTACTATGTGGCACGTTTATTAGAATGCATGGAATTGAAGTGGGGGAGCCTGATTTATCTCATCTTGTGCATGACATGGAAGTAGACATTGGTGCCTAGAGTCTAGATCATGACCAATGGACCTTTTTTGTTAAGGTGGTACCCTGGTTAATGATAATTAGAAATACATGTACTGCTAATGTACGGTGAATATTGAAGTGCGCCACCCTTAAACTCACAAAGATGACAACTGTTGCGGCATACAGGTTGTGGACGTGCAGGTGCAGGAGAGCTCTGGGATTGATCTACAGCCTGACAAAGCCTGTTTTCACCAGTTTAATTGGACTTGTGAATTAAAGCTGCCTCAATTTACTAGTACTGTCACGACAGTGTTGCGAGTAGACTGTCTGGGTAACTTTACTAACGCTGTGTCAGGCTGTAAATATTGTTCTTTTCTAGCAACATTCATTTCATCCCATTTCTCGATTGAATCTGGCCGGAAAACTGTATGCAGATACTTATTTTCCTATAGCCTGTCGCTATGATGATGATGTAATATTTACAAAGAGCCCCTGGCGATGTACATTAATGTGTATGGTTTGAAGGTTCTTCCATGCATTATAGCTGAGTTACATTAAGTACTAGTTGTCTGTGTGTGTCTCATCATCGCATTCCAGATGAATAAGTCCAATACTGCATCTATACCAGACCCTTTTGTTTGCGAGGGTTGGCTACGACCGTATGCAGCAGTGAGACTTTAATTTTCAACCAGAAGGCTACATTACATGCAACGTAACAGCACCAGTGTATGTATGTATTCCTCACCCTACAATGAGTGCCCTGCAGTAGTACAACTAGCACCTATGTGGACTTTTACAGCAGCTAGACTTTCTTTGTACTTGTTAGGGGATCCTCCATTACTGTTGGCCAGTTTAAAGTTACTGGTCAGCTCTTCAGTACTGCACTTTCAAATGTCAATTATGGTTCTGTCTCTCCTCTCGTACAGGCATGGCCACCTTGACCCTGTCAAACTTCTGTGTCAGTATAAGGCTGATACAGAGTGTGGTGATGTGTTCGGGCTCACACCACTGCACCTTGCTTGCGCGTAAGTGAAGTATTTTCTGTTATGATACTGTTCTCTCACAGACTGTACTACACATGTATGTACATTAGTTGTATAAGCAGGCACCCATGAAACTGTAAACTAGGAAGAATGCCAGTTTTCCAAGTGTTGGTTCAGGAATGAGGGCATCCTTTACGTTGGATTGAAAATTTTATTAGTGTATTCTGTAAAGGTAACCAATGCATAATTTTGAGATGCCCAACTACTGAATGGGAGGCTGGGCATAAGGAGCGGTAATGCTGCAATATACCTGTCTGTGGGTGGGGAAGTCCCCTCTCGTGGGAACTGTAGCTTTAGCAGTGCAGTTAGGCATATCTAAAAACTGGCTGGGTATTTTCACATAAATCATGCAACTGAAAGCTAAATGCATCTGTGGAATGGATCAGGTTGTCTCATCTCGTACAGCTTCCAGCGAAAGTGGTGATTTGGTAATTTTATAGTGCACTTCTAGTTAGCTTCCCAAACAGAAGTGTTATCGATACCTACCGCTTTTTCACCATCTTGGCAATACAAATCTAAGCTAGCTTGATGCACCTTGGCCTAATTGGCCTGCAAACTTCTAATAGTTTCACTGTGTTCATGGCTATAGTGGCATAATAACGTAATGATGTAACTTGGTACATGTGAGAAGTACGGACAGACAGACAGACGTGGGAATGTCTTTAAGTTAGCACCAGCCAAGCACATTCTTCGCATGTTTTTGGCTGATAACAAAACAACAATTTTTAAAATACTGAACTGTAGGTTTGATCTGACCACATCCACACTTCCTATGAGTGGGGACTCCCCGCTCTCACACCCACTAATTTTTGGATCTGGAACAATTATGGCTCAGGTGCTCTGGTTGTACCAGTGAGACTAACGATAACTTTTAGCATTTCACCAGATTTCCATAAATGTGAGTGCAGCTGGTGCATGCAGGGGTTGACATTGCTAGCTCATGTATGTGGATGTGTGATGGTCTCACTGGCAGACCCAACCTCTAATCGTATAGTTGTGTCATACAAAATCTCGTGCCAGTGTGTACACTTGTCCGAATTAATGCTTATTCACATTGCAGTGTGCACATATGGTGGCATGGTTTCATTTGGGCAAAGGGGGGCCTTATCAAATTTGTACCCCCATCCCCCCTCGTCCATCCTAAATGAAACACTGGGTGCCTTAGTTTAATGCCTTCTGATAAAAGTACATATGAGGACGTGTCGTATACATACATGTATATGCACCCACTTCTAGTCATGGCATTGTGCAAACAGTCATGCCTTTGATAATCAACAAAGGGCTCCTGGCTACTGTAGAGTATGTGTTTGGTATCTGTGTCTGCTAGTGCTTTTCTCCCTGTGAACGCACTGGCAATCAAGAGACTGTTAGAGGAACAGCATCGTTCTCTCTGGCTCCACTTAGCTTGGCATTCTGTTGTGGAGGTGTGAATACCCGGGCAAAGCTCTGGCATCAGCTGCGACCTTATTTGTGGCCTTGTAGGTACATGTGTGGACGGAGACACTTCATGTATTTATAGTCGTTCCTCAACTTCATTCACATGTGAAACCCAAGAGTAAGTGGCTCAAATTTGATTGTTCAAAGTCATAAAAAGACAATCTGTAAGCATTATGCATTCTTCATCAATCTGTATGCTCTACTGACTTGGCCTATAGTGTGAGTTGGGCTAGCTAGTACCCTAGGACGCTTTGTTCTATGCCATGCTTTAAACTTGCGATTCCTTTGGTCGTTTATTGTGAAAACAGATCAGCCCTGTGCAATAGTCTCATCCCCCCATGAAGAGTGGCCTGGTCCCACAGCTATACACAGGCTATAACATTTCCATTTGCAACTGAAAAACCCAAAAAGACGATTTAAAATTAAGCAGCTCACAGCCACTGCCAGGAGAGGGCGCTAGTACAACTACCGTAATTGTAGTGGATGGAAAATTACAAAAAGAATTTACTATTTTTAACTGGCTGGAAAGCCTTTTCAGTTATGACTTGTAGCTCTCTGCTTACCATACAAATGTACATGTGTACTGCCTCCATACCACTCCTTGCCATGTGACTGTATCAGTCAAGGATACATTTACTGACCTTTTCCCGTAATTCTCTGCACTTTGTGCATGCGTGAACAGTGGATACCAGGCCACTCTTCGGGGTGGGTGTGGCCTGGGGACAAGGCTACCCTGTGCGAGTGGCAGTGCATATGTAGCTACCATAATTGTAGTGGATAGAAAATTACAAAAAGAATTTACTATTCTTGACTGGCTAGAAAGCCTTTTCAGTTGCAGAAAATCAAGATTTCTAGCTCCCTGCTTACCATACATGTGTACTGCCTCCATACCACTCCTTGCCATGTGACTGTATCAGTCAGGGATACATTTGCTGACCTTTTTCCGTAATTTCTTTGCAATTTGTTTGTGCATGCGTGAACAGTGGATACCAGGCCACTCTTTGGGGTGGGTGTGGCCTGGGGATGAGGCTACCCTGTGCGAGTGGCAGTGCATGTTATTTCCCTGTAGAAAGCTCGAGAATTTGGTGGGAATTGTATTTGGTGAAGTAGCCTCAAAACAGTAAATATATCAGGGGTATCTACATTTTTAAGTTTGGCAAAGTGCTAGCAGAAAGTGCACTACATGTATGTGTATGGTATGTATGTAGCTCTGTAGTTGAGAAATGTATGCACGTTACTTGCTGCCTTGATTCAGTTGATTGAGCCACTCACACCACATACGTACTTGCCAATCAGTGCTCTTTGTTTTGGGTTGTACACTGTTCAGCAGGAGGCCTACGTAGCTGTCTAGCTTACTCGGTATTCAGTGACTTTTACAACAGAAAAGGAGTCTTTCTGTACCATCTGGGACGTGTGGGTCAAAGGTTGTGATGATTACTTTGGGACACCTTCATTTGTACCTGTGAGAAAGTACTTTTGACTTTTATGAGATGCACTGTTGCATTCTGCTTAGTGGATCAGTGAGAGGGTTGGAACAGAGATGGGTGCGGCTAGTACACAGTGTGCAGCTAGTACACATAATATAATTATTTTGTGGATGGGGGTTACGTAAGAGTGTGTCACTCACGTTTTGCTTTCTGTGCTCCTTGAGGAAGTTAAATCCTCGATGGATAGCATCATGATTTGACAGGATACCTTTTGACCACCTAACGTTTAGAAGTTTATGAGTATGCCTCCATCTTCAGTTTTTGCATTTCATTGAGGCTATGCTACGTATATGTATCTGTTGATAAGTGTGGCATCTTGAACATATGGAGCAGTGGTAGTCATGTCATTCTAATTACTGCCGACCAGCTATTATGTTTGTAGTTGTTCAGATAATTACGTAGGTATGTGAACTGAAGTCAAAGGCTTAGCTCCGGACACAGGAAGCAGCAGACATTCCCTTTTCTATACCACCTAGTGACCCTGTTCATGTGCACCCTGTAGCTGAAAGATGAGCCCCTGTCATTGAAAAATGTCGGAGTCCAATTGTTTTGTGGAAAAATAGTGTAATATCTAACAGCCCTCATGTATTAGTTAAAGCACCATATACGTAGTCAGTGCAGTACAAATATCGCACAAGGGACAGGTACTGCATGTTAATTACAGAATCCTACTCTGTTTGCTGCTAATTAAAACAACAGTTGGAGACCTTTTACTGCTAGAAAGCAGTGGTTAATGCTTACTCTTTCACAAAGTTGGTTGCAGTATGACTACAAGTATCTGTGAGTAGACTGAAAGTGATATCATTTTTCCTTCTCTCCCCTCATGCAGGTTGGGACATACAGATGTCGTGAAGTACTTGTGTGAAGAGGTGCGGTGCAATATCAACTGTACCACTGAAAGTGGGGAGACTCCGCTACACTGTGCTTGCGAGTGAGTGGATTGTTTTTCATTAGTGGGTACTGTCCTGTACATAGTGCAGTACACACTTGAACAGCTGGCTGCACTCTCTACTACTGTATTCTACATATCCGCCCATGGACGGGCCACTTAAGTGCTAGATGAAAGAGGGGGTTGGGCAGATGATATACATAGTATCCGATCACTCAAACGCGTTACAAATCATTAGCAGCGGAGCTGGTCTGCCAGATGCCAGACCAATGTTTGAGTGGCTGCCGGCAAAAATTAGGATAGAACAGACTAGTAACTGTTGGCTTTTCACAGTACGTAGCTAGCTGGGTCCAGGGAAATTGCTGACCAAAAGGAAAGGGAATGCTTAACCGTTAGTTAGGCGGCCGCATCTGGCTCACGGCTGAGTAGCGGGACGGTCATTTGGTCACTTGCAAAAAATGGCACCAACATCAGAGCTTCCAGAAGCTAAGTGGCTATCCAAAATATAAGTTTGTTAAAAAGGGAGAGAGAGGCCCTCTCGAGGTCGAATTGCGATCCACCCGGATGATTGCGATGTCGACAAGTTACTGGCTGTATGCTCAAGCTCGACCTGTATTGAGATCAACAGTATAGCTATAGTGCACGACCTTCAGTGTAGGGTCTAGCGAGATGGTATGAGAGCTGTTTCTTGATAGTTAAAAAATAGGTAGAAAAGTTTACCGTGCTTTGCGCGGGGATCACCATTAGCCGCTGTGCCACCTCTGAAAATGCCAGAGCAACCCTAAAATACTTCCTCTGCCCTGCAAATGCACAATGTGTAAAGCGAGGCTAAAAGGTATATGTAAATACATACAAATGTATATACATGTACAAGGGCGGTCGAAGCACGGGTTGACCCCCTCCCCCTCCCCCCCCCAAAAACAAATCGGCGTCAATGCCATTCAGGTTTTGGGCTTTGATGCTGCCACCTGGAAATGACAACTAGTAGGCAAGTATGTAGTTGTCTCAGGTACCCAGACCCGTTGAAAACCGAGGGTCTGGGTATCCGAGACTACGTATGTAGCTACTTGTTCATGGATAATTTCACTTGTATTTGGACGTCCACAGCCAACCACATTAGCGCTACGTGCGCTAAATACACGGGGCAAGCAGATTTTTGGTGAGTTAGCAAGGTCTACGGCCATAAGCCTACTTTTGCATGCACGGCTTACCTAGAACACTTCCAATTCTGATTCGAAAAGACCACATGAGAGTGATTTGTAACCCCTTTAAAAAGCTTGGTGAAATTTTTTACGCTACATGCACTGGGCTGCTACACAACCCGAGTCACTTCAGTCCCCCCACTTTCTTTATGCTTCTGCCGCCGTTGCATGTACAGCCTTTTTTTAGCTAAGTATGGATGCAAAGTTTATTAAAGAGCCATTGTGGAAGCATGCAGATAACTTTTATCAGCTAAACAGCTAAACGGCTAGCTGACTTACTGTTGGTATTTCAATTAATCGAATATTGCCGCTTGATTCTGCTCACTCTCTTGGAGTATTCAGCTTTTAGATATAGTTTTAGCTCACATGTATGGTATAAGGGGTGGGCGGATACTATGTATATATAAATACCTTCCAACATACCTTTTGCTCAAAGAAGGGGATGGGCGGATTATACGTACGTAGAATACAGTAAAGATTAATTAAACCATCTGAAGCTGCAGATGTGGTATGTGCCGTACAGAATCCATTTGGGTCAGCTATCTCTGTCCAGTAACAAAGAAGAGTTCATTTTGCGGATTGCAAGCATAGAGTGTATTCCTAATTCTCAAGGTCAGGCATCCAGTAGTAAATAATGAAGTACTATTGCCGAGACAGTTGTCATTCCACTCTATAGCACACATTTTGCCATTGTCCTGTATGGCTTACTCCCTTCAATAATACTTTCCCTTGTCTAATGACGTGACTTGCTCTTATCCCACACGAGCTGCTCGTCAGTATGTTATGATAGCAGTCTATATTGCCTACGTATGTGATGTCAGTGATGAAGCTGTAATAATGTGAGACCAAAATGGCATACGGACCTGTCCTTTCTTTGTACTAATGAGGAACAAAAGGATATGGAGTGCATCCTTTCCTTCCTATTGCAGGGGGTTCAAATACATGAGGAATATACCAGTCTTCAGGTTTCTACTCTATTTACAAGGGATGATAATTAACTTGTATTCCCAAATGGTACATTTCCTCACGTACTTTGAAAAATGAGCCGTGGCATGAGCACTCACTTTGAACTAAAGCTAATAATCTGCAAGGCTCTCGGTTCTGGGGACAGTGACTCTTTGTACACATGTGTGAACCTCTGTCCCAAAATGGAAGAGGCAGACTTCGCCTCACCCAGATAGTTTGTAGTAATCATGACAAGTGTCTTACTAAAGCATAGCCTCATTTCCAGGCTAGAGAAGTGGCCTGTCATACATTTCCTTTTGCCGTACTTGACCTGTGACCGCTCCTCAAACACACGGTGTCACCCCTACATTTTTTAAATCAAAAATGTATCATCGATAGTGCTTCGCTTTTTGTAGAAGCGATAGTAGATATTAATACAAAACTCTACCCATGAGAAAAACCATCACAGCATATGCCAATTTTTGAGATAGGAATCTGGTATCTACCGTTCGTGCATGAGAACTCTATGATTGTCTCACATTATAAAAAGTTCATATTTATGTGTCTATCTTTAAGTCTTTGGGAACCATTACATTTTGGAGGCTAATCTACGTAGATAAGCACGAAAAGTATTCAAACATATAGAGCAATGTTCTAATTAATTAGGGTTAGTACAGTGTGTGAACTGAAGTGGAAGGCTTATCGTACCATGGCTAGCTAAGCGTAGCTATCAAGTTGCAGTTGCACATATTCAATGTTGATGTTTTATTGCTTGGTTCACACAAGACCACCCCACAGAAATCTGTCACTGTGCTTTACTCTTGTCAATGAGATCCTTAGAAGTTCACAGTTTTACAGAAATATTCAATCTCCGTACTAGCCGATTCTCTGCATGCTGCTCTTATATCCTGCATACCTCAGGACCTATTACCACAGAAGGTGAAATGTGTGGGCAGGTTGCATGGTTACTGAGGGACCCCTCACAACATGTGTTAGGGCGTGTTCCTATCACACGCTTGGCTGGTTCCTAAGATTTCTTTTCTGGTGTTTGTCTGTTTGTTTCTTTGTTTGTGTGTTCACACTTATCACATGTGCCAAGTTACATAATTACTGTAATCTCCGAAAGTACGGCCATGGGCGATGAACTTAAGTGGCTCCTCAAAGTGTGAGGTGGACTTATTTTCAGTCTACGCTAAGACGTCACGTTTATGTATAATTTATAGATCACGCCCATTTTATACACGCTTATGGCGGTGCCAACGGGGCGGGAAGCGACAAAAAATGGTGCTTCGCGTTTGTGTTCATATCTCTGGTAAGAAAGCATATGTATGTACAATCCGCATATTGCCCGAAAGCTCAACCTTCGCTGGTTACAATAATACCCAACATGAGCATGAACCCGGTCTTTTTCAAGACCTTTGGACCGTTAAGCGGTTACCTATCAGAAAAAAAGCGAGATTTTTGCATTTCCTGAACAAATTGGTGCCCACGTAGTCAGGTGTGGTATTTTAGCTCAGCTACAAGAAGCATAGAACAAATCGAATGGAAAATCAAGTCCGGAGTCAATCGACCCAGGAACGGCTGAGATACAGGCCAATCAATTTAGAGGCTGAAAATTTAGAATCCACGGGTACTGCTTACCAGAGAAAGTAGGAGCGCTTCTGATAGGACTCCACAGCGAAAATAATGCACTAGTTCTTAGACTCTTTTTTGCAAAAGATCTTTCCTGCAGCCCTTGTACTTCGTCTTGTTTAATGACAGTTTCGACTTTTCAATTTTTCAGCCATTTTTAGCCTTCCATTTCCTGAACAAATTGGTGCCCAATGCCTGAGAACCTCAAAATTCATACCAGATGTTCCTTTCCGCGTGAAGTACTTCGTGCAAGTGGTTTGGAATGAAATCGATGACGAATCTTGGAGATATGGGGAATAGAGAGCAGAAAATTGAACTTCTCGAACCACAAATTTTGAGTTCAAAGTTCACATTTCCACATGGATTTAGCGCAAATGGGGGTGGGGCTACCGCACAACCATCGCTGCACTGCAACCAAGAACTCCTCCTTTGTTGTAATAAGTATTCAGATTTGTGGGGCAGCAGTTCTGTGGGCTTGTCTACCTATTAGCTTCTATTTGAAGCTGTCTGTCTTCTGTTTAGAGTTGCTATCCCTGGTCTTAGCATAGCCTAGGCTCTAGTCTAAAGCCCTATATTGTACCGGTTCCGCCAATGGTCTCAGTAAACCCCATGGAAATACGGCAGTGTACATAGTCTAGTGGTATTAACAAAATCATCTTAGTCAGTGTGTAACAGATCGGTACATCAAAGAAGTACAGGGTGGGTCAAGGCCATATCCTGCACAGCAGTGAATCTGCAGTTACATGTACGAATCTTCCCTGGACTGCAGCTGTTCTCAGGTCTTCGGCATCAGCACAATCTGCATGCACAATGACATGAAGAAGACTAGTCCGGTGATAGACGCATCACAGAATTAGTGACTTACCCGGTGATGATGTGCATTGTGCCGTGTGCAGTTAGCTACCATCCACTCCTTTTTCAGATTTCAAACAACCACGGCATAATGGGTTTTCTGAAGTTCTAATCAAGGTCTCTGTCTCTCTTGGCTGGCCATTGGTGGCGGTGGTACTGGTTCTGTTTTCTCCAGTATTTCTTCACCAGCACAATCTACAAGCAAGGCATAATTTTTTTTTGTAGGAGAGTAATATACAGCTACAGCATTAGCTTGCAGGTAGTCTTGGTACCAGCCCATCATCAAGGCGTAGATTGCTTACCATCCCACCACTGTAAGCGATCTCCGCCTTGATGGTGGCCTGGTACCGAGATTAGCCAGCCCGTTCTTCCTATTAATGCCCACTAGCACCCGTCTAGCGCTCTATCTCCTGTCAGCCAACTATATTACAGCTATATCTACTACTTTAGTACCTTTATCTCCATCTTTTTTCTGCCACATGTCTTCCGCACTGCGGTAGAGCAGCGATTCTCCACTCCTGGCTCGAGGCTACCTAGCCGGCCATTACAAAGAATGATTACGTAAACAATATCGCTCATGCGGCCAACCACGAAATAATAAGCGTGGGTACTTCCTGGTTGCACTTCCATTACCGCCGGCATTTGGTCTATAAATCTGACGTCTTATTGTAAACTATTTTTGAATGTTTTGATATTTCACTCGAAAATGGGCCCACCTACTGTAGATACATGCAAACTTTGTGCTCTAGTTGTATGTGTGCACAAGTAGGATTACTCAACAACCCATAAGTTCCCTTGATCAGCAGCTACTTCCAGAAGTTGGTCTGTAGTGTGCTACTATGGTAAGCCATTACGTGCAGACAGTAACACAGCAGACAATAACACATGCAGTGTCATGTCAGTGTCAATACACAAGTGATTATGCAATTGCACTTTTCTTTCGAGATAAGACAAGCATGAGATAACTGGAAGCGAATTATAAAGTTGCTGACTCAGCACTTTTCTTAGAAGCTGTGCGAGGTAAGACAAGCCAATCCATTCCATGGCTACATTTAGACCTGTTGCTTTGTACAACCTACAGTTGGATGATTTATATGATCTGTCTTTTATTGGATATAATATCATGTGGGAGAAGTACCTGGGAACAATACGAACCAGTAGCTGTGAGTGTATCTGGAATATTACACAACTATCACAATAGCAACAGGATATGTAATGTTCATAATTTAATCAGAGGATTGTCTGGCTTTGAATACCTGCAAAAGTAAATATACATACTTGTATGTGGTAGTAAAGGTATTTACACATTTACAAACAACGTTATAGTGTAAACTATGAAAAGAGAGTGCCATATTCATTGTTGTTTCGAAGTTACTATTTATGCCTCCATCTTGAAGTCTTTGGGAATATTGCCTTTTTGGAGGCTACACTATATCAATAAGTATTCAACAATGATTTTCATGTTCTATTTTGTACTGAACAGCTCAATAATTGTTGTCATATAGATAATTAGTTGGTACAGTGTACGTAAGAGTGTCTCACTCACCTTCTGCTTTCCTTGCTCTTTGATCAAGTTAATTCATGTATAGCAACATAATTTGATGGGATGTCTTTACCTGCCAATTTTATCTACATCTGTGGCTCAATAGAGGGAAGACAAAGCCTATAATTAGATCAGGGTTACATGCTTTTCCAATACTAAGCCATGTCTACAAATTTAGGTCAGGTTTCAAAGTTCATGTGTATGCCTCCATCTGTAGTGAGACTGCACTATGTGTATCTATTGATAAGTGTGACATCTTTCTATAGCATTCAAGCAGATCGAGCAGTGATTTTCATGTCATTCTAATTACTGCCAACCAGCTCTTTATTTGGGTAATTAGGGTTAGTACAGTATATGAACTGAAGTGAAAGGCTTAGCTCTGAACACAGGAAGCAGCAGACATTCCCTTCTCTATACCACCTGGTAACCCTGTTCATGTGCACCCTACAGCTGAAAAATGAGCCCCACCCATAAAGGCCCGTGGCATTGAGGTCTGACCTAAGTACCAATTTTTTGTGAAAAAATAAAATAGTATCTGACGGTATTAGTTAAAGCACTGTAGTCAGTGCAGTACAGAAGGTATTGCACGAGGGGCAGGTACTGCATGTTAATAATCATATTCTGTTTGCTGTTGATTAAAAGAACAAAGTTCCCTGTCTGCTGATATAACATACAAATAGGTGGGCGTACTTTCAAGCAATAATGACCCTACACAATAACTTTTTGCAAAAGAGGAGGTGGGCTTGTTTTTGAGGGTTGGGCTTATTTTCTGTGCCTAGCCACTGGCACAGTGGAAGCTACGTACTGGAAGTAAGGTACATCAAGCTAGTTTTGTGTTCTCTAAACAGTGACAAAAGTGGTATAGTGATGATAGTTCTGTTTTGGCAAATTCCGTAAGATACTGGAAGTGAATTATAAAGTTGCTGAGTCAGCACTTTTCTTGCGAGGTGAGACAAGCCGATCCATTCCACGGCTACGTTTAGACCTGTTGCTTTGTACAACCTACAGTTGGATGATTTATGTGGAGCTGGCTTTTAGATATCATATCATGTGGGAGGAGTGGCTGGGAATAATACGAACTATGTACATATAGCTATGCAAATATCACACAACTATCGAATAGCGACAGGATATGTATTGTTCGTAATTTAATCAGAGGATTGTCTGGCTTTGACAAGCCGATCCATTCCATGGCTACATTTAGACCTGCTGCTTTGTACAACCTACAGTTGGATGATTTATGTGAAAAAACCCATCTGGCTTTTAGACATAATATCATGTGGGAGAAGTGCCTGGGAACAACACGAACTATGTACATATAGCTGTGAGTGTATCTGGAATATTACACAACTATCACAATAGCAACAGGATATGTATTGTTCATAATTTAATCAGAGGATTGTCTGGCTTTGAATACCTGCAAAGTAAATATACATACATGTATGTGGTAGTAAAGGTATTTACACCCCCTGTAGCTAGGGTAGTCGAAGAATTCTTAAACATACGTACATGTATGTAACTGGACATTTAAAAATCTGGCACTTCCCCCATTTTGAATATGCCTGCTAGGACAAAACCCATAAGTTCATGTTTAGCTTATACCGAGTTTATATACTTTTCACTAAGCCCATGCCAGAAGGGCCCTCTAATGCTTTGGGTCTGGCCCAACAATGTGCCTTTTGGTTTAGCAGCCACTTGAGAACTACATGTGTGTACCTGCAGATACATAATCAATTAGGGTCTGGCTTAGAAGTCACAGGAGTGGCAGTTTACAATTGCAAACACAGTTATAGTGTAAACTATGAAAAGAGAGTGCAATATTCATTGTTGTTTCAAAGTTAATTTATGCCTCCATCTTGAAGCCTTTGGGAATATCGCCTTTTTGGAGGCTACACTATATCAGTAAGTATTCAACAGTGATTTTCATGTTCTATTTTGTACCGAACAGCTCAATATTTGTTGTCATATAGATAATTAGTTGGTGCTACGTACTGGAGGTAAGGTAGCGTAGCTTAGTTTTGTGTTGCCTAAACAGTGAAAAAAGTGGTATAGTGATGATAGTTCTGGTTTGGCAAGTTCCGTAAGATAACTTGAAGCGAATTAGAAAGTTGCTGAGTCAGCACTTTTCTTGGAAGCCGTGCAAGGTAAGACAAGCTGATCCATTCCATGGCTACATTTAGACCTGTTGCTTTGTACAACCTACAGTTGGATGATTTATATGATCTGTCTTTTATTGGATATAATATCATGTGGGAGAAGTGCATGGGAACAATACGAACTATGTACATGTAGCTATGAGTGTATCTGGAATATTACACAACTATCACAATAGCAACAGGAAATGTATTGTTCATAATTTAATTAGAGTATTGTCTGGCTTTGAATACCTGCAAAGTACATACATGTATGTGGTAGTAAAGGTGTTTACACCCCCAGTAGCTAGGGTAGTCGAAGAATTCTTAAACATACGTACATGTATGTAACTGGATATTTGAAAACCTGGCAATTCTCCCATTTTGAATATGCCGGCTTCAATGACATGTACGTAGGTGGATCATGCCATGGTTAGGAGACTAGGACAAAACCCATAAGCATTTTGAAGTGTAAGTTAAGCAAAAGCTGTATAGTTGCACTCAGTTTATGAAAACAAGGCTGATATTTTATATCTAACAAGTTAGTCTCTAAAAAGACTTGATATGTCTCGGCACGACATTGTATGAAGTAATATATATGCACTGTCAAGTGAAGGAGGTAATGGTCAGTCATTACAAGTATTAAGTATGATTTAATTGCTATATGTGGGAAAATAGTTCGTACTCCATCAGATGGTGCCCAATCGTTGCCAGCTGCCCAGGACGGCTACTGTTTTTTCATTCTTGTGACATTTGGAGCAGAGTATGAATTTTCCTGGTTCATATGGAATCTCTGAGGGGCAGGCTTCAATCAAACTGGTACAATTCACAGTCTTTGCTTTGTCTGTAAACATTACGTGATTGCAGATCTGACTTAGGCTTCCCGCATCCCGTCCGCGGGAGTGTCTTGACGTTGCTGACGCTGTTCCTTGTTTTCCTGTTGCCTTCCCAGCCGCTCACTATCTTGTCTAGTCTGCAGACGCTGCTGTCGCTGTTCAGGCCATTCATGTTGCACTGTGAGTCGATACCTCTCGCCTTGCCTTAGTAGCCCGGAGTCGTTGTTGTCGGTTGTCTTAGTTGTCGCTTCCTCTCTCTTCGCCTCAACAATCTCTCGCTCTGCCTCCTGCCTTGGCAGACTGTGTGCTTTGTTCGATCTCTTCTGTATCTATGCTTACAGGACTCGAATCACTGTCCATCTTTATAGTAGCATGCATGTACGTACCGTCATATCTTGGCTCCTCCCCCTTGCGTGCACATGCATGTGATATCCACGTTGTCAATGATGTAAGCCTAAATGCCGTACCAACGTACGCCGTCGACACTGTGTCTCGGCACTCCGGTGCCGAGACAAAAACCAGCCAGGTATTAATTAAGGTTGCATTGCTAAGGGTAAAGTCATCTCAAATTGCATGTGGTGTATAGGCATTAAGTACGTATTTATTGTGATTTTGGGAGATAAATAGGATTCCCACTATCAGTTTCAGAAACAATATAAAACCAGGAGCCCATGATTGTAGCATGTCTATGCAGCTTTTGGACTCCAGACAAAACAAATGTAATATAGCCTATGGTTGTCTGATTATGAAGAGGTACATGTACATATAAACCCAGTTGTGGGCTTTACTACAGATGAGATTTCAGTTCAGTAGTAAGTGATTTTTTACCAGCTGGTTGCACAAGAAGTGCCCCACACAGCTGGTACTAAGATTGCTTTATGTTTTCCACATCTGTTTGTTTGTCTGTCTGTCTGCACTATGGAATACAATTCTGGCGTACCCTAGGATTATGTCATCACATTACTATGCCACCAGCTAGCAGGAGCTACTGGAAGTTTGCAGCAAAGTTTGTCAAACTATATCTACCTTGGTTTTGTGTTGTCTATGTGGGTAGGTGGCAATGATAATCCTGATTTGGCAAATTATGGCTGCTAACTGGAAGTGCAGTAGGAAACTGCTGCATCAGCACTTTCACTGTAAAGACAACCTGATCCGTTCTACAGTGGTATTTAGCTTGGCCTGACCTACTGCTGAGGGTAGCAGTAAATGTGAGGCGGGTGCATATTTTAGGCTGGTTTTAGATATCACGTTATCGTGACTGAGGCTGGCCTGGTTAATGAACTAAGCACTTGAAACACTTACCTTTTAGCTACCCCCATGCACATGAGTCAACAATAATTGTCTGTATGTACGACAACTAAAGCGCACAGTGCCATACATTGGTTGATGTCATAAAATATTACCTGTGTGCACGACTATGGCTTCCCAATTGAAAATGTATGTACCTGAACACCGTAGTAGATGAGTTTAAGGATAATTGTTCAGTGTTCTATATGAAGCGTGGAAGCGTGACGCCCGCCATGCTATTCAACCAGGAGGAAATACCCACTTGAACTAGAATAGCCTAATGGTACTACAGTGGAACCCCTCTAATGCGGACACCAATGGGACCCACTCGGCTGTCCGTAATATCGAGGCGTCTGTATTTTGGAGGCTTCCAGTTATATTTCCGGTAGGCGTGGCAGTGAGCATTCATCACGCAATGGCGTCTCTGGTTACACGATGGCTCGTTTTTGTGGCTCTGGCTTACTGCGAAGGCTATGCAGGGGCTATTTATCACTAAACGCAATTTATATGGGGCCTTGTGGCGGTGCCAGCGGGGCGGGAAGTGACCAAAAATAGTGCTTCGCGTTCGTGTTCATATCTCTGGCAAGAAAGCGTATTTGTGTACAATCCGCATATTGCCCAAAAGCTCAACCTTCGCTGGTCACAATGATACCCAGCAATAGCATGAACTCGGGCTTTTTCGAGATTCCTGAACAAATTGGTGCCCGCGTAGTCAGGCGTAGTATTTTAACTCAGCTACAACAAGCATAGAAGAAATCGAATGGAAAATCAAGTCCGGAGTCAATCGACCCAGGTACGGCTGAGATACAGGCCAATCAATTTAGAGGCTGATAATTGAGAATCACGGGTAAGGCTTACCAGAGAAAGTAGGAACGCTTCTGACAGGACTCCACAGCGAAAGTGATGAACTAGTTCTTAGACTCTTTTTTGCAAAAGATCTTTCCTGCAGCCCTTGTAGTTCGTCTTTAATAACAGCTTTCGACTACTCAATTTTTCCGCCATTTTTAGCCTCCATTTCCTGAACAAATTGGTGCCCGATGCCTGAGAACCTCAAAATTCATACCAGATGTTCCTTTCCACGTGAACTACTTCCTTCAAGTGATCTGGAATGCAATCGATGACTAATCTTGGAGATATAGGGAATGGAAGGCTGAAAATCGAACTTCTCGAACGACAAATTTTGAGTTCAAAGTTCACATTTCCACGTGGGTTTAGCGCACACCGTCTCGATTACCTAGGCAACTGCTGCGTGTGCATGGAAATGGGGGCGGGGCTACATTGCTGCACTGCAACCAATAACTCATCCTTTGTTGTGATAAGCGAATTCAGATATGTGGGGCAGCATTTCTGTGGGTTTGTCTACCTGTTATCTTTTATTTGCAGCTGGCTGTCTTTCAGTTTAGAGTTGCTGTCCCTGGTTTCGGCCTAGCTTTGTTCCAAGCTCTAGTCTAAGCCCTACATTGTACCTCAGTAAACCCCATTGACATATGGAAGTGTACATAGTCTGGTGGGCCAGACACAATCATCTCAGTCAGTGTGTAACAGATTGGAACTGTCAAGAAGTGCAGGGCGGGACAAGGCTACTCATAGCATAATCCTATTTTGTGTCCGAGGAGAAGCCCTCTTAGTCATGCTGATATAAAAGCATACAGGTAACATCCAACTCTAGCTGGTCTTACTACAACTTGCTGTGTTATTAGAATGCCATACACAGCTACAGAGAATGTCTGTCTGGAGCATGAAGGGCTAGGAAAGTAATTTACAATCTGCAGTTACTAATCTTTCATCCCTCCTGGACAAGTCTTCTTCACCAGTACAATCTGCATGCAGGACAAATTTGAGATTCAACTTTCTTAAGATATCACTGCATATTACGGTAGAGCTAAAGTATTAAGTAATCGTACAGGCAGCCAGTATCGCCTGTTACATTAAAGCCCACTAGTGCTCTACAAAGTGGCCTGGTACCGAGATAGTCTCGGGTACCCAGACCCGTCGAAAATTGTAAGAAGTTCTGGGTGATAGGCTTGGGCGTAAGTGTACCGTGCGCCTGGAATGCAGGCGCACTTCCAAATGGCTTAATAATGACATTCTAACGTGCGTTAATTGGAAAAGTCGCGTTTGAATCGCGTTTGAAAAGCTGCTTAGAGCGCAATTGTGCTTCAGAGTGTCAGCCTTTCCTCTGATATCAAGGTACAGCCTGGTAAGTGATAGAGAAATCTACTAAGCTAGCATTAGCATGGAGGCAATTACATGTATGAGTTAATAACATTCCGGAGTGTACATTTCCACCGAAGCCTATCGCCCAGACCCTCTTACAATTTTCGACGGGTCTGGGTACTGTCACGCCGTGGACGGTCCCCCCTCAGAATTGGTCCCCCCGGACCGTCCATAGCACAATAATCGGTCCCCCCGGACCGAATATCGTAGCCATACGTGGTCCCCCCTTGCCGCGGATGGTCCCCCAGGACAGCTGTAGCAAATGCTGAGATCTAGTCAAAGATGAAACTGTCCAATTGGCTTGAGGCTGAGTTTTGAAGGCGAGATGAAGCGATGGCACTTTGCACATACACACATAATTTGTAGACTCACAATGGTGATGGACTTGAGCGCTACCGACAGAAGACGAGGCGGACAACACGGGAGGCGAAAGTTGCATTGATAGAGAAGGCCTATCTTTTCTCACAGAGAAGAGGTATCCAGCCGAATTTACAAAGATTCTTACCTAGAGTATCATTATTATGTGTAATATTTAAATTTACTTTCCGCTACTGTAACTATTTATGTGCTTGCTAGCTAACAATAAAAAAGAGGGGGACAAAAGGCGGCCACCAGCCTGAGAGACAAGGACTCCAGTGCTTGCCCCAGCACAGCGGGAGCTATGGCATACACTGCTGAGTTGGGAGGGGCTCCCTAAAGTCTCAGCCGCCTCTGATTACTGTAATGCGTCCGATGTTTGTAGACCCTCCACTGGAGCTTACTGCTGTCTTTCATGCAAATAGTATCAGTATCATTACAATTGAGATAAGCTTATTCGTGGCGTTTGTGGCTGGATAAATGGGGGGACCATTCACGGCAAGGGGAGACCGCTTATAGTGCCACGGACGGTCCCCCGGGGGACCACATATAGTGCCACGTATGGTCCGGGGGGACCAATTATTCTGCTATGGATGGTCCGGGGGGACCACTTTTTGGGGGGACCACTTGCGGTATGACAGTACCCGAGACTAGTACCGAGATTAGTCAGCCCGTCCTTCCTATTAATGCCCACTAGCACCGTCTAGTGCTCTATCTCCTGTCAGCCAACTATATTACGGCCATATCTACTACTTTAGTACCTTTATCTCTATCTTCTTTCCGCCACAAATCTTCCGCACTGCTGACCAAAAGGAAATGGAGTACTTAACCGTTAGTTAGGCAGCCACATGTGGCTCACGGCTGAGTAGCGGAACGGTCATTTGGTCACTTGAAAAAATGGCACCAACATCAGAGCTTCCAGAAGCCAAGAGGCTATCCAAAATATAAGTTTGTTAAAATGGGAGAAGAAAGGCGCTCTCGAGGTCGAATTGCAATCCACCCGGATGATTGCGATGTCGACAAGTTTCTGGCTGTACGCTCAAGCTCGACCTGTATTGATATCAACAGTATAGCTATAGTACACGACCTTCAATGTAGGGCCTAGCGAGATGGTATGAGAACTGTTGGGGGCTATTGGTAGCACGGGGGCTATGGGTGCCGAGCCCCCCCAAAAATCGGCGTCAATACCCCTCCTACGTTGCTCAACTTTTGAGCTTTGATGCTGCCATCTGGAAATGGCAACTAGTAGGCAAGTATGTAGTTGTCTCGGGTACCCAGACCCATTGAAAACCGAGGGTCTGGGTATCCGAGACTACGTATGTAGCTACTTGTTTATGGATAATTTCACTTGTATTTTGGACGTCCACAGCCAACCACATTAGCGCTACGTGTGCTAAATACACGGGGCAAGCAGATTTTTGGTGAGTTAGCAAGGTCTATGGCCATAAGCCTACTTCTGCATGCACGGCTTACCTAGAACACTTCCAATTCTGATTCGAAAAGACCACATGAGAGCGATTTGTAACCCGAGTCACTTCAGTCCCCCTACTTTCTTTATGCTTCTGCCGCCGTTGCATGTACAGCCTTTTTTTAGCTAAGTATGGATGCAAAGTTTATTAAAGAGCCAGTGTGGAAGCATGCAGATAACTTTTATCAGCTAAACAGCTAAACAGCTAGCTGACTTACTGTTGGTATTTCAATTAATCGAATATTGCCGCTTGATTCTGCTCACTCTCTTGGAGTATTCAGCTTTTAGATATAGTTTTAGCTCACATGTATGGTATAAGGAGTGGGCGGATACTATGTATATATAAATACCTTCCAACATACCTGACATACGAGACAGGCGGATTATACGTACGTAGAATACAGTAAAGATTAATTTAACCATCTGAAGCTCTGTGATGCAAGCAGATGTGGTATGTGCCGTACAGAATCCATTGGGGTCAGCTATCTCTGTCCAGTATCAAAGAAGAGTTCATTTTGGGGATTGCAAGCATAGAGTGTATTCCTGATTCTCAAGGTCAGGCATCCAGTAGTAAATAATGAAGTACTATTGCCGAGACAGTTGTCATTCCACTCTATAGCACACATTTTGCCATTGTCCTGTATGGCTTACTCCCTTCAATAATACTTTCCCTTGTCTAATGACGTGACTTGCTCTTGTCCCACACAAGCTGCTCGTCAGTATGTTATGATAGCAGTCTATATTGCTTGCGTATGTGATGTCAGTGATGAAGCTGTAATAATGTGAGACCAAAATGGCATACGGACCTGTCCTTTCTTTGTCCTAATGAGGAACAAAAGGATGTGGAGTGCATCCTTTCCTTCCTATTGCGGGGAGTTCAAATACCGTATTCGATCGATCAGACACCGCGGCTACTATTTATTTCATCACGCAATTTTGTGCAGCTTCTATTCGAGAGCGGCTACTATTCGAGAGCGGCGTTTATTAAACTCAGTGGTATCGGTAAAATCTTTTGTAAATGTAAGGGCTTTGAGAAAAGCCAGTTTTATATCCGAAGAGACACTGCCACGCTTGCCACTGCAACGGATACCGAGCTCGAGGAATCAGACCCCTTCGCAGATGTTGAAGAGGACGAAGATGAGTTGGAGGAAAACGAACTTGTTCTAGAAGACTGCTAATCCATTATACTATGCTTTCTACAATCCTTAAACTGTAACCACTGTATACTCTCTGCTTGTTTTGATATTGCCATCGAGTCACGAGGTTTGTTCACGTGCGCACGTGCTACTCGAATATTAGCCGCGGCTAGTATTCGAGAGCGGCGACTATTTCGTTCAGCACATCCGGAGGTGAGGCGACAATTCGAGAGCGGCGACTAATCGAGAGCGGCGTCTGATCGAGCGAATACGGTACATGAGCAATATACCAGTCTTCAGGTTTCTACTCTATTTACAAGGGATGATAATTAACTTGTATTCCTAGATGGTACATTTCCTCACGTATTTTGAAGAATGAGCCGTGGCATGAGCACTCACTTTGAACTAAAGCTAAAAATCTACAAGGCTCTCAATTCTGGGGACAGTGACTCTTTGTACACATGTGTGAACCTCTGTCCCAAAATGGAAGAGGCGGACTTCGCCTCACCCGGATAATTTGTAGTAATCATGACAAGTGTCTTAGTATAGCATAGCCTCATTTCCAGGCTAGAGAAGTGGCCTGTCATACGTTTCCTTTTGCCGTACTTGACCTGTGACCGCTCCTCAAACACACCCCTACGTTTTTTTAATCAAAAATGTATCATTGATAGCCCTCACTTTTTGTAGAAGCGATAGTAGATATTAATACAAAACTCTACCCATGAGAAAAACCATCACAGCATATGCCAATTTTTGAGATAGGAATCTGGTATCTACCGTTCATTTTGGAGGCTAATAGATAATTAGGGTTAGTACAGTGTGTGAACTGAAGTGGAAGGCTTATCGTACCATAGCTAGCTATCATGTTGCAGTTGCACATATTCAATGTTGATGTTTCATTGCTTGGTTCACACATGACCACCCGACAGAAATCTGTCCACTGTGCTTTACTCTTGTCAATAAGATCCTTAGAAGTTTACAGTTTTACAGAAATATTCAATTTCCGTATCAGTCGATTCTCTGCATGCTGCTCTTATATCCTGCATACCTCAGGACCTGTTACCACAGAAGGTGAAATGTGTGGGCAGGTTGCATGGTTACTGAAGGACCCCTCACAACATGTGTTAGGGTGTGTTCCGTATCACACAGTAAGGCACTTCCCTTATTGTCCTTGTTTTGTTTTTCCCAGCTGGGTACTGTGGAGCACACGCTTGGCTGGTTCCTAAGATTTCTTTTCTGGTGTTTGTCTGTTTGTTTCTTTGTTTGTGTGTTCACACTTATCACATGTGCCAAGTTACATAATTACCATAATCTCCGAAAGTACGGCCATGGGCGATGAACTTAAGTGGCTCCTCAAAGAGGGAGGTGGACTTATTTTCAGTCTACACTAAGACGTCACGTTTATGTATAATTTATAGACCACGCCCATTTTATACGCACTTATGGCGGTGCCAGCGGGGCGGGAAGCGACAAAAAATGGTGCTTCGCATTTGTGTTCATATCTCTGGTAAGAAAGCGTATCTATGTACAATCCGCATATTGCCCGAAAGCTCAACCTTCGCTGGTTACAATAATACCCAACATGAGCATGAACTCGGTCTTTTTCAAGACCTTTGGACCGTTAAGCGGTTGCCTATCAGAAAAAAGAGAGATTTTTGCATTTCCTGAACAAATTGGTGCCCACGTAGTCAGGCGTGGTATTTTAGCTCAGCTACAACAAGCAAATCGAATGGAAAATCAAGTCTGGAGTCAATCGACCCAGGAACGGCTGAGATACAGGCCAATCAATTTAGAGGCTGAAAATTTAGAATCCACGGGTACTGCTTACCAGAGAAAGTAGGAGCGCTTCTGACAGGACTCCACAGCGGAAATGATGAACTAGTTCTTAGACTCTTTTTTGCAAAAGATCTTTCCTGCAGCCCTTGTACTTCGTCTTTAATGACAGTTTTCGACTTTTCAATTTTTCAGCCATTTTTAGCCTTCCATTTCCTGAACAAATTGGTGCCCGATGTCTGAGAACCTCAAAATTCATACCAGATGTTCCTTTCCGCGTGAAGTACTTCGTGCAAGTGGTTTGGAATGAAATCGATGACGAATCTTGGAGATATGGGGAATAGAGAGCAGAAAATTGAACTTCTCGAACCACAAATTATTTTGAGCTCAAAGTTCACATTTCCACGTGGATTTAGCGCACGCCGTCTCGATTACCTAGGCAACTGCGGCGTGCGCACGCAAATGGGGGTGGGGCTACCGCACAGCCATCGCTGCACTGCAACCAAGAACTCCTCCTTTGTTGTGATAAGTATTCAGATTTGTGGGGCAGCAGTTCTGTGGGCTTGTCTACCTATTAGCTTCTATTTGAAGCTGTCTGTCTTCTGTTTAGAGTTGCTATCCCTGGTCTTAGCATAGCCTAGGCTCTAGTCTAAAGCCCTATATTGTACCGGTTCCGCCAATGGTCTCAGTAAACCCCATGGAAATACGGCAGTGTACATAGTCTAGTGGTATTAACAAAATCATCTTAGTCAGTGTGTAACAGATTGGTACATCAAAGAAGTACAGGGTGGGACAAGGCTAACGATAGCATAATCCTGCACAGCAGTGAATCTGCAGTTATATGTACTAATCTTCCCTGGACTGCAGCTGTTCTCAGGTCTTCGGCATCAGCACAATCTGCATGCACAATGACATGAAGAAGACTAGTCCGGTGATAGACGCATCACAGAATTAGTGACTTACCCGGTGATGATGTGCATTGTGCCGTGTGCAGTTAGCTACCATCCACTCCTTTTTCAGATTTCAAACAACCACGGCATAATGGGTTTTCTGAAGTTCTAATCAAGGTCTCTGTCTCTCTTGGCTGGCCATTGGTGGCGGTGGTACTGGTTCTGTTTTCTCCAGTATTTCTTCACCAGCACAATCTACAAGCAAGGCATAATAATTTTTTGTAGGAGAGTAATATACAGCTACAGCATTAGCTTGCAGGTAGTCTTGGTACCAGCCCATCATCAAGGCGTAGATTGCTTACCATCCCACCACTGTAAGCGATCTCCGCCTTGATGGTGGCCTGGTACCGAGATTAACCAGTCCGTACTTCCTTTTAATGCCCACTAGCACCCGTCTAGCGCTCTATCTCCTGTCAGCCAACTATATTACAGCTATATCTACTACTTTAGTACCTTTATCTCCATCTTTTTTCTGCCACATGTCTTCCGCACTGCGGTAGAGCAGCGATTCTCCACTCCTGGCTCGAGGCTACCTAGCCGGCCATTACAAAAAATGATTACGTAAACAATATCGCTCATGCGGCCAACCACGAAATAATGAGCGTGGGTACTTCCTGGTTGCACTTCCATTACCGCCGGCATTTGGTCTATAAATCTGACGTCTTATTGTAAACTGTTTTTGAATGTTTTGATATTTCACTCGAAAATGGACCCACTTACTGTAGATACATGCAAACTTTGTGCTCTAGTTGTATGCCTGCACAAGTAGGATTACTCAACAACCCATAAGTTCCCTTGATCAGCAGCTACTTCCAGAAGTTGGTCTGTAGTGTGCTACTATGGTAAGCCATTACGTGCAGACAGTAACACAGCAGACAGTAACACATGCAGTGTCATGTCAGCGTCAGTACACAAATGATTATGCAATTGCATTTTTCTTGCGAGGTAAGACAAGCATGAGATAACTGGAAGCGAATTATAAAGTTGCTGACTCAGCACTTTTCTTAGAAGCTGTGCGAGGTAAGTCAAGCTGATCCATTCCACGGCTACATTTAGACCTGTTGCTTTGTACAACCTACAGTTGGATGATTTATGTGAAAAAACCCATCTGGCTTTTAGACACAATATCATGTGGGAGAAGTGCCTGGGAACAACACGAACTATGTACATGTAGCTGTGAGTGTATCTGGGATATTACACAACTATCACAATAGCAACAGGATATGTATTGTTCATAATTTAATCAGAGGATTGTCTGGCTTTGAATACCTGCAAAGTAACTATACATATGTATGTGGTAGTAAAGGTATTTACACCCCCAGTAGCTAGGGTAGTCGAAGAATTCTTAAACATACGTACATGTATGTAACTGGACGTTTGAAAACCTCCCATTTTGAATATGCCGGCTTCAATGACATGTACGTAGGTGGATCATGCAATGGTTAGGGGACCAGGACAAAACCCATAAGCATTTTGAGGTGTAAGTTAATTGAAAGCTGTATAGCTACACTCAGTTTATAAAAACAAGGCTGATATTTTATGTCTAAAAACCGGCCGGGTATTAATTAAAATTGCATTCCTAAGGGTAAAGTAATTAATTCATCTCAAATTCCACATGGTGTATTGGCATAAAGTACGCATTTATTGTGATCTTTGGGAAATAAATAGGATTTCCCACTTTCAGTTTCAGAAACAATATAAAACCAGGAGCCCATGATTGTAGCATGTCTATGCAGCTTTTGGACTCCAGACAAAACAAATGTAATATAGCCTATGGTTGTTTGATTATGAAGAGGTACATGTAGGTATAAAGAGATACAGTTGTGGGCTTTACTACAGATGAGATTTCAGTAGTAAGTGATTTGTTACCAGCCGGGTGCACAAGAAGCGCCCCACAGCTGGTACTAAGATTGCTTTATGTTTTCCACGTCTGTTTGTTTGTCTGTCTGTCTGCACTATGGAATACAATTTTGGCATACCCTAGGATTACGTCACGTACGTTACGTCATCACGTTGCTATGCCACAAGCTAGCAGGAGCTACTGGAAGTTTGCAGCAAAGTTCGTCAAGCTATATGTACCTTGGTTTTGTGTTGTCTATGTGGCAGAAAACAGGTAGGTGGCTATAATAATCCTGAAATTATGGCTGCTAACTGAAAGTGCAGTAGGGAACTGCTGCATCAGCACTTTCACTGTAAAAGACAGCCTGATTCGTTTTACGGTTGTATTTAGCTTGGCCTGACCTACTGCTGAGGATAACAGTAAATGTGAGGCGGGTGCATATTTTAGGCTGGTTTTAGATATCACGTTATCGTGACTGAGGCTGGCCTGGTTAACGAACCAAGCACTGAACACTTACCTTTTAGCTACCCCCATACACGTTAGTCAACAATAACTGTCTAAGCGCACAGTGCCTTACATGGGTTGATGTCATAAAATATTACCTGTGTGCACGACTATGGCTTCCCCATTGAAAATGTACGTATGTGAACATTGTATTAGATGAGTTTAAGTATCAGAGAGTCGGTAGACTCTCTATGTAGGGATGGCACCGACACGCCCATTACGTAATACAAAACAAAAGCCTCCAAATCTCTGCTAAAAATAGCATATAAGCTTTTACAGGCATCTAACGTCCATATTCGGGTGTTTCTGCAACCAACAAGACTCCCAAAGTTGCCAAAAAGCATCGGTAAACTGGAAAAGCGGTAGGTAGCTAGACTACCAAATTGTTCATCTTGTTGTTGTTGTTGTTGTCATTCAGTGAGGCTAGCTCAAATTTGGTTCAATCAATCACCGTAGTTTTAGCACTAAAAAAATGCACGTTTCAGCACGAAGGTCCACGACAACATAGCATTTTCATAACTATAAAACAGAACTCGAAAGCAATACACAGTACGCTCAATCTGCAAGTGAACGTAGGTCACCATTTTAACAATTTTGTATGCATGCGCACAATATGTCACATGACATGCACTTGGCAACAGCAAGAAACCGTTGACGAATATACGAGTGACGAGACTAGAGTGTAGATCGCTTTACTAGAGAGTGTTGACTAGACCGCTTACTTTAGTGTATCGGAGAGACCGCCTGCTTACTCTCGTTGACTAAACCGTTCGGCAATCCCGGAGACCGTTGACTAGCTAAACCGTTTACTGTGGTGATCGGACTAGACCGTTTATCCTGATCATTACCAGGACGATTAAAGTACTTGTGATGTGCTTTATCATAAAAGTGAGTTGCTATAAGTTATACATGTGTATAAACAATGCAGGATAAAACTGGTAGACTAGCAATCTTTAAGTTAGCACCAGCCAAGCACATACTTCACATGTTTAATTTTGGCTGATAAGAAAAACAACAAATTTTAAAATACTGAACTATAGGTTTGATCTGACCACACCCACACTTCCTATGAGTGCGGACTCTCCCCTCTCACACCCACTAACATTTGGGTCTGGAACTCAGGCTCAGGTGCTCTGGTTGTGCCAGTGAGACTAACGATAACTTTTTAGCATTTCACCAGATTTCCATAAATGTGAGTGCAGCTGGTGCATGCATGGGTTGACATTGCTAGCTCATGTATGTGGATGTGTGATGGTCTCACTGGCAGACCCAACCTCTAATCGTATAGTTGTGTCATACAAAATCTCGTGCCAGTGTGTACACTTGTCCGAATTAATGCTTATTCACATTGCAGTGTGCACATATGGTGGCATGGTTTCATTTGGGCAAAGGGGGGCCTTATCAATTTTGTACCCCCCATCCCCCCCCCCCCCCCCCGTGCATCCTAAATGAAACACTGGGTGCCTTAGTTTAATGCCTTCTGATAAAAGTATGTATAAGGACGTGTCGTATACATACATGACATGTATGCACCCACTTCCAGTCATATGGCATTGTGCAAACAGTCTTGCCTTTGATAACCAACAGCGGGCTCCTGGCTACTGTAGAGTATGTGTTTGGTATCTGTGTCTGCTAGTGCTTTTCTCCCTGTGAACGCACTGGCAATCAAGAGACTGTTAGAGGAACAGCATCGTTCTCTCTGGCTCCACTTAGCTTGGCATTCTGTTGTGGAGGTGTGAATACCCGGGCAAAGCTCTGGCATCAGCTGTGACCTTATTTGTGGCCTTGTAGGTACATGTGTGGACGGAGACACTTTATGTATTTATAGTCGTTCCTCAACTTCATTCACATGTGAAACCCAAGAGTAAGTGGCTCAAATTTGATTGTTCAAAGTCATAAAAAGACAATCTGTAAGCATTATGCATTCTTCGATCATCAATCTGTATACTCTACTGACTTGGCCTATAGTGTGAGTTGGGCTAGCTAGTGCCCTAGGACGCTTTGTTCTATGCCATGCTTTAAACTTGCGATTCCTTTGGTCGTTTATTGTAAAATAGATCAGCCCTGTGCAATAGTCTCATCCCCCCATGAAGAGTGGCCTGGTCCCACAGCTATACACAGGCTATAACATTTCCATTTGCAACTGAAAAACCCAAAAAGAGGATTTAAAATTAAGCAGCTCACAGCCACTGCCAGGAGAGGGCGCTTCCTAGTACAACTACCGTAATTGTAGTGGATGGAAAATTACAAAAAGAATTTACTATTTTTAACTGTCTGGAAAGCCTTTTCAGTTATGACTTGTAGCTCTCTGCTTACCATACAAATGTACATGTGTACTGCCTCCATACCACTCCTTGCCATGTGACTGTGATACATTTACTGACCTTTTCCCGCAATTCTCAGCACTTTGTGCATGCGTGAACAGTGGATACCAGGCCACTCTTCCGGGTGGGTGTGGCCTGGGGACAAGGCTACCCTGTGCGAGTGGCAGTGCATATGTAGCTACCATAATTGTAGTGGATAGAAAATTACAAAAAGAATTTACTATTCTTGACTGGCTAGAAAGCCTTTTCAGTTGCAAAAAAATCAAGATTTCTAGCTCCCTGCTTACCATACATGTGTACTGCCTCCATACCACTCCTTGCCATGTGACTGTATCAGTCAGGGATACATTTGCTGACCTTTTTCCGTAATTTCTTTGCAATTTGTTTGTGCATGCGTGAACAGTGGATACCAGGCCACACTTTGGGGTGGGTGTGGCCTGGGGATGAGGCTACCCTGTGCGAGTGGCAATGCATGTTATTTCCCTGTAGAAAGCTCGAGAATTTGGTGGGAATTGTATTTGGTGAAGTAACCTCAAAACAGCTGTGAGTAAATATATCAGGGGTATCTACATTTTTAAGTTTGGCAAAGTGCTAGCAGAAAGTGCACTACATGTATGTGTATGGTATGTATGTAGCGCTGTAGTTGAGAAATGTGTGCACGTTACACTTGCTGCCTTGATTCAGTTGATTGAGCCACTCACACCACATACGTACTTGCCAATCAGTGCTCTTTGTTTTGGGTTGTACACTGTTCAGCAGGAGGCCTACGTAGCTGTACTAGCTTACTCAGTATTCAGTGACTTTTATAACAGAAAAGGAGTCTTTCTGTACCATCTGGGACGTGTGGGTCAAAGGTTGTGATGATTACTTTGGGACACCCTCATTTGTACCTGTGAGAAAGTACTTTTGAGATGCACTGTTGCATTCTGCTTAGTGGATCAGTGAGAGGGTTGGAACAGAGATGGGTGCGGCTAGTACACAGTGTGCAGCTAGTACACTATTTTGTGAATGGGGGTTACGCAAGAGTGTGTCACTCACGTTTTGCTTTCTGTGCTCCTTGAGGAAGTTAAATCCTCGATGGATAGCATCATAATTTGACAGGATACCTTCTAACCACTTGACGTTTAGAAGTTTATGAGTATACCTCAATCTTCAGTTTTTGCATTTCATTGAGGCTATGCTACGTATATGTATCTGTTGATAAGTGTGGCATCTTGAACATATGGAGCAGTGGTAGTCATGTCATTCTAATTACTGCCGACCAGCTATTATGTTTGTAGTTGTTCAGATAATTAGGTAATGTGAACTGAAGTCAAAGGCTTAGCTCCGGACACAGGAAGCAGCAGACATTCCCTTTTCTATACCACCTGGTGACCCTGTTCATGTGCACCCTGTAGCTGAAAGATGAGCCCCTGAGATTGAAAAATGTCGGAGTCCAACTTTACCAATTGTTTTGTGGAAAAATAATGTAATATCTAACAGCCCTCATGTATTAGTTAAAGCACCATATACATAGTCAGTGCAGTACAAAAATTATCGCACAAGGGGCAGGTAATGCATGTTAATTACAGAATCCTACTCTGTTTGCTGCTAATTAAAACAACAGTTGTAGACTTTTTTCTGCTAGAAAGCAGTGGTTAATGCTTACTCTTTCACAAATTTGGTTGCAGTATGACTACAAGTATCTGTGAGTAGATTGAAAGTGATATCATTTTTTGGTACTCCTTCTCTCCCCTCATGCAGGATGGGACATACAGATGTCGTGAAGTACTTGTGTGAAGAGGTGCGGTGCAATATCAACTGTACCACAAAAGTGGGTGGACTCCGCTACACTGTGCTTGCGTGTGAGTGGATTGTTTTTCATTAGTGGGTACTGTCCTGTACATAGTGCAGTACACACTTGAACAGCTGGCTGCACTCTCTACTACTGTATTCTACATATCCGCCCATGGACGGGCCACTTAAGTGCTAGGTGAAAGAGGGGGGTGGGCAGATGATATATGTAGTATCCGATCACTCAAACGCGTTACAAATCAGTAGCAGCGGAGCTGGTCCGCCAGACGCCAGACCAATGTTTGAGTGGCTGCCGGCAAAAATTAGGATAGAACAGACTAGTAACTGTTGGCTTTTCACAGTGCTTAGCTAGCTGGGTCCAGGGAAATTGCTGACCAAAAGGAAATGGAATGCTTAACCGTTAGTTAGGCGGCCGCATCTGGCTCACGGCTGAGTAGCGGGACGGTCATTTGGTCACTTGAAAAAAATGGCACCAACATCAGAGCTTCCAGAAGCGGCTTTCCAAAATATAAGTTTGTTAAAAAGGGAGAAGAAAGGCGCTCTCGAGGTTGAATTGCGATCCACCCGGATGATTGCGATGTTGACAAGTTACTGGCTGTATGCTCAAGCTCGACCTGTATTGAGATCAACAGTATAGCTATAGTCTCGATTACCTAGGCAACTGCGGCGTGCGCACGCAAATGGGGGTTGATTAATGATTACGTAAACAATATCGCTCATGCGGCCAACCACGAAATAATGAGCGTGGGTACTTCCTGGTTGCACTTCCATTACCGCCGGCATTTGGTCTATAAATCTGACGTACTGTTATTGATATTTCACTCGAAAATGGGCCCACTTACTGTAGATACATGCAAACTTTGTGCTCTAGTTGTATGTGTGCACAAGTAGGATTACTCAACAACCCATAAGTTCCCTTGATCAGCAGCTACTTCCAGAAGTTGGTCTGTAGTGTGCTACTATGGTAAGCCAGTAACACAGCAGACATGTACAGTAACACATGCAGTGTCATGTCAGCGTCAGTACACAAATGATTACGCATTTGCATTTTTCTTGCGAGGTAAGACAAGCATGAGATAACTGAAAGCGAATTATGAAGTTGCTGACTCAGCACTTTTCTTAGAAGCTGTGCGAGGTAAGACAAGCCGATCCATTCCATGGCTACATTTAGACCTGTTGCTTTGTACAACCTACAGTTTAATGATTTATGTGAAAAACCCATCTGGCTTTTAGACACAATATCATGTGGGAGAAGTGCCTGGGAACAACACGAACTATGTACATGTGGCTGTGAGTGTATCTGGAATATTACACAACTATCACAATAGCAACAGGATATGTATTGTTCATAATTTAATCAGAGGATTGTCTGGCTTTGAATACCTGCAAAGTAAATATACATACATGTATGTGGTAGTAAAGGTATTTACACCCCCAGTAGCTAGGGTAGTCGAAGAATTCTTAAACGTACGTACATGTATGTATCTGCATGGACGTTTGAAAACCTGGCACTTCCCCCATTTTGAACATGCTGGCTAGGAGACTAGGACAAAACCCATAAGTTGATGGTTAGCTTATACCGAGTTCACATACTTCTCACTAAGCCGATACCAGAAGGGCCCTCTAATGCTTTGGGTCTGGCCAAACAATGTGCCTTTTGGTTTAGCAGCCACTTGAGAACTACATGTGTGTACCTGCAGATGCATAATGAATTAGGATCTGGCTTAGAAGTGACAGTTTACATTTGCAAACAAAGTTATAATGTAAACTATGAAAAGAGAGTGCAATATTCATTGTTGTTTCAAAGTTACTATTTATGCCTCCATCTTGAAGTCTTTGGGTTTTTGGAGGCTACACTATATGAATAAGTATTCATCAATGATTTTCATGTTCTATTTTGTACTGAACAGCTCAATATTTGTTGTCATATAGATAATTAGTTAGTACAGTATGCGTAAGAGTGTCTCACTCACATTCTGCTTTCCATACTCTTTGATCAAGTTAATTCATGTTTAGAATTGTAATTTAACATAAATAACTCAATTTTTTTTTACAAGGGCTATGAATACAATCGGTATGGAAGGCCAACTCCAGCACTATAGATCAGTGCAACCGTGCTGCATGCCGTAACATGTGAAAAAGATCACCACGACTAATACTATACGACCTACAATCGTACAGTGAAGCACGACTAATACACGACCTACAATCATCTGAGACTATCACCTGAGCATCAGAGAGTTGGTAGCTAGACTCGTTGACTAGGAGACTGATTATTTACTTAGAGGTGTCAGGATAATGGGGCATCTCCAAACTATTTTGCTCATGATCATATCATACAGCAATAATGCACAGAACGCCTTCTTTAATTGCTGTCTGCAAGGACATCTTGTCAGGATCACTGTGTACTTTATCAACTTGAGAGCTGGAGATTAGTTAGAATACTTGCATGCATTTATATTAATATACATAATTATGTTATTTTATAAGAAAAAAATGGACAGAAACAAGTACAAAAAAACATTTTCAAAAAATGTAAACAGATGTAGGGATGGAAGTACCAAAAAGCACTGAAACAAGGTGTAGGGATAGCAGAATCACAAAGTCATAGCCCCATCCCTACATCTTTTTCACATGTTAACTGCAACATAAATAACTCAATTTTTTTTTACAAGGGCTATGAATACAATCGGTATGGAGGCCAACTCCAGCACTATAGATCAGTGCAACCGTGCTGCATGCTGTAACATGTGAAAAAGATGTAGAGATGGGGCTATGTATGTTTAACTTTGTGATTCTGCTATCCCTACACCTTGTTTCAGTGCTTTTTGGTACTTCCATCCCTACATCTTTTTACATTTTTTGAAAATGTTTTTTTTGTATATACAAACAGAAATGAGATATCACACAGCATAACTGGCAGTGCAGATACCTTGTTTCAGTGCTTTTTGGTACTTCCATCCCTACATCTTTTTACATTTTTTTGTAAAGCACTGTAGTCAGTGCAGTACAGAATTTATTGCATGAGGGGCAGGTACTGCATGTTAATAATCATATTCTGTTTGCTGTTGATTAAAAGAACAAAGGTGAAACAGTTGGAGAATTTCAGATCGAGCAGTGATTTTCATGTCATTCTAATTACTGCCAACCAGCTCTTTATTTGGGTAATTAGGGTTAGTACAGTATATGAACTGAAGTGAAAGGCTTAGCTGAACACCGTAGTAGATGATTTTAAGGATAATTGTTCAGTGTTCTATATGAAGCGTGGAAGCGTGACGCCCGCCATGCTATTCAACCAGGAGCAAATACCTACTTGAACTAGAATAGCCTAATGGTATTACAGTGGAACCCCTCTAATGCGGACACCAATGGGACCCACTCGGCTGTCTGTAATATCGAGGCGTCCGTATTTTGGAGGCTTCCGGTTATATTTCCGGTAGGCGTGGCAGTGAGCATTCATCACGCAATGGCGGCTCTGGTTACACGATGGCTCGTTTTTGTGGCTCTGGCTTACTGCGAAGGCTATGCAGGGGCTAAATTCAGTAGCATATAACGTTGAGTCATCGGATCTGGCAGTGAGGGGTGAGTACTCTTGCGGAGTAAACGATGTATAACGTCACCACGAGTCCGCAGCGATTCTGGGAGTCACAGAAACATACTGTTTATATTATCTATAAGACAAACGTCCGCTTATCGAGTAAATTTTGTACAGTCACGACACTGGTGGGACCGAACAACGTGTCCGCTTTACGGAATAGCGAGGTGTCCATGTTCAGGGAGTTTAATAGTACGTAAGTTAATGGAATATCATTCGGGGCCGCCCATTATGTCCGCATTACAGTAGATGGCCGCATCTCAGGGGTGCCCGTAGAGAGGGGTTCCACTGTATCTATACTAGGAGGTGCTAAGTGGTGCTAAACTACCTACATGTACTTCCTGGTTAAGTGGTCATACATGTGCTGTGGCAGCTGCTATGCACACATGCATGATTGGAGTAGTCAGCATATTTAGCCATGAGATAGGAGCTTAAATCATCTAATTTTGGTTCACTGAGGTCTTTCTCCCTGCTCTGTAAATATTTTTTGTGGAAAAGCTCAACAACTCTCGTGTATTAGTTAAAGCACCATATACTCTGTCAGTGCAGTACAGAAATTATTGCACAAGGGGCAGGTATTGCATGTTAATTACAGAATCCTACTCTGTTTGCTGCTAATTAGAACAACAGTTGGAGACATTTTACTGCTAGAAAGCAGTGGTTAAGCTTACTCTTTCAAAAAGTTGGTTGCAGTATGACTACAGGTATCTATGAGTAGACTGAAAGTGATATAAATTTTTGGTGCTCCTTCTCTCCCCTCATGCAGGAACGGACGTACAGATGTCGTGAAGTACTTGTGTGGAGAGGTGCGGTGCGATATCAATTGTACCTCCAAAAGTGGGGAGACTCCGCTACACTTTGCTTGCAAGTGAGTGGATTGTTTTTCATTAGTGGGTGCTGTCCTGTACATAGTGCAGTACACACTGGCTGCACTCTCTACTACTGTATTCTACATATTGTCCGCCCATGGACAGGCCACTTAAGTGCTAGGTAAAAGAGGGGGGTGCGTGGATAGTACGTAAATGGATGTAGTCACTCAAACGTGTTAGAAATCAGTAGCAACGGAGCTGGTCCGGCAGTGCCTGACCAATGTTTGAGTGGCTGCCAGCTAAAATTAGGATAGAACAGACTAGTAGCCCATGGACAGGCCACTTAACAGTCTACGCTAAGACGTCACTTTTATGTATAATTTATCGCTAAATGCAATTTTATATGGGGCCTTATGGCGGTGCCAGCAGGGCAGGAAGTGACCAAAAATGGTGCTTCGCGTTCGTGTTCATATCTCTGGCAAGAAAGCGTATCTGTGTACAATCCGCATATTGCCCGAAAGCTCAATCTTCACTGGTCACAATGATATCCAGCAATAGCATGAACTCGGTCTTTTTCGAGACCCTTGGACCGCTAAGCGGTTGCCTATCAAAAAAAGCGAGATTTTTGCATTTCCTGAACAAATTGGTGCCCGCGTAGTCAGGCGTAGTATTTTAGCTCAGCTACAACAAGCATAGAAGAAATCGAATGGAAAATCAAGTCCGGAGTCAATCGACCCAGGAACGGCTGAGATACAGGCCATTCAATTTAGAGGCTGAAAATTGAGAATCACGGGTAAGGCTTACCAGAGAAAGTAGGAACGCTTCTGACAGGACTCCACAGCGAAAGTGATGAACTAGTTCTTAGACTCTTTTTTGCAAAAGATCTTTCCTGCAGCCCTTGTAGTTTGTCTTTAATAACAGCTTTCGACTACTCAATTTTTCCGCCATTTTTAGCCTTCCATTTCCTGAACAAATTGGTGCCCGATGCCTGAGAACCTCAAAATTCATACCAGATGTTCCTTTCCACGTGAACTACTTCCTGCAAGTGATCTGGAATGCAATCGATGACGAATCTTGGAGATATAGGGAATGGAAGGCTGAAAATCGAACTTCTCGAACGACAAATTTTGAGTTCAAAGTTCACATTTCCACGTGGGTTTAGCGCACGCCGTCTCGATTACCTAGGCAACTGTGGCGTGCGCATGGAAATGGGGGTGCGGCTACATCGCTGCACTGCAACCAAGAACTCATCCTTTGTTGTGATAAGCGAATTCAGATATGTGGAGCAGCATTTCTGTGGGTTTGTCTACCTGTTATCTTTTGTTTGCAGCTGGCTGTCTTTCTGTTTAGAGTTGCTGTCCCTGGTTTCGGCCTAGCTTTGTTCCAAGTTCTAGTCTAAGCCCTACATTGTACCTCAGTAAACCCCATTGACATATGGAAGTGTACATAGTCTGGTGGGCCAGACACAATCATCTCAGTCAGTGTGCAACAGATTGGTGCAGCAATCTAACTGTCAAGAAGTGCAGGGCGGGACAAGGCTACTCATAGCATAATCCTATTTTGTGTCCGAGGAGAAGCCCTCTTAGTCATGCTGATATAAAAGCATACAGGTAACATTCAACTCTAGCTGGTCTTACTACAACTTGCTGTGTTATTAGAATGCCATACACAGCTACAGAGAATATCTGTCTGGAGCATGAAGGGCTAGGAAAGTAATTTACAATCTGCAGTTACTAATCTTTCATCCCTCCTGGACAAGTCTTCTTCACCAGTACAGTCTGCATGCAAGACAAATTTCAGCATCAGAGATTAAACTTTCTTAAGATATCACTGCATATTACAGTAGAGCTAAAGTATTAAGTAATCGTACAGGCAGCCAGTATCGCCTGTTACATTAAAGCCCACTAGTGCTCTACATATCAATAAGGATGGTAGAAAGCTGGACATGTTGCGATAGGGTACCAATCCCCAGACCATTTTCCTGAAAATCAGTGTAATTGAAGTACTATACCAATCACAAGAAGACTATTCCGGTGACAGATACATCACAGAATTAGTGACTTACCCAGTGATGTATGTGCAGTGTGCAGTGAGCTAACATCCACTCCTTTCTCCAATTCAACCAACCAAGGCAAAATGAATTTCCGGCCTAGTTCTCGGTCTCTAGATGTAGCAGTCTTCACTGGCCATTGATGGCAGTGGTACTGGTCCTGTTTTTGTTTTTCCTCTGTATTTCTTCACCAGCACAATCTACATGCAAGGCATTATCAATTATGCATAATTTTTGTAGGAGAGTAATATACAGCTACAGCATTAGCTTGTAGGTAGTCTTGGTACCAGCCCATCATCAAGGCGTAGATTGCTTACCATCCCACCACTGTAAGTGATCTCCACCTTGAAAGTGGCCTGGTACCGAGATAGTCTCGGGTACCCAGACCCGTCGAAAATTGTAAGAGGGTCTGGGCGATAGGCTTGGGCGGAAGAATAACGTGCGCCTGGAATGCAGGCGCACTTCCAAATGGCTTAATAATTACATTCTAACGTGCGTTAATTGGAAAGGTCGCGTTTGAATCGCGTTTGAAAAGCTGCTTAGAGCGCAATTGTGCTTCAGAGTGTCAGCCTTTCCTCTGATATCAAGGTACAGCCTGGTAAGTGATAGAGAAATCTACTAAGCTAGCATTAGCAGGGAGGCAATTATGAGTTAATAACATTCCGGAGTGTACATTTCCACCGAAGCCTATCGCCCAGACCCTCTTACCATTTTTGACGGGTCTGGGTACTGTCACGCCGTGGACGGTCCCCCCTCAGAATTGGTCCCCCCGGACCGTCCATAGCACAATAATCGGTCCCCCCGGACCAAATATCGTAGCCATACGTGGTCCCCACTTGCCGCGGATGGTCCCCCAGGACAGCTGTAGCAAATACTAAGATCTAGTCAAAGATGAAACTGTCCAATTGGCTTGAGGCTGAGTTTTGAAGGCGAGATGAAGCGATGGCACTTTGCACATACACACATAATTTGTAGACTCACAATGGTGATGGACTCGAGCGCTACCGACAGAAGACGAGGCGGCCAAACTGGAGGCGAAAGTTGCATTGATAGAGAAGGCCTATCTTTTCTCACAGAGAAGAGATATCCAGCCGAATTTACAAAGATTCTTTCATAGAGTATCATTATTTATGTTTAGAACTCTTTAATATTTAAATTTACTTTCCGCTACTGTATGTGTTTAATAATAAAAAAGAGGGGGACAAAAGGCGGCCACCAGCCTGAGAGACAAGGACTCCAGTGCTTGCCCCAGCACAGCGGGAGCTATGGCATACATTGCTGAGTTGGGAGGGGCTCCCTAAAATCTCAGCCGCCTCTGAATACTGTAATGCGTCCGATGTTTGTAGACCCTCCACTGGAGCTTACTGCTGTCTTTCATGCAAATAGTATCAGTATCATTACAATTGAGATAAGCTTATTCGTGGCGTTTGTGGCTGGATAAATGGGGGGACCATTCACGGCAAGGGGGGACCACTTATAGTGCCACGGACGGTCCCCCAGGGGACCACATATAGTGCCACGGATGGTCTGGGGGGAACAATTATTCTGCTACGGACAGTCCGGGGGGACCACTTTTTGGGGGGACCACTTGCGGTATGACAGTACCCGAGACTAGTACCGAGATTAGTCAGCCCGTCCTTTCTATTAATGCCCACTATCACCGTCTAGTGCTCTATCTCCTGTCATACAACTATATTACTGCCATATCTACTACTTTAGTACCTTTATCTCTATCTTCTTTCTGCCACAAATCTTCCGCACTGCGGTACAGCAGTGACTCTCCACTCCTGGCTTGAGGCTACCTAGCCGGCCATCGATTACGTAAACTATACGGCTCATGCGACCAACCAAAAAATAATTAGCGTGGGTACATCCTGGTTGTACTTCCGTTACCGCCGGCGTTTGGACGATAAATCTGACGTCTTATTGTAGACTGTTAAGTGCTAGGTGAAAGAGGGGGTGGGTGAATAGTACGTAAATGGATGTAGTATTTGACCACTCAAACGCGTTACAAATCAGTAGCAGTGAAGCTGGTCTGGCAGACCCGACGACCACCAGACCAATGTTTGAGTGGCTGCCGGGCAAAAATTAGGATAGAACAGGCTAGTAACTGTTGGCTTTTCACAGTACGTAGCTAGCTGGGTCCAGGGAAATTGCTGACCAAAAGGAAATGGAATACTTAACCGTTAGTTAGGCGGCCGCATCTTGCTCACGGCTGAGTAGCGGGACGGTCATTTGGTCACTCGAAAAAAATGGCACCAACATCAGAGCTTCCAGAAGCGGCTTTCCAAAATATAAGTTTGTTAAAAAGGGAGAAGAAAGGCACTCTCGAGGTCGAATTGCGATCTACCCAGATGATTGCAATGTCGACAAGTTACTGGCTGTATGCTCAAGCTCGACCTGTATTGAGATCAACAGTATAGCTATAGTGCACGACCTTCAATGTAGAGCCTAGCGAGATGGTATGAGAGCTGTTTCCTGATACTTAATAAATAGTTCGAAAATTTTACCATACTTTGCGTGGGGATCACAATTAGCCGCTGTGCAGCCTCTGAAAATACCAGAGCAATTCCAAAATGCTTCCGCCGCCCCTGCAAATGCACAATGTGCAAAGTGAGGCTACGAGGTACATGTAAATACATATATACAAGGGCGGTGGAAGCATGGGGGCTACGGGGGCTTTAGCCACCCCCCCCCCCCCCAATCGCGAAGTTCAGGGGGCTGAGCTCCCCCCCAAAAATTGGTGTCAATACCCCTCCTACGTTACTCAACTTTTGAGCTTTGATGCTGCCACCTGGAAATGGCAACTAGTAGGCAAGTATGTAGTTGTCTCGGGTACCCAGACCCGTTGAAAACCGAGGGTCTGGGTATCCGAGACTACATATATAGCTACTTGTTCATGGATAATTTCACTTGTACTTTGGATGTCCACAGCCAACCACATTAGCGTTACACGTGCTAAACACGTGGGGCAAGCAGATTTTTGGTAAGTTAGCAAGGTCTAAGGCCATAAGCCTACTTCAGTGATGAAGCTATAATAATGTGAGACCAAAATGGTGTACAGAACTGTCCTTTCTTTGTAACATACATGAGGAATATACCATGGTCTCACTGGCAGACCCAACCTCTAATTGTATAGTTGTGTCATACAAAATCTCGTGCCAGTGTGTACACTTGTCAGAATTGCAGTGTGCACATATGGTGGCATGGTTTCATTTGGGCAAAGGGGGGCCTTATCAATTTTGTACCCCCGTGCATCCTAAATGAAACACTGGGTGCCTTAGTTAATGCCTTCTGATAAAAGTACATATGAGGACGTGTCGTATACATACATGTATATGTATGCACCCACTTCCGGTCATGGCATTGTGCAAACAATCATGCCTTTGATAACCAACAAAGGGCTCCTGGCTACTGTAGAGTATGTGTTTGGTATCTGTGTCTGCTAGTGCTTTTCTCCCAGTGAACGCACTGGCAATCAAGAGACTGTTAGAGGAACAGCATCGTTCTCTCTAGCTCCACTTAGCTAGGCATTCCTGTTGTGGAGGTGTGAATACCCGGGCAAAGCTCTGACATCAGCTGTGACCTTATTTGTGGCCTTGTAGGTACATGTGTGGACGGAGACACTTTATGTATTTATAGTCGTTCCTCAACTTTATTCACATGTGAAACCCAAGAATAAGTGGCTCAAATTTGATTGTTGAAAGTCATAAAAAGACAATCTGTAAGCATTATGCATTCTTCATCAATCTGTATGCTCTTGACTACTGACTTGGCCTATAGTGTGAGTTGTGCTAGCTAGTACCCTAGGACGCTTTGTTCTATGCCATGCTTTAAACTTGCGATTCCTTTGGTCGTTTATTGTGAAACAGATCAGCCCTGTGCAATAGTCTCATCCCCCCATGAAGAGTGGCCTGGTCCCACAGCTATACACAGGCTATAACATTTCCATTTGCAACTGAAAAACCCCAAAACACGATTTAAAATTAAGCAGCTGCCAGGAGAGGGCGCTTCCTAGTACAACTACCGTAATTGTAGTGGATGGAAAATTACAAAAAGAATTTACTATTTTTAACTGGCTGGAAAGCCTTTTCAGTTATGACTTGTAGCTCCCTGCTTACCATACAAATGTACATGTGTACTGCCTCCATACCGCTCCTTGCCATGTGACTGTATCAGTCAGGGATACATTTGCTGACCTTTTCCCGTAATTCTCTGCACTTTGTGCATGCGTGAACAGTGGATACCAGGCCACTCTTTGGGGTGGGTGTGGCCTGGGGATGAGGCTACCCTGTGCGAGTGGCAGTGCATGTTATTTCCCTTTAGAAAGCTCGAGAATTTGGTGGGAATTGTATTTGGTGAAGTAGCCTCAAAACAGTAAATATATCAGGGGTATCTACATTTTTAAGTTTGGCAAAGTGCTAGCAGAAAGTGCACTACATGTATGTGTATGGTATGTATGTAGCTCTGTAGTTGAGAAATGTGTGCATGTTACTTGCTGCCTTGATTCAGTTGATTGAGCCACTCACACCACATATGTACTTGCCAATCAGTGCTCTTTGTTTTGGGTTGTACACTTTTCAGCAGGAGGCCTACGTAGCTGTCTAGCTTACTCAGTATTCAGTGACTTTTATAACAGAAAAGGAGTCTTTCTGTACCATCTGGGACGTGTGGGTCAAAGGTTGTGATGATTACTTTGGGACACCTTCATTTGTACCTGTGAGAAAGTACTTTTGACTTTTATGAGATGCACTGTTGCATTCTGCTTAGTGGATCAGTGAGAGGGTTGGAACAGAGATGGGTGCGGCTAGTACACAGTGTGCAGCTAGTACACATAATAATTATTTTGTGGATGGGGGTTACGCAAGAGTGTGTCACTCACGTTTTGCTTTCTGTGCTCCTTGAGGAAGTTAAATCCTCGATGGATAGCATCATAATTTGACAGGATACCTTCTGACCACCTGACGTTTAGGAGTTTATGAGTATGCCTCAATCTTCAGTTTTTGCATTTCATTGCGGCTATGCTACGTATATGTATCTGTTGATAAGTGTGGCATCTTGAACATATGGAGCAGTGGTAGTCATGTCATTCTAATTACTGCCGACCAGCTATTATGTTTGTAGTTGTTCAGATAATTAGGTATGTGAACTGAAGTCAAAGGCTTAGCTCCGGACACAGGAAGCAGCAGACATTCCCTTTTCTATACCACCTGGTGACCCTGTTCATGTGCACCCTGTAGCTGAAAGATGAGCCCCTGAGATTGAAAAATGTCGGAGTCCAACTTTACCAATTGTTTTGTGGAAAAATAATGTAATATCTGACAGCCCTGATGTATTAGTTAAAGCACCATATACGTAGTCAGTGCAGTACAAAAATTATCGCACGAGGGGCAGGTAATGCATGTTAATTACAGAATCCTACTCTGTTTGCTGCTAATTAAAACAACATTGGAGACCTTTTACTGCTAGAAAGCAGTGGTTAATGCTTACTCTTTCACAAAGCTGGTTGCAGTATGACTACAAGTTTCCGTGAGTAGACTGAAAGTGATATCATTTTCCCTTCTCTCAGGTGGGGACGTACAGATGTCGTGAAGTACTTGTGTGATGAGGTGCAAAGCAATATCAACTGTACCAACGAAAGTGGGTGTACTCCGCTACACTTGGCTTGCTTGTGAGTGGATTGTTTTTCATTAGTGGGTACTGTCCCGTACATAGTGCAGTACACACTTGAACAGTTGGCTGCACTCTCTACTACTGTATTCTACATATCCGCCCATGGACGGGCCACTTAAGTGCTAGGTGAAAGAGGGGGGTGGGCAGATGATATATGTAGTATCCGATCACTCAAATGCGTTACAAATCAGTAGCAGCGGAGCTGGTCCGTCAGACGCCAGACCAGTGTTTGAGTGGCTGCCCGCAAAAATTAGGATAGAACAGACTAGTAACTGTTGGCTTTTCACTGTGTTTAGCTAGCTGGGTCCAGAGAAATTGCTGACCAAAAGGAAATGGAATGCTTAACCGTTAGTTAGGCGGCCGCATCTGGCTCACGGCTGAGTAGCGGGACGGTCATTTGGTTACTTGAAAAAAATGGCACCAACATCAGAGCTTCCAGAAGCCAAGTGGCTATCCAAAACATAAGTTTTGTTAAAAAGGGAGAGAGATGCCCTCTCGAGGTCGAATTGCGATCCACCCAGATGATTGCGATGTCGACAAGTTACTGGCTGTATGCTCAAGCTTGACCTGTATTGAGATCAACAGTATAGCTATAGTGCACGACTTTCAGTGTAGGGTCTAGCGAGATGGTATGAGAGCTGTTTCTTGATAGTTAAAAAAATAGGTAGAAAAGTTTACCGTGCTTTGCGCAGGGATCACTATTAGCCACTGTGCCACCTCTGAAAATGCCAGAGCAACCCTAAAATACTTCCTCTGCCCTGCAAATGTACAATGTGCAAAGCGAGGCTAAAAGGTATATGTAAATACATACAAATGTATATACATGTACAAGGGCGGTCGAAGCACGGGGGCTACGGGGGCTGGCCCCCCCCCAAGAACAAATTGGTGTCAATGCCATTCAAGTTTTGGGCTTTGATGCTGCCACCTGGAAATGGCAACTAGTAGGCAAGTATGTAGTTGTCTCAGGTACCCAGACCCGTTGAAAACCGAGGGTCTGGGTATCCGAGACTACGTATGTAGCTACTTGTTCATGGATAATTTCACTTGTATTTGGACGTCCACAGCCAACCACATTAGCGCTACGTGCGCTAAATACACGGGGCAAGCAGATTTTTGGTGAGTTAGCAAGGTCTACGGCCATAAGCCTACTTTTGCATGCATGGCTTACCTAGAACACTTCCAATTCTGATTCGAAAAGACCGCATGAGAGCGATTTCTAACCCCTTTAAAAACTTTGTGAAATTTTTTACGCTATGTGCACTGGGCTGCTACACAACCCGAGTCACTTCAGTCCCCCTACTTTCTTTATGCTTCCGCCGCCGTTGCATGTACAGCCTTTTTTTAGCTAAGTATGGATGCAAAGTTTATTAAAGAGCCATTGTGGAAGCATGCAGATAACTTTTATCAGCTAAACAGCTAAACGGCTAGCTGACTTACTGTTGGTATTTCAATTAATTGACTATTCCCGCTTGATTCTGCTCACTCTCTTGGAGTATTCAGCTTTTAGATATAGTTTTAGCTCACATGTATGGTATAAGGGGTGGGCGGATACTATGTATATATAAATACCTTCCAACATACCTTTTGCTCAAAGAAGGGGATGGGCGGATTATACGTACGTAGAATACAGTAAAGATTAATTTAACCAACTGAAGCTCTCTGTTAAAGCATCCAAGCATGTGTCGTACAGAATCCATTGGGTCAGCTATCTCTGTCCAGTATCAAGGAAGAGTTCTTAAAAGCATAGCGTGTATTCCTGATTCTCAAGGTCAGGCATCCAGTAGTAAATAATGAAGTACTATTGCCGAGACAGTTGTCATTCCACTCTATAGCACACATTTTGCCATTGTCCTGTATGGCTTACTCCCTTCAATAATACTTTCCCTTGTCTAATGACGTGACTTGCTCTTGTCCCACACAAGTTGCTCATCAGTATGGTATGATAACAGTCTATATTGCCTACGTATGTGATGTCAGTGATGAAGCTATAATAATGTGATACCAAAATGGCGTACGGAACTGTCCTTTCTTTGTACGTATAAGGAACAAAAGGATGTGGAGTGCATCCTTTCCTTCCTATTGCTCAAATACATGAGGAATCTATTTACAAGGGATGATAATTAACTTGTATTCCTACTTGTAGATATCTCTGCCCATGAGAAAAGCCGTCACAACATATGCCAATTTTTGATATAGGAATCTGGTATCTATCGTTTTTGCATGAGAACTCCATGATTGTCTCACATTATAAAAAATTCAACTTTATGTGTCTATCTTTAAGTCTTTGGGAATCGTTGTGTTTTGGAGACTACTCTACGTAGATAAGCGCAGAAAGTATTCAAACATATGGAGCAATGATTTTCATGTTCTAATTACTACCGGACAGCTGAATATTTGTTGTCATTTACATAATTAGGGTTAGTACAGTGTGTGAACTGAAGTGGAAGGCTTGTCGTACCATAGCTAGCTAAGCGTAGCTGTATGTTGTAGTTGCACATATTCAATGTTAATGTTTTATTGCTTGGTTCATACAAGACCACCCCACAGAAATCTGTCCACTGTGCTTTGCTCTTGTCAATGAGATCCTTAGAAGTTCACCGTTTTACAGAAATATTCAATTTCCGTATTAGCCGATTCTCTGCATGCTGCTCTTATATCCTGCATACCTCAGGACCTATTACCACAGAAGGTGAAATGTGTGGGCAGGTTGCATGGTTACCGAGGGACCCCGTACAGCATGTGTTAGGGCGTGTTCCGTATCACACAGTAAGGCACTCCCCTTATTGTCCTTGTTTCCCAGCTGGGCACTGTGGAGCACACGCTTGGCTGGTTCCTAAGATTTCTTTTCTGGTGTTTGTCTGTTTGTTTCTTTGTTTGTGTGTTCACACTTATCACATGTGCCAAGTTACATAATTACCGTAATCTCCGAAAGTACGGCCATGGGCGATGAACTTAAGTGGCTCCTCAAAGAGGGAGGTGGACTTATTTTCAGTCTACGCTAAGACGTCACGTTTATGTATAATTTATAGACCACGCCCATTTTATACGCACTTATGGCGGTGCCAGCGGGGCGGGAAGCGACAAAAAATGGTGCTTCGCGTTTGTGTTCATATCTGGAGATATGGGGAATAGAGAGCAGAAAATTGAACTCCTCGAACCACAAATTTTGAGTCCAAAGTTCAAATTTCTACATGGATTTAGCGCACGCCGTCTCGATTACCTAGGCAACTGCCGCGTGCGGGGTGGGGCTACCGCACAGCCATCGCTGCACTGCAACTAAGAACTCCTCCTTTGTTGTGATAAGTATTCAGATTTGTGGGGCAGCAGTTCTGTGGGCTTGTCTACCTTTTAGCTTCTATTTGAAGCTGTCTGTCTTCTGTTTAGAGTTGCTATCCCTGGTCTTAGCATAGCCTAGGCTCTAGTCTATAGCCCTATAATGTACCGGTTCCGCCAATGGTCTCAGTAAACCCCATGGAAATACGGCAGTGTACATAGTCTAACAAAATCATCTTAGTCAGTGTGTAACAGATTGGTACATCAAAGAAGTACAGGGTGGGACAAGGCTAACGATAGCATATCCTGCACAGCAGTGAATCTGCAGTTACATGTACTAATCTTCCCTGGACTGCAGCTGTTCTCAGGTCTTCGGCATCAGCACAATCTGCATGCACAATGACATGAAGAAGACTAGTCCGGTGATAGACGCATCACAGAATTAGTGACTTACCCGGTGATGATGTGCATTGTGCCGTGTGCAGTTAGCTACCATCCACTCCTTTTTCAGATTTCAAACAACCACGGCATAATGGGTTTTCTGAAGTTCTAATCAAGGTCTCTGTCTCTCTTGGCTGGCCATTGGTGGCGGTGGTACTGGTTCTGTTTTCTCCAGTATTTCTTCACCAGCACAATCTACAAGCAAGGCATAATAATTTTTTAAAGGAGAGTAATATACAGCTACAGCATTAGCTTGCAGGTAGTCTTGGTACCAGCCCATCATCAGTGCGTAGATTGCTTATCATCCCACCACTGTAAGTGATCCCCGACTTGATGGTGGCCTGGTACCAGTTGTATGCCTGCACAAGTAGGATTACTCAACAACCCATAAGTTCCCTTGATCAGCAGCTACTTCCAGAAGTTGGTCTGTAGTGTGCTACTATGGTAAGCCATTACGTGCAGACAGTAACACAGCAGACAGTAACACATGCAGTGTCATGTCAGCGTCAGTACACAAATGATTATGCAATTGCATTTTTCTTGCGAGGTAAGACAAGCATGAAATAACTGGAAGCGAATTATAAAGTTGCTGACTCAGCACTTTTCTTAGAAGCTTGCGAGGTAAGACAAGCCGATTCATTCCATGGCTACATTTAGACCTGTTGCTTTGTACAACCTACAGTTGGATGATTTATGTGAAAAAACCCATCAGGCTTTTAGACATAATATCATGTGGGAGAAGTGCCTGGGAACAATATGAACTATGTACATGTAGCTGTGAGTGTATCTGGAATATTACACAACTATCACAATAGCAACAGGATATGTATTGTTCATAATTTAATCAGAGGATTGTCTGGCTTTGAATACGTAAAACTACATATGTATGTGGTAGTAAAGGTATTTACACCCCCAGTAGCTAGGGTAGTCGAAGAATTCTTAAACATACATACATGTATGTAACAGGACGTTTGAAAACCTGGCAATTCTCTCATTTTGAATATGCCGGCTTCAATGACATGTACGTAGGTGGATCATGCCATGGTTAGGAGACTAGGACAAAACCCATAAGCATTTTGAGGTGTAAGTTAAGCAAAAGCTGTGTAGCTACACTCAGTTTATAAAAGCAAGGCTGATATTTTATATCTAAAAACCAGCCGGGTATTAATTAAAATTGCATTCCTAAGGGTAAAGTATTCATCTCAAATTCCACATGGTGTATTGGTACATATTTATTGTGATCTTTGGGAAATAAATAGGATTCCCCACTATCAGTTTCAGAAACAATATAAAACCAGGAGCCCATGATTGTAGCATGTCTATGCAGCTTTTGGACTCTAGACAAAACAAATGTAATATAGCCTATGGTTGTCTGATTATGAAGAGATACAGTTGTGGGCTTTACTACAGATGAGATTTCAGTAGTAAGTGATTTGTTACCAGCCGGGTGCACAAGAAGCGCCCCACAGCTGGTACTAAGATTGCTTTATGTTTTCCACGTCTGTTTGTTTGTCTGTCTGTCTGCACTATGGAATACAATTTTGGCGTACCCTAGGATTATGTCATCACGTTACTATGCCACCAGCTAGCAGGAGCTACTGGAAGTTTGCAGCAAAGTTCGTCAAACTATATCTACCTTGGTTTTGTGTTGTCTATGTGGCAGAAAACAGGTAGGTGGCAATGATAATCCTGATTTGGCAAATTATGGCTGAGGCTGGCCTGGTTAATGAACTGAGCACTTGAAACACTTACCTTTTAGCTACCCCCATGCACATGAGTCAACAATAATTGTCTGTATGTACGACAACTAAGGCGCACAGTTCCATACATGGGTTGATGTCATAAAATATTACCTGTGTGCACGACTATGGCTTCCCAATTGAAAATGTACGTACCTGAACACTGTAGTAGATGAGTTTAAGGATAATTGTTCAGTGTTCAGTGTTCTATATGAAGTGTGGAAGCGTGACGCCCGCCATGGTATTCAACCAGGAGGAAATACCCAGAATAGCCTAATGGTACTACAGTGGAAACCCTCTAATGTGGACACCAATGGGACCCACTCGGCTGTCCGTAATATCGAGGCGTCCGTATTTTGGAGGCTTCCAGTTATATTTCCGGTAGGCGTGGCAGTGAGCATTCATCACGCAATGGCGGCTCTGGTTACACGATGGCTCGTGTTTGTGGCTCTGGCTTACTGCAAAGGCTATGCAGGGGCTAAATTCAGTAGCATATAACGTTGAGTCATCGGATCTGGCAGTGTGGGGTGAGTACTCTTGCGGAGTAGACGATGTAAATGTCACCGCGAGTCCGCAGCGATTCTGGGAGTCGCAGAAACTTACTGTTTATATTATCTATAAGACAAACGTCCGCATTATCGAGTAAATTTTGTACAGTCACGACACTGGTGGGACCGAAAAATGTGTCTGCTTTGGTTAATGCTTACTCTTTCTAAAGTTGGTTGCAGTATGACTACAAGTATCTGTGAGTAGACTGAAAGTGATATAAATTTTTGGTGCTCCTTCTCTCCCCTCATGCAGGAACGGACGTACAGATGTCGTGAAGTACTTGTGTGGAGAGGTGCGGTGCAATATCAACTGTACCTCCGAAAGTGGGGAGACTCCGCTACACTGTGCTTGCGAGTGAGTGAATAGTTTTTCATTAGTGGGTACTGTCCTGTACATAGTGCAGTACACACCTGAACAGCTGGCTGCACTCTCTACCAGTGTTTGAGTGGCTGCCGGCAAAAATTAGCCCATGGACAGGCCACTTAACAGTCTACGCTAAGACGTCACGTTTATGTATAATTTATCACTAAATGCAATTTATATGGGGCCTTGTGGCGGTGCCAGCGGGGCAGGAAGTGACCAAAAATGGTGCTTCGCGTTCATATCTCTGGCAAGAAAGCGTATTTGTGTACAATCCGCATATTGACTGAAAGCTCAATCTTCGCTGATCACAATGATACCCAGCAATAGCATGAACTCGGGCTTTTTCGAGACCCTTGGACCGCTAAGCGATTGCCAATTAAAAACAAGCGACATTTTTGCGACATTTTTGCTTTTCCTGAACAAAGTGGTTCCCTCGTAGTCAGGCGTAGTATTTTAGCTCAGCTACAGCAAGCATAGAAGAAATCGAATGGGAAATCAAGTCCGGAGTCAATCGACCCAGGAACGGCTGAGATACAGGCCAATCAATTTAGAGGCTGAAAATTGAGAATCACGGGTAAGGCTTACCAGAGAAAGTAGGAACGCTTCTGACAGGACTCCACAGCGAAAGTGATGAACTAGTTCTTAGACTCTTTTTTGAAAAAGATCTTTCCTGCAGCCCTTGTAGTTTGTCTTTAATAACAGCTTTCGACTACTCAGTTTTTCCGCCATTTTTAGCCTTCCATTTCCTGAACAAATTGGTGCCCGATGCCTGAGAACCTCAAAATTCATACCAGATGTTCCTTTCCACGTGAACTACTTCTTGCAAGTGATCTGGAATGCAATCGATGATGAATCTTGGAGATATAGGGAATGGAAGGCTGAAAATCTAACTTCTCGAACGACAAATTGAGTTCAAAGTTCACATTTCCACGTGGGTTTAGTGCACGCCGTCTCGATTACCTAGGCAACTGTGGCGTGCGCATGGAAATGGGAGCGGGGCTACATCGCTGCACTGCAACCAAGAACTCATCCTTTGTTGTGATAAGCGAATTCAGATATGCGGGGCAGCATTTCTGTGGGTTTGTCTACCTGTTATCTTTTATTTGCAGCTGGCTGTCTTTCTGTTTAGAGTTGCTGTCCCTGGTTTCGGCCTAGCTTTGTTCCAAGCTCTAGTCTAAGCCCTACATTGTACCTCAGTAAACCCCATTGACATATGGAAGTGTACATAGTCTGGTGGGCCAGACACAATCATCTCAGTCAGTGTGCAACAGATTGGTGTAGCAATCTAACTGTCAAGAAGTGCAGGGCGAGACAAGGCTACTCATAGCATAATCCTATTTTGTGTCCGAGGAGAAGCCCTCTTAGTCATGCTGATATAAAAGCATACAGGTAACATCCAACTCTAGCTGGTCTTACTACAACTTGCTGTGTTATTAGAATGCCATACACAGCTACGGAGAGTGTCTGTCTGGAGCATGAAGGGCTAGGAAAGTAATTTACAATCTGCAGTTACTAATCTTTCATCCCTCCTGGACAGGTCTTCTTCGCCAGTACAATCTGCATGCAGGACAAATTTAAGCATCAGAGATTAAACTTTCTTAAGATATCACTGCATATTACAGTAGAGCTAAAGTATTAAGTAATCGTACAGGCAGCCAGTATCGCCTGTTACATTAAAGCCCACTAGTGCTCTACATATCAATAAGGATGGTAGAAAGCTGGACATGTTGCGATAGGGTACCAATCCCCAGACCACTTTCATGAAAATCAATGTAATTGAAGTACTATACCAATCACAAGAAGACTACTCCGGTGACAGATACATCACAGAATTAGTGACTTACCCAGTGATGTATGTGCAGTATGCAGTGAGCTAACATCCACTCCTTTCTCCAATTCAACCAACCAAGGCAAAATGAATTTCCGGCCTAGTTCTCGGTCTCTAGATGTAGCAGTCTTCACTGGTCATTGATGGCAGTGGTACTGGTCCTGTTTTTGTTTTTCCTCTGTATTTCTTCACCAGCACAATCTACATGCAAGGCATTATCAATTATGCATAATTTTTGTAGGAGAGTAATATACAGCTACAGCATTAGCTTGTAGGTAGTCTTGGTGCCAGCCCATCATCAAGGCAGAGATTTCTTACTATCCCACCACTATAAGCGATCTCCGCCTTGAAAGTGGCCTGATACCGAGATAGTCTCGGGTACCCAGACCCGTCGAAAATTGTAAGAGGGTCTGGGCGATAGGCTTGGGCGGAAGTGTACCGTGCGCCTGGAATGCAGGCGCACTTCTAATTGGCTTGATAATTACATTCTAACGTGCGTTAATTGGAAAAGTCGCGTTTGAATCGCGTTTGAAAAGCTGCTTAGAGCGCAATTGTGCTTCAGAGTGTCAGCCTTTCCTCTGATATCAAGGTACAGCCTGGTAAGTGATAGAGAAATCTACTAAGCTAGCATTAGCAGGGAGGCAATTAGGAGTTAATAACATTCCGGAGTGTACATTTCCACCGAAGCCTATCGCCCAGACCCTCTTACAATTTTCGACGGGTCTGGGTACTGTCACGCCGTGGACGGTCCCCCCTCAGAATTGGACCCCCCGGACCGTCCATAGCATAATAATCGGTCCCCCCGGACCGAATATCGTAGCCATACGTGGTCCCCCCTTGCCGCGGACGGTCCCCCAGGACAGCTGTAGCAAATACTGAGATCTAGTCAAAGATGAAACTGTCCAATTGGCTTGAGGCTGAGTTTTGAAGGCGAGATGAAGCGATGGCACTTTGCACATACACACATAATTTGTAGACTCACAATGGTGATGGACTCGAGCGCTACTGACAGAAGACGAGGCGGGGGACAAAAGGCGGCCACCAGCCTGAGAGACAAGGACTCCAGTGCTTGCCCCAGCACAGCGGGAGCTATGGCATACATTGCTGAGTTGGGAGGGGCTCCCTAAAGTCTCAGCCGCCTCTGAATACTGTAATGCGTCCGATGTTTGTAGACCCTCCACTAGAGCTTACTGCTGTCTTTCATGCAAATAGTATCAGTATCATTACAATTGAGATAAGCTTATTCGTGGCGTTTTTGGCTGGATAAATGGGGGGACCATTCACGGCAAGGGGGGACCGCTTATTGTGCCACGGACGGTCCCCCGGGGGACCACATATAGTGCCACGGATGGTCCGGGGGGACCAATTATTCTGCTACGGACGGTCCGGGGGGACCACTTTTTGGGGGGACCACTTGCGGTATGACAGTACCCGAGACTAGTACCGAGATTAGTCAGCCCATCCTTCCTATTAATGCCCACTAGCACCGTCTAGTGCTCTATCTCCTGTCATACAACTATATTACGGCCATATCTACTACTTTAGTACCTTTATCTCTATCTTCTTTCCGCCACAAATCTTCCGCACTGCGGTACAGCAGTGACTCTCCACTCCTGGCTCGAGGCTACCTAGCCGGCCATCACCAAAAACGATTACGTAAACTATACGGCTCATGCGACCAACCAAAAAATAATTAGCGTGGGTACATCCTGGTTGCACTTCCGTTACCGCCGGCGTTTGGACGATAAATCTGACGTCTTATTGTAGACTGTTAAGTGCTAGGTGAAAGAGGGGGTGGGTGAATAGTACGTAAATGGATGTAGTATTTGACCACTCAAACGCGTTACAAATCAGTAGCAGCGAAGCTGGTCCGGCAGACCCGACGACCGCCAGACCAATGTTTGAGTGGCTGCCGGCAAAAATTAGGATAGAACAGACTAGTAACTGTTGGCTTTTCACAGTACGTAGCTAGCTCGGTCCAGGGAAATTGCTGACCAAAAGGAAATGGAATACTTAACCGTTAGTTAGGCGGCTGCATGTGGCTCATGGCTGAGTAGCGGGACGGTCATTTGGTCACTTGAAAAAAATGGCACCAACATCAACATACATTTCCTTTTGCCCTGCTTGACCTGTGACCGCTCCTCAAACGCACCCCTACATATTTTAATCAAAAATGTAACATCGATAGCCCTCGCTTTTTGTAGAAGCGATAGTAGATATTGATACAAAACTCTACTCATGATAAAAACCATCACAGTATATGCCAATTTTTGAGATAAGAATCTGGTATCTACCGTTTGTGTATGAGAACTCTATGATTGTCTCACATTATAAAAAGTTCATATTTATGTGTCTATCTTTAAGTCTTTGGGGACCATTACATTTTACGTAAATAAGCACGGAAAGTATTCAAACATATGGAGCAATGTTCTAATTACTACCGGACAGCTGAATATTTGTTGTCATTTACATAATTAGGGTTAGTACAGTGTGTGAACTGAAGTGGAAGGCTTATCATACCATGGCTAGCTAAGCGTAGCTGTCATGTTGCAGTTGCTCATATTCAATGATGATGTTTTATTGCTTGGTCACAAGACCACCCCACAGAAATCTGTCACTGTGCTTTGCTCTTGTCAATGAGATCCTTAGAAGTTCACTGTTTTACAGAAATATTCAATTTCCGTATTAGCCGATTCTCTGCATGCTGCTCTTATATCCTGCATACCTCAGGACCTATTACCACAGAAGGTGAAATGTGTGGGCAGGTTGCATGGTTACTGAGGGACCCCTCACAACATGTGTTAGGGTGTGTTCCGTATCACACAGTAAGGCACTTCCCTTATTGTCCTTGTTTCCCAGGTGGGCACTGTGAAGCACACGCTTGGCTGGTTCCTAAGATTACTTTTCTGGTGTTTGTCTGTTTGTTTCTTTGTTTGTGCGTTCACACTTATCACATGTGCCAAGTTACATAATTACCGTAATCTCCGAAAGTATGGCCATGGGTGATGAACTTAAGTGGCTCCTCAAAGAAGGAGGTGGACTTATTTTTGAATGTTTTGATATTTTACTTGAAAATGGGCCCACTTACTGTAGATACATGCAAACTTTGTGCTCTAGTTGTATGTGTGCACAAGTAGGATTACTCAACAACCCATAAGTTCCCTTGATCAGCAGCTACTTCCAGAAGTTGGTCTGTAGTGTGCTACTATGGTAAGCCATTACGTGCAGACAGTGTCAGTACACAAATGATTATGCAAATTATGGCGGATAACAATAATGCCAGTCTGAATTTGTTAGTCCTGCCTTTCACAGTAGTTCTTCAAGAGCTTACTCAAGACTAAGTGCTTTCCTGTCTGCTGATACAATAGGTTGGCGTACTTTCAAGCAATAATGATGACCCTACACAATAACTTTTTGCAAAAGAGGGGGTGGGCTTATTTTCTGTGCCTAGCCACAGGCATAGTGGAAGCGACATACTGGAAGTAAGGTACGTACGTCAAGCTAGCTTAGCCTTAGTTTTGTGTTGCCTAAACAGTGAAAAAAGTGGTATAGTGATGATAGTTCTGTTTTGGCAAGTTCTATGGAAGCGAATTATGAAGTTGCTGAGTCAGCACTTTTCTTGCGAGGTAAGACAAGCTGATCCATTCCATGGCTACATTTAGACCTGTTGCTTTGTACAACCTACAGTTGGATGATTTATGTGGAGCTGGCTTTTAGATATCATATCATGTGGGAGGAGTGCCTGGGAATAATACGAACTATGTACATATAGCTTGCAAATATCACACAACTATCGAATAGCAACAGGATATGTACCGGTATTGTTCATAATTTAATCAGAGGATTGTCTGGCTTTGAATACTTGCAAAGGCATACATGTATGTGGTAGTAAAGGTATTTACACCCCCAGTAGGTATGGTAGTTGAAGAATTCTTAAACATACATACATGTGGACGTTTGAAAACCTGGCAATTCTCCCATTTTGAATATACTGGCTAGGAGACTAGGACAAAACCCATAAGCTGATGGTTAGCTTATACCGAGTTTATATACTTCTCACTAAGCCCATACCAAAAGGGCCCTCTAATGCTTTGGGTCTGGCCCAAAAATGTGCCTTTTGGTTTAGCAGCCACTTGAGAACTACATGTGTGTACCTGCAGATGCATAATGAATTAGGATCTGGCTTAGAAGTGACAGGAGTGGCAGTTTACATTTGCAAACAAAGTTATAGTGTAAACTATGAAAAGAGAGTGCAATATTCATTGTTGTTTCAAAGTTACTATTTATGCCTCCATCTTGAAGTCTTTGGGAATATTGCCTTTTTGGAGGCTACACTATATCAATAAGTATTCAACAATGATTTTCATGTTCTATTTTGTACCGAACAGCTCAATATTTGTTGTCATATAGATAATTAGCTGGTACAGTGTACGTAAGAGTGTCTCACTCACCTTCTGCTTTCCATGCTCTTTGATCAAGTTAATTCATGTTTAGCAACATAATTTGATGGGATGTCTTTACCTGCCAATTTTATCTACATCTGTGGAAGACAAAGCCTATAATTAGATCAGGGTTAGATTTTATACATGCTTTTCTTGGCTTCCAATACTAAGCCATGTCTACAAATTTAGGTCAGCTTTCAAAGTTCATGTGTATGCCTCCATCTGTAGTGAGACTGCACTATGTGTATCTATTGATAAGTGTGGCATCTTTCCATAGCATTCAAGCAGATCGAGCAGTGATTTTCATGTCATTCTAATTACTGCCAACCAGCTCTTTATTTGGGTAATTAGGGTTAGTACAGTATATGAACTGAAGTGAAAGGCTTAGCTCTGAACACAGGAAGCAGCAGACATTCCCTTCTCCATACCACCTGGTAACCCTGTTCATGTGCACCTTATAGCTGAAAAATGAGCCCCACCCATAAAGGCCCATGGCATTGAGGTCTGACCTAAGTACCAATTTTTTTGTTAAAAATAAAATAGTATCTGACGGCCCTCATGTATTAGTTAAAGTACTGTAGTCAGTACAGTACAGAAGGTATTGCACGAGGGGCAGGTACTGATCATATTCTGTTTGCTATTGATTAAAAGTACAAAGGTGAAACATTTGGAGAACTTTTACTGCTACGAAGCAGTGTTTAATGGTCAAAAAGCCGGGTATTAATTAAGGTTGCAGTCCTATCCGTGTGGTGTATAGGCATTAAGTACGCATTTATTGTAATTTTTGGGAGATAAATAGGATTCCCAGTATCAGTTTCAGAAACAATATAAAGCCAGGAGCCCATGATTGTAGCATGTCTATGCAGCTTTTGGACTCCAGACAAAACAAATGTAATATAGCCTATGGTTGTCTGATTATGAAGAGGTACATCCAGTTGTGGGCTTTACTGCAGATGAGATTTCAGTAGTAAGTGATTTGTTACCAGCCAGGTGCACAAGAAGCACAGCTGGTACTAAGATTGCTTTATGTTTTCCACGTCTGTTTGTTTGTCTGTCTGTCTGCACTATGGAATACAATTTTGGCGTACCCTAGGATTATGTCATTACGTTACTATGCCACGAGCTAGCAAGAGCTACTGGACGTTTGCAGCAAAGTTCGTCAAGCTATATCTACCTTGGTTTTGTGTTGCCTATGTGGCAGAAAACAGGTAGGTGGCAATGATAATCCTGATTTGTTTTTCATTTAGTGGGTGCTGTCCAATACATAGTGCAGTACACACTTGAACAGCTGGCTGCACTCTCTACTACCGTATTCTACGTATTATCCGCCCATGGACAGGCCACTTAAGTGCTATGTGAAAGAGGGGGTGGGTGAATAATACATACTTTTTAGAAATGAATTTACTTTCTGATAACTCTAACACAAATCAGTGGCAGCAGAGCTGGTGCGGCAGATCTGGCGACCACCAGACCAATGTTTTCACCGGCAAAAATATGATACCGCAGACTAGTAACTGTTGGCCAGAGCCACAAAACAAGCCATCATGTGCTGAATACTTATTGCCACGCCTACCAGAAGTATAACTGAAAGCTTTTAAATACAATGCCTCGATATTCCGGACACATCGAGTTGGTCCCAATGTGTGTCTCTCATTAGAGAAGTTCTACTGGATGGGTTTTGTCCCTCTCTGACCCTCATTCATGCCAAACATTACATGTAGCACTTTTGCATGTGTGATTACCTGAGAAACAGTTTGTGGCCATATAGCCAGACTCTATAGTACTGAAATGCAATATAAAGCTGAGGTATAAGTGTCACTCTGCAAATACCTTTGTATTCAACAGTGATAGGAAAAGCCATTGTGAAGTTATACATATCACTGTCTTGAACAATGGCAGTATTTTCCATCTTGAGTATATAATCCTTTTCTGATTGGCACTGCATTCAAAGCAGAACAGAGAGTGGTTGTACACTGCTTAACCATTATCTGCGTATAATGCCTGTACTTAAAACAGAGCTTGGGGAGTCATTTCTGTGATTCTGCAAATTTTCATTGGTGCATGTATATAGCATTGCACAGTGTTTGCTGTTGCTATGAGGCATATGTTTGTACAGAAAAACTCCAATGACCACTGCAGGAGCCACTGCAGTGCTGTAAAATGCATGTGGCAACATGTGTCAAAATATACAGCATGGGATGTGTTTTTGTGTGTTTATTTTGCACCCACTCACATACATTTTTGAGGTCAAGGAGATAAGAAATGGGAAAATAATTCGCTGTGGCTTAACCATGACTTTGTATGCTAACCACTGTACTGTCTATATGTGTGGTTGACAGTAACTCATAGGGGCGGTTTTGTTTTGCACTTTCTCTGCAGGAATAATAATGCAAAAGTTGTCCACTACCTCCTGAGCAAGATGCACTGCAATGTCCATGCTACCACTAAAGATGGCAGTTCTGCTCTTAGCCTGACCCGTAGCACTGACGTCATTCGAAAACTCCTTCGGTACGGAGCTAATATCAAGGAAGTGCGTGTACAATATCGAAGTAAGCTTCCGGCTTCTTGCCCAAAGCAGCAGGCAAAACCTGTTGTCAAAACATTCGTGGTTGGAGACCCAGAAGCAGGTAAAACAACACTAGTGAAAGCTCTGGAGACCAAAAGTGCAGGTATTTATCGCATCATCGGTCGAATCGTAAAGGTCTCAGGAATTGATCAGAGGACAGCTGGAATTATTCCCCACAGCATAGAGAGCCAGGAGTTTGGCCATCTCACCATATACGATTTCGCCGGACACAAGGAGTTCTATGGTAGTCACGCCGCGATGTTACGCAACACCATGGCTGGGTCCTCTGCTACCCTTTTCCTCCTTCTGGCTGACCTTCGAAAGGATGCAGTAGAATTCAAACATTCAATCCTTTCTTGGCTGTCCTTTATTGACAACCAGCGCCCCTCAGTTGATCCACAGCCTCATGTGATTGTTGTGGGGTCCCATGCCGATGAGGTAAAGTCTGAAGCCGAAATATCACTCAAGAAGAGCACGGTGCATTCTCTGGTCCCAACGTCCGCATTCTCACATCTTAGCTTTGCTGGATTCTTCACTGTCAATTGCTGCTATTCAGTATCATCCTCTATTTCAGAGCTTCGTCGATGTCTGGCTAAAACCTGTGACAACATAAGAAATAAAGTAGAGCTCAGTTTCAACTGCCACTGCTTCCTTCTGTATCTTCTTGACCGTTTTCAAGGCACCCCTGCACTCCCAGTTAAGGAAGCTTTGGCGAAAGTTCAAACACATTCAGCTAGTGAAGCAGCTGATCAGACACTAGCAAATTTCTTTCCGGAAGATTCCCATACTCTCTGTAAATTCTGTGAAGATCTGAATGAAAGGGGCAACATCCTTCTGCTGAGAAATCCTCACAAATTCGAAGAAAGTTGGATAGTCCTAGACCAGGATCTCCTTCTGTCTCGAGTTACCGGCACAGTCTTCGCCCCAGATGGCTTCAAAGAACATCACAACATCGCCAACAGCACTGGAGTGGTACCACTGTCACAACTCAAGAGCACGTTTCCTGACCTAGACGTGAACATGCTCGCACAGTTTCTATTCCACCTGGAATTCTGCCAAGAGATAACTGATCAAGAAGTCCTTCAACTTCTAGATTCTTCTCAGCAAACTCAGTCTCAGGAAAAGTTTTTCTTTTTCCCTGCACTTGTGAGCATCACTGCACCAGACAGTGTGTGGCAGTCCGACGCAAAGTTTAGCTACCACAGTGGCTGGATCCTGCAGAGTTCCCAGGATGAGCAGTTCTTCATGCCTCGATTCCTTCAAGTCCTCATTCTTCGACTTGCCTTTTTGTTTGCCCTCACTCCAGACATCGAAGTACCTAGCAGTGACCTTCCAGTATTGCAGAGAAAGTGCACAGTGTGGAAGGATGGTATCAGTTGGGCCAGTAGATCAGGAGTAGAGGTGCTAGTGGAGATGGTAGCACAGAGCAGAAGAGTCAACGTGATGCTGCGTTGCCTGAAGGGTAGGGAAGTGGCGTGTGCTCATATTCGATCCACAATCATCCAGAAAGTCCGTAGTGCTAGAGAAGACTTCTGCCCCAAAATACCCATTTCAGAATTCGCTATCCATCCTTCTGACATCATCCAGCATCCGTTGAAGCCCATGGCTAAACTAAACCTGGTGAGCTATACTGAACTTACCAAAGCCATAGTGGCAGCAGAGCCTTGTGTGCTAGATACAGTGGGAAGGCCAGTGGGTCTTGAAGAACTCCTCTATTTCGAGCCCTATTCTCATCTTGGTGAACGAATCCTTTGCAAACTTTTTAATGAACAAAGTCCGCATAATGAAGAATTGACAAGTGACGAATTTTTGTACCGTATCGCCGATCGTACATACCAGAACAAAGACAAATTTGTCAAACTATTCAACAACCCACAAACCACCTCGTTGCATGAGCGTATTAACCAGGCTCCTCCAGGTCCTACTCATGAACTTGTTCGTGTTTTCCAACTGTGGAGGGACTGTAGTGAGGGAAGCTATCGATGCCTGCGCAAACAGTTGGACAGCTTCAGTGTCTTTGCTGGAAGGAACCCTCTAGTGAGTTATTGATATGAGAATTCTTAGCTAAGGCAATAAGCTAATTAATTGGGAGGGAAGCCAACTGAAATATTGGCCTCGTGCAGGCCTAAAATACTGGGTTATCCTTATTAGGTAATGAACCAATGTAAACAGTAACTTGTCCATAGAAACAAGAAACACAGCTGTACTGTGTGTGGTTATGCCATAGTCTGTTGTTTGTCTTCATTCATTAACTTGCAGGCCGTTAGAAACCCAGAATTACAAGCTACAAGTGAGACTGTACATGAATTGACATAAGATTCTTCAGTGTGGTGATTTCAATTATTGAGTGCCATCAGTATTGTACATAATTATTGTGTGCTAATGTGGGCCATGTATACTATGATACAAGAGCTAGAATTTTGTATTTTTGTACATTTACCATAATTTAATGTAATAATTATATACATAAGCTACTGCATGTGGCTTATATTCTGTAATAGCTCTAATTGGATATTGTTATAGTACATGTTAATAAGTTATCATGTATTGTTTCATTTTCCCTGCACAAATTACTGCAAACAAAAGTACTGTTACACAGGTTATACCTGTACCGATAAGTATTCCATGTCGTCATGATAATTTCCAGCCTTTTGGGACTGTATAGCTAGAATCATGCAAGTTCAACCTCAGAGTGTTCAAACATTTCCTGGGGGGACTCTGGGCCCTCACAGTGAAAAATCAGCTCTCGCAGTTACATATTATAATTATACATTGCCAATTTAATTAATAATCAGCATACTCATGTACAATAGAATATAATCCTGTCGTGATGTAGAAATGTTAGCTAAAATTTAAATAATGTTTGCAGTGCACGTGTCTCTTGAAACTGGAGATCAGCGACCATACCTGTAGAAGACAGACAACACTGGTATCATTATGTATTCTGCAGGGTCCCTTTACATTTTCATGAGTACTCACAAGACAATGGTTAGCACCATTCCACAAAGAAACTTCGGCCTAACCTAGAGCTAGGTAAACCTTGAATATGCCTCAAATACCACAGAAACCTAAACCTAGGAAGAACCAAAAGCTGCCTAGCCAGAGCTGTTTTAAAATACTTTTTGACTATACCGGGAGGAAAGCCCCCCCCCCCCCCCCCATCCTGGCACAAGTATAACCACGTACTACTACCATACCACACACCTGACAGGACCTCTCCATTTGTCGGAAAACTTGCCAAAGGAAAGGTTAAAAAGCAAGATCGGGTTCAGCCCAACCCATCCTTAGACCCCACCCAAAAACAGAAAATGAAATCCAAAGTGAAAAAAAAACTGTATCCACAAAAAAATCACTGGATGCCTGGCCTTGAGAATCAGGTTTGGTGGGTCATTGCACGTATGCTGGTATGAAGTATGTAGTAAATTGAAAGATCAAATGCAGATGCTATTCTAAATTTCATGTGCAGAACATGATTTAGATAGTATTGGTTCTAAGGCCTAATTTCATCGGCATAGTGAGGATGATCATGTGAGGAATTTAGGCTTACTATAATATGTGACTGGAGTTGCAAAAGCCAGACACTTTCCACATTTTTGAATGCACATACCTGTACTTCAAAGACATGCATCACCAGAATGCTGCACACTATCTAAGAGTACTTTTACAGGAGGCATTGCTGGTTACTCCAAGCAAGATATGGGGCCGCGTTTGCAGAATTTTCAATCACACAGTGATTTTCAAGAATGCCAGTGTTGCCAAGGCACGTATCACAGAAACAGAGAGAACTGCAGACTTCTACCTTGGGATGGTATTAGTTGAAGGTTAGTAATTGCCGAGCGCAGCGAGACCTATAATTGCGACATACGGGCTCAGAATCTCAGCTAGCGTTTATATATATATATCCGTCCCCTCCCCCGTGGCAACGACACGTGTTCAAAATGGCGTCTCTGGCAGTTACGTGGATGCCGTCTTCAAATTTGTAGCGCACCAAGAGTCAGAGAGTTGGACAAGTCTACTACATAGTTTTACCAAGGAAGGCCTACTACAGCTCCCAGGTTAGTAGAGTTTATGTACCTGTTGTGTAAGTAGAGATATGAACGCTGGAGACGGACGGCACGATCGAGCGATGCGAACGTGAGTTTCAAGCACTACAGCCCCTCTGTCTACTCTCTCATGGCATCCGTGGCTAATTCTCAGAAAATCTTGTAGATGGAGACATATCTCACCTGGATGTCAGTCGTTTTTCGTACCTGCTCCAGAATTACTACTTCCCTGTTCAGCTATTATTCTCGCAACTAGCTGACTCGCGAAAATAGTCGGCCCCGTGTGCATTGGGGGCTACCCCAGTCCCAGTCCGCATCCCGGGGTGTGATGATGTCAGGAAAAGGTCTGCAGGCATGTCTCCCAGGGTAGCCTCATTCCCAGGCCACTCCCCCCACCCCCCGATTCTTGCCACTCTTTGGGGGGGAGTGGCCTGGGAACGAGGCTACTCCCAGGGATAATTATGTTTATACACATGATACAGCTTAGAGATCTAATTTTGAAGGCCATTTTTCCTCAGCCAGGTAGTGTAGCCTCAATACATACCAACTTGCAGTATATGTGACTAGATTTGTAAAACCCGGCGTTTTTACAATTTTTGCAATTTTTGACATTTCTCATGTCAGCTGTTATGTCTCAGTAACCAGATGTGAGACTGAAATTATTCTTGCCACAGTATAAGCTTACTAGGAATACGCAAGCGTAATATGCCTCGCGTGGCTACCAGAGGTATGCATAAACAGGAAGCTGTATTATCCATTGTAATTACAGCTACTGTGGCTAGACAATGGTCTCGTTCCCAGGCTCCCCTTCCACATGCGGGGAGAGGAGCCTGGGAATGAAGCTAGTTAGACAATGACAGGACATACTTGTGGAACTCCCACTCTCTATTGTCAAGTGGACAAACTTGTCTGGTCTTCAGCCAGCGAGAGATGCAGTGGAAGTGGAAGGCGTGGTTGCACACTCCCCATGCTACGGTGCACTCTTCACTAGTAGCCGAGGCCTGGTTTGCCTGGCATTCAATGCCTGCATTGGAGTACACATACAGACAGGATGTCATGGAGGTACTTACGATATCGTTTCCACTCAAGTACAAGATTTACCATATTCATTCTAATTACAGCGCCACCCTAACTTAAGCGCCACTTGGACCTCAAAGGTAATTTTTTCGTTCTAAGTGGCGCTTGCAAACAGAAAAGTAAAAGCTATTTTTAGCTGAAAGTTACAGATGTACTAGCTAGTGTCTAGTAGTATAAACGCTGCAAGTTTGAGTCCTGTCTGCTGTGGAAGTTCAGCGATCTGGGGTAGTCAGCTGCTACCGTATTTGTTCTAATTACAGCGCCACCCTAATTAAGCGCCACTTGGACCTCAAAGATAATTTTTTCGTTCTAAGTGGCGCTTGCAAACAGAAAAGTAAAAGCTATTTTTAGCTGAAAGTTACAGATGTACTAGCTAGTGTCTAATAGTATAAACACTGCAAGTTTGAGTCCTGTCTGCTGTGAAAGATCAGCGATCTGGGGTAGTCAGCTGCTACCGTATTTGTTCTAATTACAGCGCCACCCTAACTTAAGCGCCACTTGGACCTCAAAGGTAATTTTTTCGTTCCAAGTGGCGCTTGCAAACCGAAAAGTAAAAGCTATTTTTAGCTGAAAGTTACAGATGTACTAGCTAGTGTCTAGTAGTATAAACACTGCAAGTTTGAGCCCTGTCCGCTGTGGAAGATCGGCGATCTGGGAATAAGTCCGTTTTCAAAGACGCGAAATACATTCTATAATACTAGCGCCACCTGGCAGTTGAATGATTTTTTTGCCGTTATAATTAGAACGAATACGGTATTGCTCAGACATGTAAGTCCTGTTAACAACTGTCCCTTTCATATTTGCACATGAACATGATCTTAGACTGAAAAATCTTTGGAAAAAATTTAGAAGGAGGGTCTGCATGGCAAAATCCAAGCACAGAATAACTGCTAACTATTACCACCTACATAATGAATTGTGAGCAGTTCAGTGGTACATGTGCATGTAGTCTCATACCCAGACATTCACCCCGCCACGCGCACGTGAAAAGAACTTCTAGCGTCCTGAGTGAAATTTATCAGACACCTTCCCTTCTGGATATTGTAAGCTCCAGTCAAGATTGCAGCTTTGCACTTCGATAAATCAATCTTCAATACTATTGGTCAGTTCAATAAATACACATTCTTTCATGTGGGGAGGGGGGTATCTGGGCATGAATTTAGTTCAGTAATAACCGAAAGGAGATATTTCTAATTAATGCCCATAACGATCTATCTGGGTTTACACACTGTACTTGCATATGCCTCTGCCGTAGTACTATAGTAGTGTGACTAGTGGATTCGATCGGGAGTTGAAATCTCCATCCTTCTTCGGCAATCATATAATATCGCTATACTGACTCATGCATGTCATCATGTATATATGTCATGGGAGGTGAAAGTCTATACAAAGGCAGAAACTTACACAAATCCATGATGTGGTTGCGGCATATGGCACAGTTATCAACGACAATATCTGAATGGGAGAGAGGGGCGGAGTGCTTGAGATGACTCAGCAGTTCTTGAGATGCTGTCCAGAAAATTATACAAACTTACCCCACGCCCACAGTGCAACTGCATTCCACTGTTGATATTAAAGAGAGGTAGGAATAAACATCAAATACTAAAATTTGCCTCCAGATCATGTAGCTGCATAGCTTACTTCATTACCACACACTATAAAGCTCCAGGGTGCCCACCTTTTTAACTTCAAATCTCTTTTTGTCCCTAACAGCTGGAGTAGGATCGATGTCCATGCCTTCTGCCATCTTTGTGGTCTCTCTCGCTGCTACCAGTCTTGAAGTTTATTCGGAAAGGCGTAGAAAACACAGGTGTTCAGGCCCACACTCCACAAGGAAATTTTGAAGAATCGCGGATAAATAAGTCAGGTCCCCTAACGTTGCGGTGATCATTACAGTAATCGTGCTATAGCTGAGCATGCACAGGTTGCAAGTGGTGAGTGGCCACCTGAAAGCAACTGAGAGTTCTAACTTCAGTAGACAGGTCAGTTGGTGCATTTATTATTGCATTAAAAACTGATAGCAGGTATGCAGATGTCATCCATGATCAATTATTTGTGGCCCTTGCTGGACATGTCTTGCTGGGGCTAGTGTGACAGTACATATATGGTTCTAGTCTTGCACACCTGCCACTTGTAAAATGTTTATCGGCATTGATTATTATTACTTGTAGTTTCACGTGGCCAGACGTAGTCTTGTGTGACCAACCCTTCCTGCTGCGAAAAGGGGTAGGGGTGGAGCCCCTTTACTGCAACAGGAAGAGTCTATCACGTTAAACTAACCTGGGAAACATCTGGCCACGTACACGAGACTAAGACCATCTGCTGATTTTAAAAGTGAGCACACATACACCCATACACTCGTACATGCATGCAGACTGCGACGATGGCTCAGCGCTCTCCCATAACCACTCATGTCCTGGACACAGCCCTCGGGCGGCCTGGCAGAGGCGTTCCCCTTGAGCTCAGCTACTACAATCCCTCCAGCACCTGGGTTGTCATGGCAACTGGGTGAGCTTCACTTAGATGTAGAAATTCTTGAGTTGTTCATCAAGCATAATACATACATAATTAATAGAAGATGAACACCTCCCACAACTAACCGAGATGTGTATAACTATACTACTAGGTATATGCATTGCGTAGATAGCCTCGCGCAGAGATATGACGTAAGTTAGTTAGCACAAAACCACACCCACTAGAACGTTTGGGAGCTGCATCGCCCACGCAATTGCCGGAGAAGCTACTCTACACGAATGGGCCTTCAGGAGACGAATGTCTCCATATACAACACAGTTCCAAGGACCAGCTATGGCTGCTACACGAGAGCAGAGTTGCTTGAAACTCATGTTTGTATCGCTGGCGATCGATCCGCGTACCGTCTATCTCCAGCGGGCAGATCTCTGCTGAAACAGAGGCTACACAAACGCTAATCGCGTTGGAGCTGTAGTAAGCCTACCTGGGTAAAAAGAAGTGATCGATTTGTCCAGATCTCTGATCCTTCGGGCGTCAGAAATACAAAGGCGGCATCCATGTAACTCGTCAGGATGCCATCTTGAACACGTGCTTGCCCCCCGGGGCCGGATGCGTTTCGTTACAGCTGTAGTAACAACACGTATACGGAACGTACAGACATAGTAATAACACGTATAAGGAACGTAACTGGAGATTTAATTGCATTCCTAAGCGTGACGGAAGTTGCGCACATATACATATATATATATATATACGCTAGCTGAGATTTCTGAATCAGCCCACACTGCACGATTAGTTGCCTCGCGCTAAGGCACTCGGCAATAAATGTATTAGTGCTTTACTCCACTGAGGCAACAAATGTACTCAAGGAACATTTTGGATGAACCACGAGCAGATTGTGGGGCAGTGTGGTATTACGATACGTGTACATGTAGTATACACCAAATTTGGAGGGTAGGAACTTAGTCTAGTGTCTTGGTGGCAGGCTTCAGTGACGAAATGAGAGAGAAGTAGTGCTGAATGTAGAAGTAACTTTGTGCTTAACCCTTAGGGGATGGGCCAGTTAGTCCAACTGGTCAGTTTAAATAAAGTCTTGTCAGTTGTATGTCACATATCTGTGACAATAGTCCTTCAAGTATTATGTAAAGACTACTGCTTGCTACGTACAGTACATGTATACCACTTTCTAGCTCAGCATCCTCCCAGGCTCTCGTGTCTACACATAATTTGACCAAGGAAGGCTTACTACAGCTCCCAGATTAGTACAGTTTGTGTGGCCTCTGTATAAGTAGAGAGATTAGCGCTGGGGGCAGACGGCACAATAGAGCACAAGTTTCAAGCAGCACAGCCCATCTCTCATAGCAGTCATTGCTGGAAATATGTTGTAGATAAGACGTCAATCTCTCAAAGACCAGTTACAGCATTCTCGCGACTGGCTGGGTCACAAACATAATACCAGTCTCACCCCACTAAGCCCTAGTCCCATCCTATTCAGCTTCTGTATAATAACTACCTATTGCATGCATGTATCCATACAGCCATGCAAGGCATATTGCACTTGCGTTTAGCTTACTTAATTATGTGTGGGCAGGGCCCAATCGAAAGATAGCTACACTTTCCTACTCTTTGTTGGTAACATTGTTTCAGCGCTCGGTCTGTGGTACGAATGGGCTCCACAGAATAGGGATTCACTGCCTTCTCTTGTTGCTTGAGAACTGCAACTGTCCTCGCCCATGCCAAAATTCACCCTTCTACCCTATGTGTCACACATACCAGGCCCATGGCTAGCTTCTACCCTATGTGTCACACATACCAGGCCCATGGCTAGCTTCTACCCTACCCTATGTGTCACACATACCAGGCCCATGGCTAGCTTCTACCCTATGTGTCACACATACCAGGCCCATGGCTAGCTTCTACCCTATGTGTCACACATACCAGGCCCATGGCTAGCTTCTACCCTATGTGTCACACATACCAGGCCCATGGCTAGCTTCTACCCTATGTGTCACACATACCAGGCCCATAGCTAGCTTCTACCCTATGTGTCACACATACCAGGCCCATGGCTAGCTTCTACCCTATGTGTCACACATACCAGGCCCATAGCTAGCTTCTACCCTATGTGTCACACATACCAGGCCCATGGCTAGCTTCTACCCTATGTGTCACACATACCAGGCCCATGGCTAGCTTCTACCCTATGTGTCACACATACCAGGCCCATAGCTAGCTTCTACCCTATGTGTCACACATACCAGGCCCATGGCTAGCTTCTACCCTATGTGTCACACATACCAGGCCCATAGCTAGCTTCTACCCTATGTGTCACACATACCAGGCCCATGGCTAGCTTCTACCCTATGTGTCACACATACCTGGCCCATAGCTAGCTTCTACCCTATGTGTCACACATACCAGGCCCATGGCTAGCTTCTACCCTATGTGTCACACATACCAGGCCCATGGCTAGCTTCTACCCTATGTGTCACACATACCAGGCCCATAGCTAGCTAAACTATAACATGCATGGGCCTAGAACAAGGCTAGGTCTAGCTCCTGTAAGCCTGTACCCATTGAAGTGCATGTAGTATCACCGGCAAAAGATAGAGAAATACAGCCAGCTTTTAATTGGCCACCGCCAAGGGGAGAGCCTGGGGGAATGAGGCTAGGAAATGGAGACTAGACAAAACAGCATGAGTGTTGTCGGGAGACCATTACTGAGGGTGCGGAAGATGACTTGAACGATGGTAGCAAATTCAGTGTAATGTGCCTGTTTAGAGAGACCCTCGAGAAAGCCGGGCATTTCTGCCACTCCATTTGCAAGGTCATTAATGATGTGTCTATTTGGCTCACTGCTATAACAGTTAAGTGTTTATTTGCAGCTGTACGGATGACGATGGACGATGTGGCACCCTAATAACACCAGAACAGCTGAAATCTGGGACCTACAAGTTGCGATTCGATACAAAGACCTATTTTGCATTGCAGAACAACCTCACGCCTTTCTACCCCTATGTTGAGGTGAGTGAAAGACATGTCTCTAAAAGTGTATTCACAAGTTTCACTGTTGCCATGTGATGCACAAGTTTTTGGGTTTCATATGGGGGAGGGGGGGGAGGGTTGGGATTTCTACCCCAGAATATTCAAAGTCAAATTTTTTTAAGCTCAATAGCTTATTCGTATCTGATTTTCAGACTCTTGGGGCCCTAGAAGCAGCCCCAGGGTATCTAAATTTCCTGGGGAAGCATGCCTGCAGACTAGCCCCCCAGGGGGTGTGATTCCACGTGCAACATCTTTCCTTCATCCATTTGTGCTATGATAATGCTCCCTCACTCCACTGTGCACATCTTTCATTGCCCACTGTCTGTCTAACTACATAATTTTCTCATAATGAGGTTTACCAGGCCCCCCTTTCTTCTTTCACACGAAGGGGGAGGGGGGGGAGGGGGGTGGGAAGCCCGAGGATGAGGCTAGCAGAGCACTATGTTTTCAATTTATTTTAGGTGGTCTTCAATTTGGAGAAGACGTCGGAGCACTACCACATCCCCTTACTCCTGAGCCGGTACTCTTATACAACTTATAGGGGCAGCTGATTTCAGTTGTTACAGTATTAGAGTTAATTATGGTTTTTGCATACTCATGAATCCAATCGTCATGACTACGTGTTCTGCTATCTTAGCTGATTACTCTCAGCACACTCCTATTGCAGGAGCACAAGCTGGTGAGGGAGCATGCAACTATATACACATGCAGTAACATAGATGGCAAAAGTTTAGTGCCAGGTTCACCTTCATTGGCTCAATGCTCTCATACCTATATCTAGACCCTTTTCTTGGCAGGGTTCCAAGCTAGATATACAGGCTGCTTTGAGTATCATACAGTTTATATGAGCAATACATCCCACACTGCATCCAGCATCCAGCTAAGGAGGTGTACAATTTCCTGTAAATCTCGTAGTCTCAAAATTAACAAGTTACAGCTATAGAATCTGCTTTGGAGGACTACATACAATAATGCAATACAATCACCGAAAATCCTAACTGTAACCACTTGTGAATTATTGTCATTTTGCATAATATGTGTTTGAAAACCAGTTAGCATAATTGATTTGAAAAGAATAATAGGTGAAGAATAGGGGATACAATAATAGATAGTAGTAATCTACCAAGGCCTACTTGCGGGGGAGTCTAAAAATACTTGTAATCCCAGGACCAGTATGAACATTGAACATAGCAGAGTGGAACCAGAGAAGATCGATAGATCACAACATAGATATTATCTATGATCACAAGCACTTATTGTTCCCAAGATTATACTAAAGTCTACCTATTATACCAGTATAATTCTTGATGCACTGACACTGTAGATGCCTTCAAGTCAACGATATAATCACGATTATATTACCACATGCGCATATCACGTGCAAATGAGCTCCACCCATTTCTGCACGCTGGAAACATGGCGGATGAGCAGGAGAAAGCGCCAGCGATTGGAATCGACCTTGGGACGTCGTTTTGCAGGGTCGGAGTCTACCATGGTGGCAAGATTACGATTATCAAGAACGAATGGGACACTTCTGCCACTCCTAGCTACGTCGCTTTCACAGACACCGCCTGCTTAGTCGGTGAAACGGCTCGAAGTCAGGCCACCACCAACTACACCAACACCGTTTTTGGTGTCAAGCGATTATTCGGTAGAAGAGGCGACGATCCCGCACTCAGATCGAGCAAGAATGATTGGGCATGTGAAATTGTAGCTCCGTCAACGGGAGGCCTCTCCCCCAAAATTAATATCCCTTGCAGAGGAAACAGGGGCTTCCTCCCAGAAGAAATCTGCTACAGGATATTTACAAAACTGAAGCAAACTGCGGAAACCTTTCTCGGCAAGACAGTCACCGATGCAGTTGTAGCTGTGCCAACGCATTTCAACCGGCACCAGTGGAAGCTGGTGAAAGAGGCTTGTGCACTAGCAGGACTGAACGTGCTTCGTATAACCAACGAAGCAGTTTGTGCTGGTGTGGCCTACGGCTTTGAGAAGAAAGTTGCACCCGAAACGAGAGTATTGGTATTCAATCTTGGGGGAGGTTTCCTTAGTGTTTCTGTTCTGACAGTCGAAAATGGCATGTACGAGGTACACTCTGCTAGTGGAGGTCGTCTTGGTGGGGAAGACTTTGTGACTCGAATGGTAGACCACCTGCTGGAAAAAGGCAAATTACCAAGCAATAAAGAAACGGTTTGTCGTTTGCGCAAAGCCTGTGAGCATGCCAAGAGAGAGCTGTCCTTTGCACCGGAAGCAAGCATTCAATTGGACGACCTGAATTATCACGTGACAATCACCAGGGCCACTTTCGAGAAACTAAACGCTGACCTCTTCCAACGCCTCTTAGAACCCGTCGACAAAGCCCTTCGTGATGCTACACTTGACCGGAGCCAAATTCAGGAAATTGTGCTTGTTGGTGGGTCTACTCGTATCCCCAAAGTTCGCCAGCTTTTGCAGGATTTTTTCAAAGGCAAGGAACTGAACACGTCCATCAACCCCGACGAAGCTGTTGCCTATGGTGCTGCAGTTAATGCAGCCATCCTCTCCAAGGGCGAGAGTGAGGACTTAGAAAACCAACTGCTATTAGACATCACTCCTTTCTCGTTAGGTATCGAGACAGTAGGCGGAATGACGGTAAAAATCATCCATCGTAACTCCACGATTGCTAAGAAGGAGACCCGCCACTTCACCACCCAGCGTGATCACCAGCACACAATGCTGTTCAAGGTGTATGAGGGAGAAAACGATAGGGCCAAAGACAACCTGTTCCTTGGAAGATTTGCCATCACAGGGATTCGAGCAGCACCTCGTGGTGTACCTCAGATTGACGTTACATTTGACGTTAGCTCTGATGTTATGGCTGTATCTGTAACTGCTATGGACGTGAAGACTGAATGTAAAGCCAAGATCGTAATATCTGGTGAGGAGCAGCCTGTGAGGTTTACAGAAGGTTTTGAAGAATTGCTTCCAGTTATTCCAATGCCGCAGCATGTTCTACCAAGCCAGCATAGCCAGCATGGCCAGCATGGTTGCCAGCATGGCCAGCATGGTTGCCAGCATAGCCAGCATGGTAGCCATAAATATATGCATTAAACACATTGTATAAATGTATGCATTAAACAAACTGTACTAGAATTGCACAGCACCTTTTAACCAGCATGCATGCAAGCTTTGTCATACGATTACTAGCCTCGTTCCGAGTCCACGAAAGAGTGCTGGGTACCAGGGTTACAGTTAGGCAGATATGTCTTTTCAGTTTGGCGAAAATGTCGAGTATTGAAGTCATGTGATTTCTCGCCCAAGCAACGATTAACAATGCTACGCTCTCGTGAATAAATTTAACCCAGGTACTACTATGTACCATGGCTATAAGCCTAACTCAACTATAGGGAGAGAATAAATGAGGCCAGGGAGGAGCTGAGTTATTCTACTGCGTGGGTGAATCAGTACCTGCAGTAGCTATAGTTTGAATATTCAAGCTATGTGGCTATTGGCACTATTGCTAATGAGGTACTCGAATTGTTATAGTAACCTCCAAGCAGGTCACTAACTGGTTAGTTAACGTACATGTAGTTTTAGTTAGTAACCTGTGAGTAAACATTCATTGTACAAACTAGAGGTGTTTCAATTAATAACACCTACAGTGCTTGACAGCATAACTTATAGTGTTTTTATGAGGAGTTCAAAACTGCAGTTAGTTTCTTCATATGTGTGAAAGAAATGAGAAAAAGGTTTGGGGGCATTTATGCTGGCAGGCACTGTACCCCACGCTCAAGACAGTATAGCATAGGCGGTTGGAACCAAATGCAGATGTACACAGACTTGCAGTGAGCTCACCATTATGAGCCGTCCCGCGTAGTGCTGCAGTCCAAGTTCGAGATCATGATTTGTGAACAAAGAAGAGCATGTGTACTTGTACTGATATTATAGAGGCTGTTTGTTCCTCCATAATAGTACCATTCAGATATGAATGTTTACATAACATTCAAGCTGATGTATGCTTAGCTAGTGAGAGTCCAGGCTTGTACACAGAGACACACATACACAACATAGAGACACAGCATAGAGACACACATACACAGACAACAGAACATGCAGTACAAAAACACATACAAAATTCATTAATGCTAATAATAACATGCAGAAATTATTTGCAATCATGCACTACAGCTATATATTATAGTAGAGCTCATGCAGTGAGCTCACCATCTTGTGTAGTGCTGCAGTCCATCTTGTGTAGTGCTTGTGTGTCACCATCTTGTGTAGTGCGTGCTGCAGTCCAGTAATTGAACCTGAATTTGAAGACACTGATTCTTTTTTTTTTCTCTCAGCAAAACAAAGGCAATAGTCATACATACAAATTCTGCAAAATAAAGAATAAGAATAAGGAAATTAAAAAATGGAAGAATGCATGTCAGGTTATTGAAACTACATTGTTACTGAGGAACTTGTCTTCACGGATAGCAAGGTCGAGTGGTCCGTTGTGTACAGCACATCTAGATGAGGAGCGTGCTCCACGAAGGCAAGTGATGGCAGACCTCAGGAGTGAAAAAATCATGCAGGTGACAGTGTAGCCAAGCTATAATGAGCCTGTAAGGCTGATCACACTTTGTTGAGAGCAGGGATGCAAGCCGTTTGTAGGACACAGAGGTACACTTGGCCATGCCACCAGATGTTGAAAACACGGAGGAGTGAATGTGCCAAGTTCGATTTCACAGATTCTCCGTTCGTACTTCTCTCTCTCTCCTGTTTCCGGTAGACTGAGGCAAGCTGGAGCGTCCGGTGTGATTGAGCGTTGGGGTTAAAGACCCGTGCATCAAGAAATGCTCTCTGATACCGGTTGTCCCAGAATCATTGGGAGCTGATGTCCAGTCGGGCCCCATCTTCAGTAATGGCTGTGGCATATGTGAGTGCTTCGCCTGTGAGGGGCTGTAGTGGTGGCTCCAGGCACACATTATGGCATACCTCCGTCATGACATTTGCTGTGAGGTCCCTCAGCTTGTTATGTCTGATGGTTGGGAAGCCACCTGTGGGGCAATTGAGAGCGAGAAGGAACGACCACGTGCACAAACACAGTTGGTGTGTAGGTTAGAGGGCTACCAGTTGTAGCGCAGACACAAGACATCTCGGAACGCTCCTTTATGGAGTGCAAACCCATGTTCCTAAATGGGCAGGGCAGACATCCAGGAGGAGGCACCTTTCTCACTCCAAAGTTCCATCGCCCACTGCAGGTGCCTTGCTAACCTGGCCCATACCTGCGTTGCAGTGGCAGCCTGTCATTGCTGCTTAATTATAAGTTTTCTGACTTCGAATTTCACCTACAGGACTCGTGCTGTTGCGAGAATGAGGGCAGCAAGAGGCGCAGTGACTTTTTGTGAAGTAGTGCGGATAGTAGAACGCAGCAGCCAGATCTAATTTCACCTACAGGACCTTGATCTTCATATTTACTTGCCTGAATATTGCTAATATTTTGTCCTTCATGCCACCTTGTCAGTACGCATGGTAGTACGCATGCAGTACGCACGCATAACGCTCTGGTTTGCAACAAGTAATTATATTATTTAGTGTTGTACATATGTGATACCACCTAGACTACTTCAACACCCAATAATTGAACCTGAATTTGAACACACGATTCTAGCGCGAACCTGAACGTGAATACATGGTTCCTGTTTATAACCAGTAATTGAATTTGAACATATGATATTCCTGTATGTGTAAACACTCTGTGTTCGCACCCAGTAATGATGTGTAATGATTGCTCGTATGGTACCCCAGGAATTGAACCTGAATCTGAATACATGATTCCTAGTAATTAAACTGGAATTTGAAAATTGCCAGAATCACCGAAACCACGAAAACCACGGAAATCACGAAAACCACCAAAACCGTTTTTCAGCAATTCTATTTACGAGTAGCATTCCCTATAATTCGCCATAGATGAATTTGAAACACATGATTCTAGTTCGTGCAACACTCTGAGTTTGCAACCAGTAATGATGTAATTTAGTGTAACAATTACTTGCAATTGTGTGGCACACCAAGAATTGAACCTGAACTTGAACTCAATGTTCTAGTATAGATCTATGGTTCTAGTATGTACCGCTCTGAGACTCTTATAACTTTGCAACAAGTATAAATGATGTAGTATAGTAAACGATTATAATACTTGTGCGGTACATTTTGTGACCACTAGTTTTGAAAATGTTGTTTACTCACACTTATTACACGGTCATGCACATGCACTTATTTACGCACGCAGTATAGTCATACACATACACTTAACTCGGCTTGGTAGGGCGGAGACTGTTGAGATGTGCTTGGTAGCGGGCTTGATAGGACGGTAGCGGGCTTGATAGGACGGTGGCGGTTGCTGTGGGAACTCTCGCAGTCTTGCGATGGCTGGAAAGGGGCAGGAGAAGTAACTACATCAGCGGATAGGACAGCCGTCTAATAAGTTCAAAAATCCGCACAGCCGTGACACTCAAGCGAACAATTAATTGCAGCCCGTTTTTGTACGTACGAGTTTCGCGCGTAAAACGCAACTCTGTCCAATGAACAGTGAAAGTATTTTAAGCGCCGCCAGGAAAAATAACCGCCAATGCTTATGGGCCTGGGGCAGCCAGCCTGGGCCTGTCGGCGGTAACCCAGCTGCCGCACGAAAGCCTGCATTTAATAGACCTTTATCCATTGGGGGGTAAAAGTAGGCACTAAATGAGAAAATACAAGAGAACATGTGTTTTGATGTATTTTCTTGCATGAAAACATAAGAACATGCTTTTTGTAATTTCTTGTGCTTCAAGCACTTTTACCCCCCATTACATCATAACGGTCTATTCTATATTTCTATATCCCGAACCGCTTGCGCTTAACGCTTGCGCGGCATGCGGCATGACTTCCGGGTACGTAACGCCTACGTAGTGGTAATTAGGGGAACCCCCCGAAATATTACGCAGCAGTTGCTGAGTCAGCTGATAGCGCAACTACGATACGTACGATGTGGTCACAGTTTAATAAGTCGCTAGAGGTGAGATTAGTCCCATACATCTAGCCTTTGTGCCTGGTGTGTGTTTCAGAAACGTTTTAGGAGCCATCCCGTCCCTCAGCCTTACCAACATTCCCTCCATTCAGGTTGTGAATCTGTATTAAAGCAGGCATCCACCACAACAAGCCAGGGAGTTCGGTAAGAAAAGCACATTGTATGCCATGACATGTACAGTGGTTCAACTCTCGCTGTATTAAAGCACTAGTAGATAGTCTTGTGCAGGCCACATTGCAGAATAATCTTGTGAGCCAGATCCTGTTTGGAACAGGGTCTGGCTCGTGAGACTAACTGCAGAAGGAGAGGAGGAACCGACTGGTGACTTTCGTCGTAACACTGTGCTGGGAATACGATTACCAAAATTCTAATATGGCGCTGGCTATGTTGAAGTAGTCTAGCTATCTATCCCTGACTTTTACCCAGCACTGATCGCTTGCACTAATAAGGAGGGGGGGGGGGGGGGGGTCCAAACTATTTTGGTCCAAATAACGTGGTGACGTTAAATTTTGACCCACCCCCTCCCCCCAAGGGTGTATTGCAATGAAATACTAATGGCGTAAGCGCTACGGCAGCAACATGAGTATATTATTATTATTATTACTCATGTACCTACTGCAGCAATTATTGCACAGAAAGCCTTGCTTGCTGTCTACAAGGATGCCAAGCAGGATAATTTGTATCTTTCATGCTAGCGTGGAGACGCCCCCTAACCAACAGTCCATTTCAAAAGCCACCTAACCACTATAGGCTACGTTGAGACCCAACCCGAGATACATTGTACGAACATACATGTAATTGAATTTTGCAATCTCTCCTGGGGCAAAATTGACGAGTTTTGATAAGGCACTAACAAACTTTTCATCCATAGAGGGTGCCTGTATCATAGTGTAGCATATCAGATTTACTCTCTCTCCAATTTATTTTTAGTGGTCAAAATGGCAGAGCCTCAGCCACAGGACGATCACAGAAATACCGATGACTACATCTCAGAGAGCAACACCCCCGAAGTAAACCGAAAAAATGCTGGTATTTTGATCCGAAGGATGAGCGACGACTTCAACAATAGGAGGTTTCCACACATCATTAATGAGCACCGGAGGAGGTCGAGATCGGTCCGAGGTGGTACGGCTGACTCGGATGGCTCCAGGTGGCGGGTAGCTACACATGCTCTTGTGTTCATGAGAAGACTCACCAGGGGCAGCAGCGACACCACAGACTCTCAATCTGATGCGACGGGGAACAGTAACTGACTGACATTTTACACACAGCTCTCATGCACGAGTCATATTCTGTTCGCACACCGCACACCACAAGTCATGCTACACGTATATACCGCTATACTGACCCAGAATGGCTCTGGCTCACATTAAATTTTTATACAGTACGTCATTTAAATGCCCATGCATGCATCCAGCTGGACACCGACATTGTACACACATAGCCTGGGTATAAATGCAGACTATATCATGGACCACCTTATTATAATTTGTGATGCAAAAATTTTTATTCACTCATATTATTATATTATATGCAGATTTCATTATGTATAATATTATTGTATATGCTTATTCAGTCATGATATGGAATGTTTAACATCAAGACTTGATCATTTCTGAAGAGCATCCATTCTGTTCCTGAGTTCCTCCCACACCTCCTCACTGCTAGCTGATGGTCTAATACAGGAGTTCACGACCTCTGCCAGGAGGGTGGCCGAGTCCTAATGAGGAAATTTAAGACCTTGGCATCAGATGTGAATGAAGTTACAAGCGATGAATTTAGTATCAATTGGAAGTCCAGTAAGGTCATTTCCACGAATGAACACTATGTATAAACTTGCTAGTCTCATCCCCAGGCCACGCAGTCGGAGAAGTGATTAAGGCCAGGTAAAGTAAATAACTTGTTTCGTTAGCCTCGTTCCCAGGTCACACAGTTCGACCTCATTCCCAGGACACACAGTCGGGTTTCAAGACTCTGCTGGGAAAGGGGCTAGTTAATCATTCCAGCAAAGTCTTTCTAAAAAATAGACGCAGGAGGCTAATTTTTCATCAGCTATATGCATGACACCCTTGCTTTTTTTACCACATTTGCGACTTCCTGTTTGTGCCGCTGTTAACATGCTCTGAGACGACAGTGGCTTGTTTACTGACAGCTCAGTGGTATTGGTGAAGTAATGAGAGGATTTTATTTAGCCTCGTCCCCAGACTCTTTCCATGAAAAATTGAAAAATATGGAGGGTATCTTTTCTCATGGGAGTCAACTTACTTAATTATGCATAGGCGGGGACCAATTGAATGAGACCGTCTTTTGCCAGCAACACTACTTCAATTTCAAGATTAGATTTGCTGCCTTTCCTCGGTTTCTGAGAACTACAACTGTGCTCACCTACACATAGTTAAGTTGTTTCCACCCCCTTTCTACCCTCAACGTCACCCACGATACCAGGCTCTCCCCCTGTTTTAGGGGGGCCTAGGGACGAGGATAATGAGGGGTATTCTCATGGACCAGACTGTGAAAAGTTGAAGAATAGTCTGGTGACTTTTGTCAGCTTTCCGTAACTGCTGCAGGAATGTTTGCAGCTGCAATCTGATTGGAAAGTTGTTACATGACCTTTGAAGCTTCTCCATAATTGTATTCGTAGCTGTTACATGGCCAGGCCTTCCCCGCTTTTCCTCTCACTCGCTTGCATTACGCAACACGCACGGAGTGGGGAGGCCTGGGAATGAGGTTACCTGTGACTATAAGCCCCATAAGACATCTGTACTTCATAACCCTAGGTTGTATACGGAAATCTGTGTGGGAAGTATGGCCGAGGTTTTGGAACTTACCCTGAAGTAGAGGTGCTGCTCAAGTTGTGCTGTGAATGTGGACTTGGATAACTGATGAGTCTTTCGCTGAATGAAATCACTCCGAGCGACCTCCTGCTGCTTCTGCCTATAGAACAGAATATGAAGCTAGCCACAAGATGTATTGGCAGTCCAGCTTGTGGGACTTTCCAAGAACATTGCCTTCATGACTGGCTAGCAGAGGTGATAGCTTCCTTCACAGACACAGGAAACTGAACATATTTGAGCCTGGCATTATACATGTAGCTTACTTGCAAAATAGACAGTTTTCAACACTGTGTGAAGCTGATAGGTGTTCAACCTGTGCAAGATTTAAGCACTGCAATAATTCCTCAAATATAAGGACATGGTATTATTTTTTTACCAAGCTGAGCCCCTTTCACCAGACAGAGTTTCACTTTTCCAGGTATTGAAAGGGAATAGTGGATTTGTGATTCTTCCAGGGTCCACTTGTGTGGGGGTATACTCCCATTCTCTCTCCCCCCCCCTCCCACCTAATATTTCATGAAACCTGGTATATGTAGAGTCTATGTGTCCATGCATGGACTAACCTGTGTTCTCATTTTACACTTCATTGCTTCAAACTTGAGCCTCTCCAGCTGCCGTCTGCCAATAGCTGCCACAGCAACAGGCTCTTCTAACTGAGTTCTTCTTACAGAGAGCTGCACACTCTTCTCACGCTCCATTCCTGTCTCCTTTTGATCCTCACACTCCAGACCTGCAGAGCCCAGGGATGTCGCCAGCTTTCCCCCACTTTCCAATCTTCTGATACATTCTTTACAGAATGAGTGTTCAGCTGTAGGGTTTGTGTCACCGCCATGTGTCTCACGGCCATGTGTCTCATCGTCATGCATCTCGTATGCTGCTGTGGCAGAGGAAAGATTTACTGCTACATGTCGTTCACACACCATACACTTCTCTGCACAGTTACTGAGAGACATGTTAGGACATTACGCTTTTCCTTCCAAATTGACCAGCCCATTTCCTAGACTCATGCCCAGGCTCTAGCCTCGTACCAAGGCCTCCCCTCACAGCTTCTTTCCACGGTTGCGAAAAAAAGCTGCGAGGGGAGGCCTGGGTACGAGGCTACCTAGGCTCTCACATCGGAAATCACGTAAAACGGGATCCTAGCCTCATGCCCTGAGTACTTAATACCTAAACCCCACGTGAAACATATTCTTAACACACACCAGCAGTTTTAGTGTGTTGACTGAGCGCTGCTCCACTGACACTTTCTTCCTCTAATTTCTTCTGTTTCAGCAGCTCCACCTTCCTCGCTAAAAATTCCATTGCTGGCTTCTCACATTCCTCATCTGATGTAGTCCACTGTCCAGAATCACCGCTGATTCCGTCACCTGAGCCATTGCTCCGAAAGTGCAGGTCATCTCTGCGGAAAGAGCCTGTGGCTTCTGGGTTATCATTCGTCACACTGTTATGGGTACATGTACAGGAGAAAGAGAGGGTGCTTGTTTCAAAGGTGTTAGCTGGCGATTCCACAATGTCTGCAGGAAGACAGAAGGAACATAAAATATTGCTGCCTGTATACGGTTTACACTGTAACCCACATTCTTCATCGATCACATTTGTCATAATGACAAACGCTAAAGCCAGTAATGAGTCACGTGTAGCTAGCTAGATCCGTCTATGTGCACGTGTAGCGCATAGTAGGTCATAGTCTCGTGCCCAGACGTTCACGTGAACGTCTGGGCACGAGACTAAGTAGGTCATGTAATTTCCGCAGAATCTTCTCGAACTGTGCCGCTTAGCAATCTGATTGGCCTATTTTCTTACAATGCGCGAATATTCTAGAAGCGTAAGCACGTGTAGCGTATGAAATAAAGGGGACGGTACCGCAGACCTGTTCCTGTGTCTGGAGGAGTATTATTAACTATTGTAGTACCGTACGTTGCGCAGCAAACAGGACTCATCCCCTCCACGATGTCGAAGAAGGCACCAGCAGTTGGAATCGATTTGGGTACCACCTACTCCTGCGTCGGGGTCTTCCAACACGGGAAGGTGGAGATTATCGCCAACGACCAGGGAAACCGAACCACCCCCAGCTATGTCGCTTTTACGGACAGCGAGCGTCTCATCGGCGATGCAGCTAAGAACCAGGTGGCCATGAACCCCACGAACACCGTTTTCGATGCCAAGAGGCTTATTGGACGCAAGTACGACGATCCTACCGTGGTCTCGGACATGAAGCAGTGGCCGTTTACTGTGGTGGAAGAGGCTGGGCGCCCCAAAGTGAAGGTGGAGTACAAGGGTGAGATGAAGACTTTCTTTGCTGAGGAGATTTCATCCATGGTACTCACCAAGATGAAGGAAACTGCAGAGTCTTATCTCGGGAAGACAGTTACAGATGCAGTGGTTACCGTGCCAGCATACTTCAACGACTCTCAACGACAGGCCACCAAAGATGCCGGCACCATTTCTGGTCTAAACGTGCTTCGAATCATCAACGAGCCCACCGCTGCAGCCATTGCGTACGGATTGGACAAAAAGGTCGGAGCTGAGCGAAATGTCCTAATCTTTGATCTCGGAGGAGGCACCTTTGATGTCTCAATCTTAACCATCGAAGACGGAATCTTTGAGGTGAAGTCCACTTCAGGAGACACCCACTTGGGAGGAGAGGACTTCGACAGCCGAATGGTGAATCACTTTGTTGCCGAGTTTAAGAGGAAATTCAAAAAAGACATGTCCCAGAACAAGAGGTCTGTTCGTCGTCTGAGAACGGCCTGCGAGAGGGCTAAGAGGACCCTTTCCTCCATTACGGAGGCTAGCATCGAAATCGACTCCCTCTTCGAAGGCATCGACTTTTACACCAAAATCACCAGGGCTAGGTTCGAGGAGCAGAACGCTGACCTTTTCAGAAGCACACTGGAGCCAGTGGAGAAGGCCCTTCGTGACGCCAAGTTTGACAAGAGCCAGATCCATGATATTGTGCTTGTGGGTGGGTCCACACGTATCCCCAAGATTCAGAAGCTTCTGCAAGACTTCTTCAATGGTAAGGAACTGAACAAGTCGATCAACCCAGACGAGGCAGTCGCCTATGGTGCTGCTGTCCAGGCTGCCATCCTTTCTGGAGACAAGAGCGAAGAGGTCCAAGATCTGCTCTTGCTTGACGTGACACCGCTGTCTCTGGGTATCGAGACCGCAGGTGGTGTGATGACGTCTCTCATCAAACGAAACTCCACCATCCCCAAGAAGGAGACGCAGACCTTCACCACCTACTCGGACAACCAACCCGGTGTGCTCATCCAAGTGTACGAAGGAGAGAGAGCCATGACCCGGGACAACAACATACTGGGCAAATTTGAGCTGAGTGGCATCCCGCCAGCGCCTCGTGGTGTACCGCAGATCGAAGTCACATTTGACATCGATCGTAACGGCATCTTAAATGTATCGGCTGCAGAGAAGAGCACCGGGAAGGAGAACAAGATCACCATTACCAACGACAAGGGCCGATTGAACGCGGATGAAATTGAGCGAATGGTACGTGAGGCCGAGCAGTACAAAGCTGAAGACGAGAAACATCGTGATAGAATAGCGTCGAAGAACTCGCTGGAGAGCTACGCATTCTCCATGAAGAACACGATGGAGGAGGAAAAAGTAAAGGAAAAATTGAGTGAAGAAGAACGGCAGCAGGTCATCAGCAAGTGCAAGGAGGTGGTCGACTGGCTCGACAAGAACCAAACGGCCGAAAAGGACGAATTCGACTATCAACAAAAGGAGCTAGAAAAGGTTTGCACGCCGATCATCCAGAAGCTGTACCAGTCTGGAGGAATGCCCGGAGCTGGTGGCATGCCCGGAGCTGGTGGCATGCCTGGGGGTATGCCAGGTGGTGCTGCAGATGGCGGGGCCAGTACCGGTGCCAGCAGTGGTAGTGGACCAACCATCGAGGAGGTGGACTAAACGAACTTTGTCAGTTTTTTAGAGGCTGCAGTTGTAGAAAGGTACATGTATAGTCCTGCATCAGCTACATATATTGTCTGCATCAGCTACATGTATAGTCCTGCTTCTATTATATAATATTATATTTTGAGATAATCACTGATAATTCTGGCTGTAAATGTCACAAATTTTTTAATTTCGCAAGGTGATACAGAAATGATGACAATTTTTTGGACTCTCTTGGCATCAATGAACTATGCATGCTAGGGGGCAGAGCTCAGAGAAGCCTTAATCACATACAGCCTTGTAAGAAAACTACATCAAAACACGTTTTCTTGTCAGTGCCTACTTATAGCCCCCCCATATAGCTATAGATAAGGTCTATGAATTAATTAACACTACTGCCCCTGAGTGGGTGTCCTGCTGCCATTTTAATCACTGGTTATTAATAATCGACAACACATGCTGATTATGCAGAACAGAATACACAATTGTATACAGAATTGGAAGTGAACTCGTGCAAATTCAGAAAACAGAGATATGAGTCATAAAACATTAGGCGGTAGGTTCTCAATGAAAAAGTCCCGCATGACAATGACCCCTGCTCCCGCCCTGCCACATCTGAGTTTGGCCGCTGTCGTCCACTCATCACTCTCAGGATCGTAACACTCCACTGCTTCCAAGTAAGTGGAGCCGTCAAACCCCCCAATGGCGTACACCTTGTCCCCAAAAGGGACGGCAGCAACTGCATCTCTTGCCAAGAGCATGGACGAGACAAATGACCACTCCTTTGTCTTGGGATCGTAGACCTCGACCGAGTTTAGCGGATCAGAGAGTTCATGCCCGCCGACTGCATACAACTTTCCAAACAGCACAGCGGTTCCGACTCCTCCCCGTTGAACACTCATTGACGGGAGGCCGATCCAGCGGTTGGTGTGAGGGTCGTAGCATTCCATCGTGTTGAGGCAGGAGTTGCTGTCTCTTCCTCCGACAACATAGAGCTGGCCGTCCAGGGCAGCGACTCCGGCGGTGCTGCGGGGCGCAGACATCGGGGTTATGTAGGACCACTGCTTCGTGTGGGGGTCATACCTGTTTTTTAGCACATAGGAGGAAGGGAAAAAGCAAGTTATCAGGTTACCAATTATGAACTTCTAACAAAGCAATTTGTACAATGATCTGCTTATTAATTAACCACCTGTTTTACACACTCAGGTGATCAAATTACATTCACCAAGACTGTAAACAATTGACTGTATCTGGCTACCCTACCTTTCAACTGAGCTCAAGTACGACCAGCCATCATGGCCACCCACTGCATACATGGGCCCAGACATGGTCGCTACTCCTACCCCGTGGCGGTAAGAGCACATGGGTGTGACGGAATCCCAGGTGTTCGTTGCAGGGTCATAGCAATCAACCGAGTTCAGCGTTCTCAGCCCATTTCGGCCACCGACGATGTAGAATCTAGAGTTGAGTACTGCAACTCCAAATTGTAGTCTCTTGCAGGCGGCCTGTGAGTTGGCAAGAAGGACCCACTGGTCCCTCCGGGCATCAAAGCACTCGAGGCTGACTTTGTTTCGGCAGGAGTCCATGCCTCCCACAACGAAAAGTATCCCCAGTGTGGCCTTTCGTGGAGTGTCGTTGAGTACTTCCTTGAGATGAGGCCTCTTCTCCGGGACTGCGTGATAGATCATCGCATTCATGATGAGTTCTGTGCACTGGGAATCTCGTTTGAATACCTCTCGTTGGTACACCTGTTCGGCCAGGAAAACTGGTCGCAGTAGAGGGAGGCGAATGCACCTGAGTAGCTCATAGGCGTGCATCTCTCTCCTTGGGAGATCGTGCAGCAGCCACCTGTATAGAGATTCACAGACAGCCTCTTCAGACATGGTGTGGATGTAGTCAGATGAGAGGAGGAGCTTGACGTTTGCGAAACTGAGCTGCATAAATTCTTCGCAGTTCATCACCTCCACAAAGTGATCCCTCACGTACTCGATGGCCGCCTCTTCTAGAGACGTGCAGCCGTGAGCCTCAGCAAAAGCGGCAATACCCAGACAGTTGGAGGGGTGCAGCTGACCGCTGAGAAAGTTGCAGCAGGCAGTGACGATCTCAGAGAGCTGTAAGATGGCCGCTGCTTTTAGGAGTCCCTGGACGTTGCCTTCGTGAATGTGGATTCTTGCGGTGTAGGCAAAGTCCACGAGTTCTTCCACTGCCGTTTCATCCAAATCGGTCAGCACGATGCACTCTTGCTCGCTCTCCAGCATCTTGTTGGTGAACATGGCGCAGAAGTAAGTACTGCACGCGGACAGGACAAGTCTGTGAGCGTGGATTTCCCTCTTTCCAACTTTCAGAACCACGTCGCACAGTCTGTGATCGCCTCTGAGCAATGCCATCTTGGCCACCAGCTTAGAGGAGTGACCCTCTGCAGTGAAGGGGAGGCCTGATGCTGCCTCCATTTAATATCTATAGTTCAATATTAAAACAGAAAGACGATGCTTATACATAGCTATATACGTTAGATATGCATAATTTGATCAGATAAGGAGCTAGATAAGGATATCGCTATAAACGCGTTCATTCATATGCATATGCTGTCACTATATAAACCAATTGAATACGGTAGCTGCATAACCATACATATGCATGTATACTGTCCAACAAAACTGTAGCTAAATCAATCACCTTTTCAGATGCACTAGCAGCCGGTCTTCCAAGTCCACTCTGGAATCATAAACTAGCAAACCGCCTTTGCAGAACCGCTGATAAGTGAGCTGGGATTTCCTCGATCGTAGTAAACGGAAGCTGACATCACGCAGTATACGGAATGTTTGCACAACATTACGTCATTGACAAAGTGCGACAACCAGTGCAGCTTGGCCTGAGCAATCATCTGTCTCCTGCTGAAAAAATCCGTGAGTTATACGCCTAGATCTACCCGGACACTCAAAAATCCACTGATTTCACTAAGTGGCACAGTCTTGTTCCCTCCTGTGGCCTCCATCAGGGAAGATATATATACATAATTAACTTCCTGTTGTACTAGTAGTAGTATCAGGAGTATGCTGTTTGCATTCATGAGCTGTGGGACCTGCACCAGTCATCTGATATTAGCCCCACCTATATGATATTAGACCACTTACCTGGTTGGTAGTTTCATGTGATGTCGCATATCGCGCACCGCTGCCATGCTGGTGTACGGGATGACTTAAATGGGTGTAGATCAAGTGATATGAGTTGGTCGTAGGTCTTGTGAGCTAGCCCACTTTCTGTTCCACAGTACCAATCGCTTTCAGTATCGGCGTGCCGATAAGGTAAGGTTGGGGGGTGCCTAACTGTAACTTTGGGGATAAGGTTATGTGTTTAAACAACAATATGTTGTTGACCACAAACTTAATGTTGGAAGGGAAATTTTGCTGATGATGTTCTAGTCTTGGTACAGTGGAACCGCAGGGACTTAAAGCCTTTTGGTCTCAGCATCCTCTCTACCTCCAATAAACTCACATGTCAATCAGCTAAAAATAGGTTATACCACTCAGAGGTTGTGTAGCGATCCACTAAGCCTCTGAGTGGGAGTGAGACAAGTCAACTACCAACAGTTCAACTGGCCATTAAGGTATGCAAGGGTTGGATGTTTTAAGCTCAAAAATCAGCAAACTTCCATTACACTAGAATAGGTCACTCCTGCATCTCAAAGACTATGGGAGCTATATCCAGGCTAGCCTTGCTCCCAGGCCACGCAGTTGGGGAGTGCCCTGGACAAGCTTTGCTCAGCTGTTGAGATCTTGTGCTCTCGCGCCACTTCTAGACTAGCTGGAGTAAAGCTACTGTGCTGATAAACTTCCAAGAGATAGCACTACCTACGTTGCAAATTTTGGTGGAAATATACTCTCGTAATAGGAAGGAATGAGACCAGCTTTGCACTAGTCATGCGATATAAGCCCAGCCTATGTATACGGAAAAATGGTGAGATAACAGTGTAATTCAAGAATTCTCTATTTTTAATTAAAAACTAGTTTTGACCGTTTTAAGTGGTCTGATGATTGAAAGCAGAAGAGAGAGCGGTTTTTCCCTGATTGTCCAAAGTGCCCCCCCCCCCCCCCTCCCCATCCAAAACATACATGTACCAGACAAGGTGCCTACCGTCACTTTGTATGACCATCCATGCGTACATGTAAGTAGCATACTCTATCTTCCGCATTATCAGGTAGGGTTTTCCCCCTCTTGGCAGAATCTTGCCCCCCCCCCCCCCCCCTCTTGGAACATACATGTAGCCAATTTTTTTCTAATGATGGTAATGAATGCAAGCCAACACAGCACAACACAGTAATGAATGGTTCAACCTTCAAACTGAAAATACACCAAAAGTTATCTCAGAGGGTCTAAGATTCCAAAAGTAGACATCATTATACATCGCCCCCCCTCCCCCCTTGACAATTTATGCACTCCTGGTAGCGATGTTTATGGCTGCTAATTGGAAGTGCACTGCGAGATACGGAGTCAGCACTTTGCTGCCTGGGAACGAGGCTATTAACAGCTGGAGTTTATCCTCACACTAGCTAGAGGCCAGCTGTTGCTGTTGTCAGATAGTTTTATGTATTGTCAAATATTATGTAGCTAATGTTTCTGTGCCTATAAAGTTATGTGTAGCATCCAGCTGCAAATGTTTCTGTGCCTATAAAGTTACATGTAGTGTAGCATTCAGCTGCAGGATGTTTTCTATAATTGGCTTTCAGTTGCAGTCTGTAAGACTTCCGCTGTTGTTATGGGATCATGTAACATGTTTTCAGTTCTGTGCTTTCAGATGCTAAGTTTGGGTGTAGCTGTTGACTAACATCTCTGAGAGAGTAATTACAGTTGGAATTGGCTAGTCCCTATTGGCAAGTGCTACTGCATGTAGTAGGTTTTGTGGCTACATGTACATGTATGTATACATTACCTTGCCTAATGCTTCTGTGCTCAGTAGCTCAGTGGATAAGAGCGGCATTAGATAAAACTACGCAGTTTGGGCGTCTTTGCACGTGCTATGTAGGAGACAAATAGTGTAGGGGTACGCAGTTTTTCTCCTATAGTAATATAGAGACCAAACGGTGTATAGCCATTCAGTGGTTCCTGTAATACTATAGGGGACAAACAACGTAGAGGTACACAGTTTGTCCCCAATAGTAGTATGGAAGACAAACGGTGCAGGTCCCCCTGGACCACTGATATTTGCTTGGAACGATGATCCGTGCACAGAAGTGCTGCACAAATGTGACTACATCAATCCCCAGTTGGGCTCCAGTTTTTTCGGAGTTTCTTTACTACATGTATGTCTTTTCTTCCATCGTTGATGATTCGCATGTCTTGTTCCCAGGTCACACACACACACACACACACACATACATTCCATACAGTGACACATGTACGCTAGCTGGCAGGAGTTATGCCAGAGAGAGATATTGTACCAAGGGATAAGGTAATGTGACAGTAGGTTTGTACATGTACATGTCTACAGAGGACTCTCTCTATTACGGACACCCTTGGAACTGGTTCCTCTGTCCTATATGTACATATAAACACTAGGGTGTTATTTTAGGGGTCTAATGATACGCAGTTGGGTCTTTCTTAGTGAGGCGCCCTTATTTCAGGGAGCCTTAATTAGAGAGGCTTCAACAGCTGTACTACATTTTCAGTTTCACCAAAATATCCGAATGAGAAGTACACATAACGAGAAATTTGCAATTATTAATAGTTTTGCTACGCACAGCTTGCCATTGAAATTCAATACTCAAAAGCGATCGTGTTCAAGGCCTAGGCCGACAAAAACGGATTCCTAGGCTAGCTACAGTATATAGCTGTATGAACGATCAGCACTTAAACAGCTGGGGACAGGATCAGTATGTAATTTTTTTTAACGTAGTCATGTCACTCATGTGAGGATCACATTTCGACCCGAGTCGCTCGTGTCACGTGCGGACATTTCGGTGAAACTAATTTTGTATTTAGAATGTAAGCTTAGGTATGACATCACCTCGTTTGGAGTTCTGAACAGGATCTTGTGTGGTTGTAGCTCGCACATACACGTAACTCTGTGTTTATCTTCAGAGCTGTTAGCAGCAAAGCTAGATACATCGAGCCACCGAGTGCTAAGCCTTTGGTGGCTTAATATGCTCTTTGGACTATAATGTAAAGCACCAACAATAGTCAATTAACTCTTTCCCAGCCAAGTTTTAATACATCCATAAGGCGTGAATTTATATGAGCTTTTTATATTAGGCATTAATATAAAGTACATAGTTTTCTCTATTTTATATAGTCACATAAATGTGTCCATGGCTTGCAAAGAGTTAAGGATCTTAAGTAAGTATAGCTCTCCTGGCAAACTGTAACTGAGCAGGCAGCCTAGACTCTATTTACATGTAGGCTCATACTCTAAGTAGCTTAGGGAAGGCCTGGGTTTGAGGCTGGCTCACAAGCTTACATGTATGTCCAGAAAAAGTGGAATACAGTTCCCTTCCCTCCTCCCGTCTCTGTAGGTCAACCTTCGCATTCTGCTCATCAATGGGAAGACAGAAGATTTTCTCTTTAACCCTTCCACCACTGGGTCAGAGATAGCACAGCACATCTTCCAGAACTGGCCATCAGGTACATTCATAATAACAGCTGTCCTACTCTTGCTTTTTCTTCACTCTCCCCTCTCTTCTCCCTCCCCCCTCCCCCTTCTTAACTCTCCCCTCTCTTCTCCCTCCCCCCTCCCCCTCCCTCTCCTCTCCCCCTTCCTTCTCCTCTCCTCTCCCTCCCTTCCCTCTTCCTTTCCTCTCCTCCCCTCGTCCCCTCCCCTCCCGTCCCCTCTCCCTCCCCCTCCCCCACCCCCCATCCATCTCTCCTTCCTTCCTTCCTCAGAGTGGGATGATGATGCCGTGTCAAAGCCAGAGAGAGCCGAGGTTCTTCGACTGATATACAGAGGCAGATTCCTGCACGACACAACGAAACTATCATGTATGTACAATGTATGCTGTATACATGTTGTTAGTGTCCCATGACTGTAAATACACACACACATGAACCACCCATTGTGTGCATGGGACTGCTCAAAGGACAGTTGCACTTCTCTACCTTTTGCTGGTGGCAATGTTGCAGCACAGTCCGTACAAACAGTAGCTAGAATAAGTGTAGATAAAAATTCACCCTTCTACTCTATGCATGTGAGAAAAGAAATACTAGCCTCGTACCCAGGCCTCCCCTCGCAGCTTTTTTCACAACCGTGGAAAAAACACGAGTTTTCCACGGTTGTGAAAAAAGCTGCGAGGGGTCCCACAGCTAGCTAAAGTGAAATGTGCACGTGGGCCTGGGAACGAGGCTAGACTTTATCAGCATAGCCGACCACAGACTGACTAGGTGTGGTACCAGCTTAGAATTCTGAGGTCAAAGTCTTAGCTTTGTGTCTACATGTAGGTAATATGCTCACAATAAGATTGAGAGTTTGTTTAAGTAATATACCGGCTATACGTATCTCTTTGCCTCTCTGTTGTTAGTCCTACCCATACACACACACACACACACACACACAGCACTCTCCCTTGCCTCAGGCAAAACTACTGTTATGCATATGATTCTAAGAGAGACACTACCAGATGAACCCAACACAGGTAAGTTTAATTAACTAGGGGAGGAGGATCTCTAGCTACATTCCTTTTCTAGTTAAGTGTCAAGCTATAGCTAGCTTCGAACTGATTGTAAGGGTGGTAGGGCTAAGGTCACACAATGAACAGTAATACAAGGGGGGGGGGGGTCACTCCCATAGAGTCTATAGTCACAACTGCCACTGCAGGTCAAAACCTTTTGACTGGCTCTTTTCAGTGGTTTGACCATTAACTGCACTGATTTTCGGCCTTTGACCTCACGTGTAACCCCGCTAAAATTTGTCAATTTGCGTCGATTCTTGGTGCTTTTGAGCGTGCTTTGACCGTAGACTGCGTGCTTCCAAGTGCGCTTTGACCGTTGACTCCACCCTTTTGAACAGCTTTAACCGTTAACCGACTGCGGTCACAGTTGTGACTATAGAGTCTATGGGAGTGACCCCCCCCCTTGACACCAATGTACATGTATGTCAGTGTGCTGAAGAACACCAAGGAAATTTTATAGAACAAAAATTCTAGACCATTAATATTTATTGATTCATAATTCCAGCAGGAAATGGAATCGATTTGACATTAATGTTGTCTAACGCCAGAGAGAATTACTATACCATCACACACTGCCTCAGAGGTAGTGTCTCACTCAACGGCAGTGCCCTATAATGCAATAATATTATGCAGTTGTTGGGATGCTCTCCAATTAGGGAGAAGCTAACACGTTACTACCAGGTAAAGAGGATTCTAAGGACTGCTTTTGTGTTCTTTTGTGTAGACACCAGAAACTCACAGAACAAGCAGAGAGACGACCGACAGCAGCAAGGTGGCTGCTGCGTACTATTATAACCCTTTGGAGTTGCTGTATTTCGGAATACTAGCATTATTATTATTTTTCACAAAATGCAACTGAATATATATTATAGTCGTTTCCACTTTCTGTTCAGAGTTTTACAGCTGTTATGTAATAATAACTGTATGGTCTCACTGTGTGCGAATGATAATGAAGTTGACTTCGTATTCCTGCCTCCAGTGCTCTAATGTCTTGTACAGGATTGTATGAAACACGAGGAAGCAAAAAAAATGGAGAGCCTGCATGCAAACTCAAACAGCTGTTTTGGCCAATTTGGGCCTTGTCAGTCAGTATGTCAGTGCCCAGTTTCCATGAGTACTCCCAGCTTCTTTTTCGCATGATTGTAATTTAAAAAATGTGGTGCGAAAATAGCTGGGAATGGAGATTAGCAATGAACAATATTTGTTTATAGCACCTGGAGTTTACCTAGGGTTAGGACATATACTGTATAGCTGACCAGTACATGTAGCTACAGCTTTTGTTTGACATACGGCAGGCATGTACATGCAGTACATGCAAAGGGATTTGTGGCCAGCTGAGACAAGGAAGAGCTATTGGCATTGCCTTGGTTGGTTGCCACAACAATGATTATTTAAGGTTATGATCAGGTGACCACACACATGCATCACTCACCCTATGAGGAGATTAAGGATTATGTCATGCATGTCACCCACCCTGTGATGAGATCACATGCAGTGGCATTGTAAATTCTATGCCACCCAATAACTGAAGAGGAACTGGTAGGTCACCCTATGATGACATCATAGATTATGTCATGCTCATGAGGATATGCATAGGCTATAATTATGAATACAACACTAGCTCATACATAATACAGCCAGCCAGGCTGTTGCCATTGCAATACAGGTATACCCAGGAGTGCTTGATTCCAGACTCTTGGCTCCTCCCACTCCTCATGATGTATGTCTGGGCGCAAGCTGTTCTTCTCATAGTGGTGTTTATACTTTGGCAAGGGCAGTATGGGAATAAGATTTGCCCATGCATGCGCAGGACATATCTGGAGACTCGTACCCAGGCTACACTGGCCTTGTGGACAAGGTTACTGGAGCCCATTCATTCCCAGGTCACATGCAGTCCAGTACGTAATATAGCATGCAGCTAGTACACACGGTAGCTGGCTACTACACTGTATGTATTCATGGAGATATATACGTGTAGCTCTGCAACCCTTATGCCCAATGCAATTGTCCACAATGTTAGAAATTCCTTGACAAATGACAAAAATATTCACAGAATTAAGGGGCAGGACTTGTACACGTCATACATATCATTTGACATACAGACAGCCAAACACACCACAGCAATAAAATTATTATGGTATGACAAATCTTCTGATTGCTCTAGTGTGTACTAAAAGTATCGCTATATATTCAGTAGCCAGAATATACAGGATAGCCATTACATCGTTAACTACATGACCATTCAACCGCAGCAACCAGCCCCGTGAGATTTTGAAGATTTTAAGTCTACAGAGTAGTCCTGTCGAGGCATGTTGCCGCCGAGGTTGAGAGCGTTCACTCTTCTGATGGCCGCTGCAAAAGCCATGTCTACGTTCACAGCATCCTTTGCACTTGTCTCAAAATAGGGCACCTGGAGAATAGCAATTTAGCAACAAAGAATCACACCTTATACATGTACTCTCATGAACAATTGTCACAAAAATGTACAACCCACTGAGGTTCATATTCCTGGAGAGGAGTACCATATTATACTAAATTTTCGCAAAATCTGCATTCAGCCAAATTTCAGAATTAAGGGTATATACACATCTTCGTAGCTTGTAAAAATTTTACTCTCGCGAAAATAAGTGCGTATACGGCAGGGCCGTAGGAGCAGGTCCGGCAGGTGCGGCGGCCGCCGGACCAAAGTTCGGCGCACCAACCAAAAAAAAATGGCTGCAGCAGATAGTCTTCCAACAAATTTAGCAAAAATTCCGTTGCTTCCTTGACTTGGTAAGCGAAAACACTGCTAAACGCTACACTGATAACTTTTAGTACGCCATTTTTTAACGCGTAGTGCGCACGCGCATGGCATCATGCGTGACGTAATTATGGCTACACTGATAACTCTTAGTACGCCATTTTTTGTAGACACTAACGTGTGGACCAGGAATAATTATTACGCAGCGTGAGAGCCACGCCTTAAATTCTGCGAGCTTCAAGCGTAATGGCCAGGCAGGGTTTGGCAGCACGCCCAACTCTTGCTATTTCACCCCAAGATTGCACCAGAAAACGATCTCAGATGGTCTAAAAAAAATTCCTGGGGGGGCATGCCCCCAGACCCCTCTAGAGGGCGCGCTTCGCGCGCTTTAATATGCGGCACCTACATCGATATCGCAATCAAGCCTTGCCCCGCCGGACCAATCCAAATTTGCTTCCTACGGCCCAGCCAATCAAACTCCTATAGGAATTTTATTCACCTGCAATCCGTTACTGGTTTTGGGGGGGGGGGGGGCTGCAAGCAATAAATAGCTGGACTCTGAATAAGGCTATATATATATAATTTTCCTACTACCGGTAAAAATCTTTTCTGCAACTGGCAACAATACGTCAGATTACTGTATCATAGTTCTCCAACTTAATTGTGTACGTTTTGATTGATAGTCATCTGCAGTCTCTCAGTGCTTGGAGTGCTGCTTCAGCCCGACCGTGACCCCAGGTTCTTTCTTGTCTGCTCTGACATGATGTAAAGGAGGAAAGTGGGTACGGGCATTCTCAGCGCGACAACAGATTCCGGCTTCTTGCAGCTACACCTCACGGGTCGTATGTACTACTGTCCTCCTTGCCCATACCTAATCAAACTCAGAGCAAACCAGGCCCACCCCACAGGAACAAGGCTAGCTCCTGGCATGCTTCCGTTCCCCCTCTCCCTCCTTTAGTGTGGAGAGGCAGGGGTTCATAAAGGGGGGGGGGGGAGACCTGGGATATCCCACCCAAAGCTCCCCCAAGAATTTTCATAACCAAATTATGTTCTGTGCATGTGCTAATTACTTTAGAATGCCTATAGGTACCTCCAGAATGCCTCAGAATCAATCTCAGAGTATCTATTTTTCAAAAATTTTCTGGGGGGGGGGGGGGGCCCAGACGCCCCCTAGTGGAGGTGTGCTAAAGCACGCCCTCCGCATCAACGCCAAACTTTGGAGTTTCACCCCCCCAAACTCAAAATCCTGTATGAACCCCTGAGAGGGATGAGGCTGAAATTGCTCTAATTTCATTCATGCCAAAAAAAAAAGAACTATGAAGTTACATACCCTTCCATTTAAGTCACACCACTGCTGTGCCTCCTCCGAGTTCACCTTCCTCTCGGTGCCCAGGTCGCTCTTGTTTCCCAGCACAACAAACGGAAAGTCGTCGGGGTCTTTCACGTCAGCATAGTAGAGGAACTCTTTCTTCCACATGGCAATGTTCTGGAAGCTCTGAGCATCGTCTATTGCAAATGTCAGCAGACAGCAGTCTGTCCCTCGGTAGAAAGGAGTCCGTAAACTCTTAAATCTTTCCTGTCCTGCCGTGTCCCATATCTGCAGTGTGTAGCGCCCTCCATCCACTTCAATGTCCTTGTTCAGGAATTCTACCCCAATGGTGTGGAATAGAGACGGGTCATACTTGTTGCTGACAAACCTCTGGATGAGCGAGGACTTGCCCACTCCTCCATCGCCCAAAAGGACAACCTTTAAAAAGGCCGGTTTAGACATAGAGGTATCAATGCTGCACTTTGTAAAGAAAAGTATATATGAGTGAGGACTCTAAGCGAGCCACATAGGAAATTCTCTTGTCTGTGCTCTTCCCAGTGTATACGTACCTGAGGGCAGAGAGAGCAAAACATGACATTGTATAGTGTACAGTACGGCCAGGGTTTTATATGGTTGGGGTGGGAACGACATGCAGTATGCAGATGTTGTCTGTAGTTTAAGCAGTCAGAGGTTGCTTGTGGTGGGTCGTGGACTTCTAATGACTACTGTGCTTATTACCAAAATTTCAGTACATGTACATGTATGTACAAGGCATGCTTCAATGATAGAGTCAAGTGGACCTCATGCTGCATTGCTATACCTCTCCGATTACTGGAGCGAGCATCTTATTGCAACAAAGAGACTTGGTCATAACATTCCGATCCTCTGCCTGTTTTGCTGACTGTAGCTCTCAATTATACATGTACATATCCACTACCCTGCTGACTGTATACATACAAGAAGACAGAGAGGAGTACATCTACAGCAACTTCTCCACCTTCACACAGCATGTGTTCACCAGCAGAAATGTACCACATTGTGACTTAATCTACCACAGACACTTGCTTGCAATAACTAGCTACATGGACAGCTTTCTTGTCTGCCTCATTCCTCATTAGGAGCAATGTCTAGTGACTTCAGACACTGAGGATTTGTTTGGGCTTTGGTGGAAGTGTACCTGGACACTTTGTTCCTGGGATAGTAGCAAAATTGTTTTCTGTGTCTAAGTATAGTTATGTCACACACTATGACCACTGCAGTTGCTATGCCACTCCAATTCAATGAAGCTACCGGAAGTCTACAGCACTACTTATAAACAAAGTTGAGTTAGTTTAGCAAGAGAGCACAGCCTAACTGAAATGCTAATTTGGTCTACTACTGTCTTGCCCTGTTTCATAGATGTAGTACAGTTCAATTGGGCAGCGGGCGGAATTTCATTGATATAGCTGTTCTTTCCTAAACAAAAAAGGGGCGGGGCTGCACTGTGAATGCATTGCTGGTACAGCTATGTGATTACACAGTCCTCAATGATGGTACTTACATGTGAAAGAGACTGAGACAGCAACATTCAAGTAGTTAGATACTTACTCATATCATTTTGAGGCAGATCCAGACGATCGATTGCACTGATGTGCGCCAGAGACTGTACACCACCAAACACTGACAACTATAATACACCAACACTCCTAAAGGTTTTACATAATGATACAACCAGTTCTCAATCACTATACCGTACCACAGTGCAAATAAAACGTATTTGGCGACTTGTATTATTTTATTTCTTGCCGGGTCCTCCCCATATTAGTTCCCATGAAGTTTAGGGGCATAAACCTACAGCAAAATCATTCCTAGAACTTCCCTGCTCCACCTTCTCTTCTCACACGCTCACCTGTGTAACTGGCAGACACACACAGCAAACAGCCGGCGCTCCGAGACACCTCAGATGCGCTCAGATTCAGCCAGGTTCCATCTTCTGTATTCCTCCATTATGTACGTACACGTGACTTTTCATCACGTGATAGAAGTAGGGAAAGCCCCTCTAGCTCTTCCGCACTACTGTGACCCCACCCACACGTGGCCTCCAGCCATGGCTTTTCTGCTCTTGATAACATTTGTGCCGATCCTGTTTACTTTTATAGATGTGTGGTACTACTTGAGGTTCCTGTGGCTTCTACTGTCGCTGTTGGTGTGGAAAAAGGTATGGGGAAATAGGAACAAAATTGCTTCGAGGGAAGACATTTTCAGAGAGTACTGCTGTCGTGGGATTGTACTGCCCTCCGATCTGGATTTCATGTTTCATATGAACAACTCCAAGTACCTCCGAGAGATGGACTTCGGAAGGGTCGGGCTGTTTGCACAGTTTGGATTCAGGGATGCTAACAGGCAGCTTGGTGCTAGCATGGCGCTGAACGCAGTTTCAGTAAGATACAGGTAACTGAATTGATCACATACATAACAGGCATATATGTGGCGCAGACCTACCTGATTATTTGTTGCTCGAGCCAGCAAGTCAAATTTTTGATTTTCCAAGAAAAGTATAAATTGTCTCGTACAAATCACTCCAACATGTGTGCCTGAAATCGCTGTGAGAACTGGGTGGATCAAAAATTGTGAGCTGTTCCTAGGAGGAAGAGGAGTTGCGGAGAGAACCGTAAAAGTGAATGTGAGGACAATTTTATGACTTTTTTTGCCTGGGTCAACTTTGCTAAATAAAGCTAGCTCGAGCATCAAAAAATCAAATGACCTTTTATATTACCTCATCCCCCTTGAAAATCACTTTTTAGGGAGAGCATCTGGCAGCTTCAAACTGTGTGAGATGCTTTTCCTTGAGATTCTGAAAAAAATGGCAAATTATTTTTGTCAGTCCTTGAATAAGTGCCCATGGACTGACAAAAGCTTACCAAAATAGATGGTCTCTATTGTGGAAAGATTTTCCCTGAATTCTAAGCCTTCCCTTGATTTTCATATTTCTAGCCATGCTAGCGCAATACATACATTTCAACTATCGATAATGTCATGGCCCTTATTTCCATCCTCCATTAATGTTATAATTCAGGAAAATTGTTTGGGGCTCGAGACACCCCAGGTATGATTTGTTGTCATGAGCTTATGATAAAGGACACTATCTTTTAGGTAGTGCACACTGGCAGCATGCATGTCCTATTGGCTGGCTGCATGCATGTCCTATTGGCTGGCTGCATGCATGTCCTATTGGCTGGCTGCATGCATGTCCTATTGGTTGGCTGCATGCATGTCCTATTGGCTGGCTGCATGCATATCTTGTTGGCTGGGTGCATGCATGTCCTGTCGGCTACATGCATGTCCTGTTGGTTGCATGCAAGTCCTGTTGGCTGCATGTGGCAACAGAGTGAATGATAGAATTGCCACCACAGCATCTTTTGCATTGAGGAAGAATGGTCTCTTCCTAGTGCGCTGTTAGCCGTGTTTCCAGTCTCCACTTCCTGTTGTTGTTGTTGTTGTTGTTGTTGTTGTTTTTTTCATGGAGTGAAAAAGCACTCCGTGTGGGAAAAAAGCTGGGAGTGGAGACTGGAAATGAAGCTAGTGCAATACTTTGGTGTAGTTTGTAAACAAGTAGCAAACAACAGCTGTATCTCTTTGAAAGTTAATTATTGTAGACGGCTAACTACATCTGTTTATCTGCCTCCAGGCGATCCCTTCAGCTCTTTCAAAGATTTATAATAAAAACGAGGATTATTTGCTGGCAGGAGGATGCCCTTTACTTTGAACAGAGGATGGTGGGGAGTGATGGGTTCCTCCACACCATCATGTTAGCGAAGGTTGCTGTAAGAGGGGCCACAGTTCCGACCATAATGCGGGCGTTGACAGGTGTAGACTGCGAAAGTCCGGAGTCACCTCCTGAGGTTCACAGTTGGATGGAGAGCATCAGGCAGTCCAGTCAAGCACTGGAAACAGAAAGATTGAACACTCCTGGCCGTCAGAAGAGGGATTAGCAGCTCAGAATGCTGGATATTGTGCTGTTCCCAACTCCACTGTTATTTATTGAGAATTTGAATCCCCTGGTATTGATATCGTCCTCATTTAGCCTTTTTTGCAAGTGAAAAATAAGCTGGGGGGTGAGTAGCTTAATCATAGATAATATGGGTATATTATCTATGGCTTAATTATAGGGGCTGTCTGGTACAATTATCAACTCTAGTGTACTGTTACTGATTAGAAAATGGGCAACCCTCTTCTCCCAACGGAACCCTAGGTCATGTGACCTGCCACGTTAAGGGGCGAACGGGCAGGTCGTTCCGGCAGACCGAGCCTTCAGCCTTTCGGGCGCCTGTCCGCTATGGTACAGGGATCGTCATCGGGTCTGTTTAGTGTGCCAGGCTTTGGGAATCAAGGGAGGAACACGGACGGATCCTAGGCCGTACTGTCTGAGACCACCGTGGCAGTTGCCAAACCACGTTACCCTCTACCTGAACACACATGGTCACAGACCGGAGCTAACTGCTCCACCCACTATACGTATGTTAGCATATTTATTAGGTTTGAAAAAAAAGTTTCGTTTTGCTTATGGGTTTAATCATAGATATATACTACGTAACCGGGATTGGAAACGGAATTAAAACGCGCCACCATCCGTGCAACGCGCGCGCGCCGCGCACTGTGGCAAGGCGGGGTAACAATGACTGTACTTTCTGCATGTATACCTTCGTATTCGTATTCTTTGGCATTATTATAATGTATGTTTTATCAGAGTCTGAGAATCAATTAAGTAATCAGTGCACGAGTTTAGGTGTTTATACTGAGGGGAGAGAGGGGGGAGGGATCTCCACATGCATGAAAGCCCTGAGTGAGCTATACATAGTGCTGGAATGTAAGCAGCTTAACAAGAAAGGACCCTTAATTGGTCCAGATCCACTCCCTTGAACTATGGTGCTGCATGTAGGCCGTTGAATTACCACTGCATACCACACACGAGTCAAGGATTTTCATAACTAAGGTCAAACTTAAAGTAGCGAATGCTGTGGTAGGCCAGTTGAATTTCAAGGCACATCTTTCAGCATAAGCAGTACATACCATTAATTCACAGCATGCAAAGCTTCAATGCCTGGTCATGCCTGGCACCACAACTTCTATTCTTAAAAGTAAGTGTGTACTATGAAACTGTCCCACAAAAATAGCCTAAAACAAAACCAACAACTGATATGTATATGTATAGCACATCTCATATCACAAGCAACACTCAATTTTTATCCACAGCATGCAAAACTTCATCACTGACTCAACCTAAATTTGGAAGTTTAGTCCTAGGAACTGATATACTGAGAAAGAAAATGTCCCACAAATACTTATGTTTGAAAAAAAATGGTTGCCATGAAGTGAAAGGCATGCCCTTTATTACTCCCAATCTTCACAAATTTTTATTTTAACACACTAAAATATACCTCACTTAAGCTGGTTTAATTAACGACCTAGTGATCGGCCGGTTTAATTAACGTAACAGGGTTTAATTAACGTAACTATGGATGGTTTAATAACGTAACACCGAAACCAACTACATGACGGCATACAATACAGTGGCGCACGCATGGCATAAGTACATGGTCACGAAGCTAACTGCTCCACCCATAATACTTACTTGCTTGGTAAAAAGATTCTCGATTTGCTTATGGGTCTATTAACTAGGGGAATGCAGAACATTATGGGGTGAGCGAGGCGGGCTCTCTCTCGTTCTCTCCTACGGCGCAACCTATTCTCTCTCTCTGCTGCTTCACTAGACGAAGTACTCTGAGTTTCTGTAGCGTCCATACTCGACAAAGTACAAAATTGCTTAGAGGGAAGACATTTTCTGAGAGTACTGCTGTCGTGGGATTGTACTGCCCTCCGATCTGGATTTCATGTTTCAACTTCAAGTACCACGTGTATGACTCCCAGGGATGCGCATGCGTAGTTGCACCTTTAGGTCAGCAGCACGAGAAGAAACACCAGGTAGCTATAAACATTAAATCTCAATGTACTTTAATAGCACAATCTCGAACTGCAAAAAAAATATTTTCTATTATACATGCAAAATGAATAATGGAGAGAAAATTGTGAATGAGTGGAAAGCGCTATGAGAAAAAACAAAATTCAACTGTGGCAAGTCTAGCAGGTTCTCTATTCCACAGCACACGTTGCTCACCCCAGCCTCCAACAACCATCAATTGATCCCCAGGAAGGACACCTACTAAGGCACAGTGTCGAGCTGTTGGCATTGTTCGCATGGCTTGCCAGGAGTTTGAGGTAGGGTTGTAAAAATGTACGGTTCTCGTGTTCTTATCAGTCGCATCATTCCCACCAATGGCAAGTAGCCGTCCACGAAGGGTGACACAGGTAGAGTTAAAAAATGGTGCGAGGGCAATTTGGTGCCACAATGAGGACTGTTCGGGGGTCTGCAACTGGCAGGATTGGAGCAGTTCAGACACTGAGCAGGTGAGCACTGTGCGTACTGGGTTCATATTCTGATTGGAGCCACTCAACAGGTAAAGCGTGTCTTCCCAGACTGCGGCCGAGGGTTGATAGCACGGGTGTGGTAGGGAGGTGGCGGTGAACCACTGCCGGGAATCAATGTCTAGGATTTCCACTGTTTTAAGTACACTACTACAGTACCCTCCAGCAGCTATCAGAAGCCTCCCAGTGCACACTGCCGCAAGAGAGTGGCGTTCAGTGGGCATCGGTAAGAAGCATTCCTTCCAATTCTTAGTTTCCTCATCTAGGCTAAGTAGTACGTTAGTGGGTTCACTGCACTTTTGGCCTCCTACTGCAGTGACCATGCGTCTTACAATGACCATAGCAGAGCTGGTATGAGGACAGTCTGGAAGTCTAAACCAATACTGTCTCCTTGAATTATATGCATGCACAGTGGGAGAGCCTGAGGGATTCACATAGACCACCTCACCTTTAGAGGCAGTTGCTCCTCTGCTCATTGCATTTGGTGCATTATCACCTTTCTGCCAACTGATGTTTAGGGTTATCTGCTGTTGTTGGGGATCATTAAGGGACTGTACCGGAGCTTGTGCTATTGCTGTTCCTTCCACTGGACGTCTGATCCTTTCCAACTCCTGCACTAGTTGGTCATTAGCCAGCTGAAAGTCTGCTACAACTTGCTCATTTGCTTGCAGCTGTTTCTCTAGCTGCTGTACTGTATGCTGCTTCTCCAGGTATGCCTGTTCCAGTCGCTGGATCCTCTCGTTAACTGCTAGTGTGTCAGTCTGAAGTTCTGGACTGCTGCTTCGCATGGCTTCAGTACGTGCATCTCTGGCTACCAGCTGCTGCTGTAGGGTTTCTATGTTCTCATCTTTGGCTACTAGCTGCTGTCGTAGGTCTCTGACTTGGTGTTCATTTTGCTTCTGTCTGTGATGTAGCTTTTGGGCTTGGCTCTCACTTTGGCTCTTTCTGACTTCTAGCTGCTGTTCTAGAGTACTTACCCGCTCATCTCTGGCTGCTACCTGCTGTTGTAGGTCTCTGACTTGGCGTTCATTTTGCTTCTGTCCGACCACTAACTGTTGTCGCAGGGTTTGTATTCGTGCATCTTTGACCGCTATCTGGTGATGTAGCTCTTGGGCTTGGCTCTCACTTTGGTTCTTTCTGACTTCTAGCTGCTGCTCTAGAGTACTTGTCCGCTCATCTCTGGCTGCTACCTGCTGTTGTAGAGTACTTATCTCTTTATCTCTGGCTACTACCCGTTGCTGTAGCCGCTGGCTTTGACGTTCATTTTGTCTCTGATGCCTGAGATTTTGTTCCTGCACGGCTACTAATTGCTGCTGTAGTTCTTGATTTTGTTGAGCTAACTGGTGATTTTGTTGGGCTTGCAGTCGATTTGCTTCCTGTAGAGAGCTCAATTCTCTGTCATTGGCAGCTGCTGTAGCCCTTGGTGCCAGCCCACCACGCTCCTGTACCTGGTGCACACTCTGGGTGTACTGTGGGGACCCTTTGAGTGCAGCTAGCAGTTGGCAGAGGTCCAAGGCTGAGGGTCGTTCTCTCTCAGAGTAGCTGAGGCAACTGAGAGCGGTTGGAAGAAGGGGATGTGTGGGGTCAATTTGGTCGATGTGCGATCTACGACGCTCATAATCAGGAATGGGCATTTGAATCCTGCCAGTGTAAGATCGCCGGTCTTCGATCTCGTGCACAATAGGTCCTGGATTTGGGAATTGGCGTGTCATGATTTGGATTTCTAGGACTCCAAGCTCTTGGGCTTGGCTCTCAGGAGCTGCTGCTCTAGAGTACTTGTCCGCTCATCTCTGGCTGCTACCTGCTGTTGTAGAGTACTTATCTCTTTATCTCTGGCTACTACCCGTTGCTGTAGCCGCTGGCTTTGACGTTCATTTTGTCTCTGATGCCTGAGATTTTGTTCCTGCACGGCTACTAATTGCTGCTGTAGTTCTTGATTTTGTTGAGCTAACTGGTGATTTTGTTGGGCTTGCAGTCGATTTGCTTCCTGTAGAGAGCTCAATTCTCTGTCATTGGCAGCTGCTGTAGCCCTTGGTGCCAGCCCACCACGCTCCTGTACCTGGTGCACACTCTGGGTGTACTGTGGGGACCCTTTGAGTGCAGCTAGCAGTTGGCAGAGGTCCAAGGCTGAGGGTCGTTCTCTCTCAGAGTAGCTGAGGCAACTGAGAGCGGTTGGAAGAAGGGGATGTGTGGGGTCAATTTGGTCGATGTGCGATCTACGACGCTCATAATCAGGAATGGGCATTTGAATCCTGCCAGTGTAAGATCGCCGGTCTTCGATCTCGTGCACAATAGGTCCTGGATTTGGGAATTGGCGTGTCATGATTTGGATTTCTAGGACTCCAAAGGAGAAACAGTCCAGTTTGTCCGTGTACACGGGTGGGGTTTTGAGGGCTTCTGGTGACATGTACACAGCTGTTCCTGGGCAGAGGGTGGAAGGCGTCATTTGAGAACTTATGGTTAATATTTTAGACATTCCGAAGTCGGTAACCTTGGCTCTGCTGCCAGCAATCAGCAGGACATTGTTACTGGAGAGATCACGGTGGACAATGCGATGCGAATGAAGATAAGCAAGGGCTAGGGCTATGTCATGGCACAGGTTGACCTCGACGTGGCAGGGCAATGGTTGTTGGGAACGCCTAAGAAAATGTGTGAGACTTTCATCCATGAGCTCCATGAGTAGCGCTATGTTACCAGAATCAACATCAGGATCCCTGCATACACCAAGGTACTGCACAATATTAGGATGCGAGACATTTCCTAATAATTGGCATTCCTGTTTAAAACGCTCCATAACCGTGATAGCCCCAGGGTCACCACCCTGGAGTAAGCTTGGGTGTAGGAGCTTAGCCGCACACGGGAGGCTGTCAAACTCAGCCCTGTAGACTGCCCCATAGGAACCTCTGCCAAGGCACTGAGACTTGTGAATCTTGAACCGTAGAAGGGGTCTTAACTCAGCCATGAGCAAGCTACATGTTTGTGTGAATGTGTGTCAGGGAGGGGGAATGGGGGTTAATATAAATGCCTAACTGTAACCATATATTTCTGGTCAAACTGATAGCTAAACGTTAACACTGCAAAAACAGAGTGGTCATTTTAACCCATATAGGGTTGCCTCAGTTGCAATACTAGCATCAGAGAATGCACAGTTAGTGCAGTTCAATAAAACCACTTACTCGGGGAAACTCAGATATCATTTTTCTTTGGTGGGGATAGTAACAGGTTGGTACAAAGTTGCTGTCTACAATTGAGGGATTATTTTAACCACAATTTGGTTGTCTGAATTGCAGTTGCAAACTGAAGCTTGAATAGACCCATAGGAGTGAACCCAGGGTCATTATTCACAATCAGACTTTGGGATGCATCGGATGATAACATGTCATTGACATTCATAAGCCAAGCGATCCCCCCACATGCTCACTTATTACATTCATAGCCCACACATGAGAATCACCACTTAAAACATTGTCTGCTTATCAGAACATAGTTACAATATGGGTTATCACCAGACACATCAAGAGGGGTGGAACAAGGTTTTCTACTCACAATTTCGCCAAAATGTGAACGATGAATCTTATTTTACCTCTCTGGATTGTTATTAAGCCAGTTTTTCAATTCAGACAACCAAACCGTGGTTAAAACAAACCCTCACTTTTTTCAGTGTAGCTACAAAACAATGTGTAAACAAGTGGATCACTTTACACAAATATTTCTCCAATTTCAAAAGGATAGAAAGACCAATTAGCAACGCTATCCCCCACCACAGAAACAAGATGTAGCTGGGTTTCCCTGAGTAAAGTGATTTTACTGATATGCACTTAACTGTACATTCTGTGGTGCCATGCAACTGAGTTAACCTTAAAACGACCACTCTATTTTTACAGTGTTGTCAATGGTTGTAAAGGTTCTATGAGTTTTAGAGGTTTTAAGAGGTTTTCCGTGGTTGTAGAGGGTTGTAGAAAGTTGTACATAGTTGTACGAGTTTTAGAGGTTTCAAGAGGTTGTCAATGGTTGTAGAGGGTTGTAAACCCTCTACAACCACTGAAAAACTCTTAAAACCTCTTCTCTAAAACCTGTACAACCCATGAAACTTTAATTCTACAACCACTGAAAACCTCTTAAAACCTGTACAACCCCTGAAACTTTGTACAGCCCTCTGCAACCACTGAAAACCTCTTAAAACCTATACAACCCCTGAAACTTTGTACAACCTTCTACAACCACTGAAAACCTATTAAAACCTCTAAACCCCCTGAAACTATGTAAAACTCTCTACAACCATTGACAACCACTGAAAACGTTTTGAAACCTCTAGCTAATACCCATACAACACCGGAAACTATGTAGCTACAACCTTTCTCTACAACCATTGACAACCACTGTTACCACTATAACCACTCACCAACTCAAATCTTGGTGTTATAGCCAATGAAACCCACAACAACCTCAACACCCCTCATCCGAAAACCTTCACAACCTCTAAAACCGGTTGTAGAGAAAATTTATTCTCCCCCTATAATGAGCCAGGTATACGCTTCTCTTATTATAGACCCCATGTACAATGTCAACAATAACAATACGATTTTGGGCCCACAGGATGTACGTGTTACGTACAACGTGCAAAGGAATCAAACAGAAGTAATGCGTACATGCGTGGTGTTAAGGGGGGAGGGGGGGAGTTAGGGTTAGGGTTTATGTAATGTCAGTGTGACGCTAGCGTACAATCTAACTCACGGGCTAGAAAATGCACTAGTACTAGAGTTGTCTATACTGCCAGGTACAAGTATATGTAGTCTCGCGGTTCCCAGTAGTGCCGTCATCAGAAATTATGCAGAACTGTATGCATCGCATAGCTACCAACACAAATAAAGATTAAAATTTGCCGCTATAATTATTTCAGCAGCTGCAGCTCACCAATTCAAGGCCTCCTCCTGGTTCCGATCCCTTGCTATATTAGTCGAGAAACGAGGATCTGTTTACAGCTCGGTAACAATCTCACACAAAAGTTTAATTAGACGAGTACACCAGGGTATAAGACAAAAGACTGACAGCAGATAAAAAGCTAATGTCGTCGTGTGAGGATCACGTTTTCGCCGCGCCGCGCCGGCGCCCGGCGCCCCACGTCACGTGGCCACGTCCCACCCTGCAATCACGTGCCTGCGTAGCTAGCTAGCTTGCTACGGCATACTGAAGTCTATTGTGTTGTGTGTGTGTTAAAAAAGCATACAGCAATGTTTTGACATATACTTTGAAGTAATTTTTACAGAAAAAGTGTCTAACTGTAAGATGTCAAAACATTGCTGTATGATTTTTTTAACACACACAACAATAGTCAGGCTCGCCCAATTACGTCATTCCAACCACAGTGGAACCTCTGTAATGTAGTCACTGTGTAGAGCAGCCACCTTGATGGATCCCACTGTACATATTGCTAATACATTATGGATCTGTATATTGCAGCCATAAAATCAATTAATGCATATGTTGGCCCAAGGGTGACCACATTATAGAGGTTCCACTGTACTCCCCCGCCACCCATAATACTTGGTAAGCTTATGGCCAGCTTTTACAGAGTACCTGCAAGCATAAACAGCTGAAACACATTTCTCAAATTTGGGGGCGGGGGAATATCTACGGGCCTGACCACTCATCGCCCTACATGCATTATGCTAGGTCATTTCTCATGCATTTGACATACAGCGGAAATTGCATAAAGGACTAGCACATTACTGCCTGAGTACTAGCCATATGGTACGCAAAATCATACAAGTTATAGCTGAAACATCACTGGAAATGAAATGGATACTACAGCAACTTTCAGTTGCATTGTCATACATGTACATGCAACTTATTCTATTTTGACACGGATGAGAAACACAACTACACGACACATGCTCAAAAACACGCTGATAGCTACTACAATCACTCATGCAGTCATGCACACTTCAGCTCATATCATCACAGAGCTTTGAAACTGATTTGAGACCGGACTGCAGCGTTGGCCTGTCATACACCTCCATCTGAAGCATCTCCTTCACAAGTGCGGTGAAATCGGCGTGAAGCGGCTGACAGAACTTTGAATTCTTACAATAGGTAAACTTCAGAGGGGGAAGGTCATCCACGCTGTAACCCCTCTGATCGATTGTTCCTGACTCAAAGGGGTTCTTGTGCCCGGCAAACTCATATCCGAGGACCCCTGCAGCCCACACTGCTTGCTTGGTGTAGGTGATGGTACTCCGAGGCCCTGGCTTGGAGTTAAGGACTTCAGGGCTCAGGTGGGCACGGTTGCCTCCGATATCGTACCCTGAGGGCGAACAGGACCATGGTTAACAATACGATCTGTGCACTCATAATCAGGAATGTTGGTACTACCCAATAGGTCATTTTAATCGCCTCACAGCAGGTTTATGGAGCATTCCAGTACATCCAGCTTCTGGGAGTAAAGTATCATGCTAGCCAACTTAAACTGACGTTTTGGCCAGTCATATTTGGAAATCAGCCAGGTATGTTCAGACGCAGGCACACATCCACACCCACACCCATACATCCATACATACCACCCACAGACACACCCACACACACACATGCACACATACACACAAACACACACCCGCCACACCCACACACAAATACCCCCACACACACACACAAATACCCACACACACAAAACGGTTAACCCGCAAAACACACACACTCATTAACTAGGTCACACATCAAAACCAACCAAACGGATGAGGTGTCTTCAGTGAGTCATCCAGGATGATAGCCTTGCCAAAGTCACTGATCACCACCCGTCCCTTGCTGTCGACAAGCAGGTTATCCAGCTTGAGGTCTCGGTGGAGTATGTTGTGCGAGTAGAGGAAGGCCAGACCCTTTAGGAGGTCCTGGAACCACCTGAGCACTTTGTCAGGCTGTGTTAGTGTGCATGTGTGTGTGTGTGTGTGTGTGTGTGTATGTGAGTATGCGTACGTGTGTGTGTGTATGTGTGCGGGTGTGAGTGTGCATGTGTATGTATGTGTGTGGGTGTATGTGTGTGTGTATGTGCGAGAGTGTGCATGGGGTGTGTGTGTGTGTATGTGTGTGTGTGTGTGAGTGTGTGTATGTGAGTATGCGTATGTGTGTGGGTGTATGTGTGCGGGTGAGAGTGTGCATGTGTATGTATGTGTGTGTGTATGTGCGAGAGTGTGCATGGGGTGTGTGTGTATGTGTGTGTGTGTGTGTGTGTGTGAGTGTGTGTATGTGAGTATGCATATGTGTGTGGGTGTATGTGTGCGGATGTGAGTGTGCATGTGTATGTATGTGTGTGGGTGTATGTGTGTGTGTGTGTGTGCGAGAGTGTGCATGGGGTGTGTGTGTGTGTATGTGTGTGTGTGTGTGAGAGCGTGCATGCAACTACATTACTGGTAAAGTAATTGAAAGTAAACTACAGTATAGTGCAGAGTGTACAAAGCAGCACTACATTCAGAGGAGCAGCAATATACAGTACCAGTCACTGTAATTACAGTACATAAGCCATGTAAACGTACTTTGGTAGATCTTGCAACTTGCTATAGCATAGAAATATAACTACGACTTTGGTACTGATGTGCATCAAATAATTTAATTATCACTCCGTAGCCACACTGTATGTGGCTCCAGAAAATAATAAAATGTGCCCAGCTAGACCCTCCCTGGCACTGAGGCTGACTGAGCTCCCAGCATTCCCAGGCTCTATTGTCCTGCAAGTTTGGGGAGTGAAGCTGAGGCTACAAGAGTAAGTAACCGAAAAAGGATCCTCAGCTTTTCAGTTTCACCAAAATGTCTTCACGTGACCCAAGAGTCTCGGGTAAAACGTGATCCTCACAGGACTACGCTAGCAACTACTAATTAATAATTATATACCGACTCCGCCCCTGGCTGATTAAACGACGCTTATCCGTGTAGCTACTGTAGTAGCATCCTTAGGCATCCTTCTTCCCGACCTAAGCCTTGAACGTCATCGCTTTTGAGTATCAAATTCGACGGCAGGCTGCGTACAGCGAAACGGATGAAGTTAAGTAACTATTAATAATTGCATTTTTCTAAAATTTCTCATTGCTTATGTGTACCTGACATTCGGATATTTTGGTGAAACTGTTTTAGGCTCTCCACCTGGAATAAAACTGCCCCTACCTTTGGCCCCTGGTTGTCGACCAGAATGTCCAGCTGTTCCTTCATGCTCATGGGGTGCTCATCCATTAGGAGGAAGAGGGACATGGTACGCACGTTCTTCCCCACCCGCTTGAAGTGCGGGGAGATATCAGGGTTGGTACGGTCGTAGAAGAAGGCAAACATGTGGATAATGTTCTCGTGGGGTGGAATCTGGCACAACACCTGGTACTCATTCTGGAACTGCATTCGGACCTGGGTTAGAGCAAATAATGTTAAAATACACTCAGCACCATATACAATACTGTCAACAGAAACTGAGCCATTCCGTCTCTCATAGAAACAAAGTCTTATCCTCAACTAATTGCCCACGGACAGTAGCCCATAGCAACCAGCATTACTATCACCATATACTTAACTGGCTTCTTTGATCATTACCAGGCTCCACCCCCTTCTCGAGGCTTGTATATATATATAGGAACCATAGGCTTATAAGTCAGATTCACAAGATTTCCCGGAATCGCAGGCCTATTGTCTCCTTACCTGAGTTGCAGTTTGCGTCTGGAAGAAGTTGCTGAGCACCTTCATGGCGTAGACCCTCTCTGGAGTTGGGATTCCCTTCTTGGTACACTGCGCCCTCAGGACGATCCCCTCCTCCCCGCTGTCATGGATCAGACCAATCTGGAGGGACGAGAAGGAAGAAGAGGCCATGAGAGGTACGTTCACCCGAGAGGTGTGGCAGTTCTTGTGCCTTTAATTGCCGAGTGGGAATTGAGGCAACTAATCATATCTTCCATGGAGACTTCGCATTGTGTGAGCAATGGTACAAGAATGCAATTATTGTAAATGTATTTCCTGTGGGTGTGGCATTGCTTGCACGTGTAGTGGAGCCAAAAAACAGAGAGCATGGGGTCGCCTGTAGAGAGGCGGTGGTGGCAGTTAGGGAGGCTACATGCACAGCAACACAGAAGAGTGGTAGCAAGGAGAGGAGGGAACAACGGCAGGAGGTTCAGTGACAGCGGGTAAGGCTGATTGAGCAGTAGGAAAGTGACAACCACCATTCTCAAAGCCTCAGACTGGCTAAACAGTCAAGCTGAGCAGCGTACATGCAACTCAATTCCTGCGAGGCCCCTGACAGTGTATAGAACATCATGTATGCACTAATATGCTTGTAAAGGAACAGTCACGCTCCTTGGTGGGTCACACTCTATGGAGTTTATATATGGCTCCAACATGTGTAGATATTACAGGCACTAAAGTACATGCCATCTACCACAGTGTGCCGAAAGGCACTGTGGGCCATATTAGCTACCTGAAAGACTTCTTGAAATGGCTAGCGGTCCTTGGTTGCTGACATTTACTACAGTTCCAGAATTTCCTCTAAATGAGTTGAGCTTCATGCACACCTCTTGACAGTAAAAATACCTATAGATATGCTTGAAGAAACTGTAATGGACATCAGTCCAAAGGACAATGGCACATACAGTATCAATAGCCTTAGAGATGCATGCACACCAGTACATGTTCAGCAACACAGTGGAATGTGGATACCATAGGAACGGGTCAAGGTTCCTGAGGCATGTGTATAGCAGAGATCAATTATACAGTGGAGCCCCTCTAATCGGGACTCCCTGAAAACAGGCACCTCACTAATACAGACAACTGACTGCCACTGTTGATAAAATGGGCCACAGATGAAGTCAGCAGGTCAGTCAGTTTATGCAACTTTTTTCATGACGTCGTACGGTGAGTATCTTGTACATTACGTTGTATATATGTTACATGTACAGCTGGGTGATTAACTGACCACGTCATAGTCCTCAATGTTGGTGGTGTAGAGCATTCGAGTTTCCAGCAGCTGAGATTCCACCTCTCGAAGTCTGGCTGAGTCGCTGCCACCTGACATGGTGCGGGGCTGGGGAGGGGAGGGGAGGGGAGGGGATTATAACGATTTCACTAGCACAAGATATGATATTGTTCTTAGCACAAAAAATCCTTTCAGTATGAAAGCAAAGCATTCAAAGTGGGGACCACATATACAGCAACTACCTTCGGAACTGGCCTTTGTAATGGAACAGGCGCTGCTTTGGCCAAAGGAGCCGCCTGGCGAACATTTTTGAGATCGAGAACTTGTTGCTCGGCACTATTCGCCCTGGTAGTCATCTTCTGTAGGTCCGACTCCAGCCCCTTGAGCCTGACCTCTTTCTCCATCACCTGGTGCCTCAAGATCTGGAGCTCCTTCTCTAGCTTCTGCCCCTCCTGCTTTACCTTCTCTGCCTCCCTCTCGGCCTTCTCTGCCCGATCCCGCATCTCCTGAATCTAGAGAAGATAGCATTCGGCTATTTTAAGATCTCCATAGATGTTACAGTATTACATCACTGTGATGGCATCCTATATTTAGAGCCATCGCTGAGTGCCTATATTACCACTGTAATGTGTGTAAGTGACGGGTGGAAGGAGTAAAGCATTAGAGGTAGAACAGTCTGCTACAGTGGTGTGTAGCCACACCCAGGCCTACTCTTCTGTGTTGCTGTGCCCCACCCAGGCCTACTCTTCTGTGTTGCTGTGCCCACAGTGGTGTAGCCACACCCAGGCCTACACTTCTGTGTTGCTGTGCCCACAGTGGTGTAGCCACACACCTACACTTCTGTGTTGCTGTGTCCACAGTGGTGTAGCCACACCCAGGCCTACTCTTCTGTGTTGCTGTGCCCACAGTGGTGTGGCCACACCCAGGCCTACTCTTCTGTGTTGCCGTGCCCACAGTGGTGTGGCCACACCTAGGCCTACTCTTCTGTGTTGCCGTGCCCGTCTGCTACAGTGGTGTAGCCACACCCAGGCCTACTCTTCTGTGTTGCTGTGCCCACAGTGGTGTAGCCACACCCAGGCCTACTCTTCTGTGTTGCTGTGCCCACGTAAAAAAAATGCATGTGCCTGGGCAAACGCTAATAATAAATAATGTTATGTCGTACAAAATGGGTGTGGCAACCATCACAGAGATTGAAACGGAAGCTGTTTTATGAGAAGAAACTGTTCTGCCACTGCTATTGATACTGCTGAAGGCAGGCCAATCAGAGGAGCGCTGCCTGACTGTCACACTTCAATAGCTTCGCACAGAGGGTACACTTCGTGGTACAAGGGCTGCTACACAGCACAACCAGTGTCCGGGTAAGACTCAACAGGATTTTAGGTTAGCGGGGGCAAAAAGCCATGACCTGCGCTTCATTCATTGTACTTTCGTATAATAAGATTTGATGCCATAACCGCGCCCATTTTTCAATATATTTACGTACTGTACAGCTATTGTTTGACCTACACCACGCACTGCCAGGTCAACGGGCATAAACAATGTAACATTTCACATGTGCAAAGATCATGTTGCAGGGCCAAGCTAGTGTGGACATAGCCTCATCCCCAAGCACCCGGTTTTTTCACCTATGCAAAAGGAAAAGCAGAGGCGATGATAGCAGAGGCCTGGGAAGGAGGCTAGTGTGCACTTACGTATAACTGAAAAATGTAAAACAGTCTTAGTTCCGGCTGGTAATAAGCAGGGGTTCATACAGGGGGGGGGGGGGGGTAGACCTGGGATATCCCCCCCAAAGCTATTCCCCCCCCCCCCCCCCCCCAAGAATTTTCACAACCACATTATTTCAGAATGTTCTGTGCATGTGCTACTTGGTTATAAGTACCTCCAGAATGCCTCAGAATCAATCTCAGAGCTTCTATTTTTCAAAATTTTTCTGGGGGGGCATGCCCCCAGACCCCAAGTGGGGGTGTGCTAAAGCATGCCATCCACGTCAACGCCAAACTTTGGAGTTTCCCCCCTCCAACTCAAAATTCTGTATGAACCCCTGATAAGTGTACTACCTGTTGGCTGCTGGTGACTCCCAGGGGATCATCCAGGTTGTTTATGGCATTGAAGCTGTCACTTCGCATGGAACTAGAACCAAAACTGGAATTCAAGTCCGATTCCACGCTAGATGTGCTAGCCGCTGAGGCTCGCCGCTCGATGTGAATTCTCAGCTCCGGCACGTTCTGTATTAGCTTCTTCTTCAGATCGCTCCTCTCAAAGCAGTCGTGAGGGGAAATCCCCAACTTGATCATGATGGCCTTGATCTCACGGATCGGTGCACTGTCGAGATCCATTTTGAGTAGCTCCTCAAGATACTGGGGCCGTGACTCTCTACGGAGCTCGTTTGTCTGTGTGATGGAGGGATGGAGGGAAGGAGAGTCCACATATAATGTATTCTTATTGCTGCCCTAGCCATGCCTTTCTGGTTCAACGAGGTAGAACCAACGCCCTTAGCACCTTAATTTGAATTGCAGTTTATGGGGGGTATAACACAACTCAGTTCAAGTGGCCTATACCAAGCCAAACATGTATACTGTACGCCTCATGCAGTAGCAGTTTGAGCCATGGCAGAGCTGTGCTCCTTGTAGAACCATATTACTGCTCTGAACTACAATTGACTGTACATATTGCACAAAAGGCAAACTCTTGTTTCATATCACACACTTTCATCAGGCAACACAGTACAGAGCAGCTCTGTACTGTATTGCTAGCCTCGTACCCAGGCCTCCTCTCGTAGCTTTTCTCGCAGCCGTGGAAAAAAACGTTTTTTTTCCACGGCTGCGAAAAAAGCTGCGAGAGGAGGCCTGGGTACGAGGCTACTGTATTGCCTGATGAAGATTGCCAAAGTGTGATTGCATTGGCCAAATTTTTTCCCGCCCATTTGCCTAATATCTGAGGTCTAACTGCATGTATAGATAGCTAGTTCCGACGACAACTATGAGCTCCTGTGAGGCTTAACGTACACTGGGAAGCTTACCCCTTACCATGGTCACAACTCGGTCATGCATGTGAGGACCCACGGACACTATGGGGGATGCATGAAACACAAGCTCACTCTTTTCCTCTTCTCCTCCAGCTTCCTCTCTTCCTCCTCTTCCTTCTTCTTCCGCTCCTCTTCCTCTCGCTGCTGTTCCTCCTCCTTTTCCGCCATCTGACGATGGAGGCGCTCCTCATACTCCCTGGAGCAAGCAGGCAGACAGACAGACAGACATCTAGTGGTAGCCTGTGGCTACAAAAGTGTTTCCACAAACTAGCATGAGATGTGAAATCTTCCACATACTCAGGCACATGCACTACCACTTTGCAAATATAGAGCTCTTACTCGTCTCCAGGCTCTCTGCGTGTCTCACACTGAAGAGCCTGGTAGTTTTTTCACGTGATTTAACTTATATAATTGTGCGTCCATGGGCAGGACCTGTTGCACTTCTCTACCTTTTGCTGGTGACAGTGTTTCAGCGCTCAGTCTGTGGTACAAACGAGCTCCGAAGAGTAGCTACATTATGTGTAGATTCACTGCCTTCCTTCATTGCCTGAGAACTGCAGCTGTCCTCGCCCATGCAAAATTTTACCCTTCCACCACCCTTCCACCCTCTGCGTCAAGCACGTGAGAAAAAATACCAGGCCCACAGCTGCGCTAAAGTGAAACGTGCACGTGGGCCTGGGAATGAGGCTACTCTTACAATACACTAGTCTAAGAATACTACGTAGCAGCCGCAAACTCTCTAACATGGACAACATAAGAAAGCTGCATTCACATACTAGTATACGTGCACGGAGAAAGCGTTGCTTCACCTACGTACCTTCGTAGCCTCCTCTCTCTCTCATCGATCTCACTCTTGACATGCCCGGCTAGCTCCTCCGCCATCTGCCCAGCCAGTCGCAGCTTTGCCCTGCATGCAGCCACAGAGAAAGAAGAGGACAGAAGATTTCATTTATACAACTATTGAGATTTTACAGGCATTAGAAACAAAAGTTTAGATGATAGAAAGTACTTGCAGTTTAGCAGTATAGCTTTAATGGCTGTCACAATCATGTTACCGTTCACTGCAGGTAATCAGGTGAAGCACCTTGCTTGATATCCTCATCATTGTGCAGTAGCAATCCATGAGCCAAAAACTTAGCCCCCCCCCCCCCCCCCTCCCCCCTCCCCCAGGCCAGCCTCATTCCTTGTAGCAAAAAAAAGATGATTTCTATCCTACATGCGGAAAAAAGCAGGAGTGGAGACTGGGAACAAGGCCTACTCTTCACACCATAATAATGAACTCCCTGTAAGTCTGGCATAAGTTCCCAAAGTTTGCAGTTTATTTTGATCTAGCCTTCCCTAGATTCAAGTTACTAGCGATACAAAACTCGGAAGCAACAAAAAATGAGAAAGTTGGGAGGTGATATTGTGATAGTAGTCTTATTCAAGGTATTCAGTAGCCATAACTCGTACCTTCGCTGTACAAACTCCCTAATGACGGTCCTCAGTCGGCCACTGGAGAGTGCCTGTCGTATCTCCCCCTCTCCCTCGTACTTGGCTCGATAGGTACTGCTGTCCCCATACCACACGACCAAGATGGTGGGTGTGTACTGGACTCCGCCCACATCTTTACGAAGCTATAGCAGAAGAAAAATAATAGCCCAATAAATTAGAACTGTACCAACCAGGTGCTTCTAGTATCAGGAGTAATTTAGGAAAATCCCCAAGGGGGGGCAAAAGCACGCTGGAAGACATTTTGGGGGGCGTGTGTATAGTGGGCAGTATTCAATTTTGAAGGGTTGAAATTCCCAAGGAGGGGCACAAAGTTTCCAAGAGTCCCCCCCCCCCCCCACTCCACTCCTCCCAAAACGCCAGAAGGGCAGTTTTGTTTGTGTGAGTTGTTCTGTAGACTGTAATTTCGTTATGCTACTAGATGGGTTTTGCGATCCACACATTTTGATCTTTATAGATGGTAAAACCGACGTAAAAAAACAGAAGCAGGTTTAGTACTCAGGGCTTCATTTAGGGGTCTAGCAGGTCTCCTCCCTCAATAAACAGTATTTAAAATAGACCCCCCAAAGTCTGAGGTGTGTTTATCTCATCTTATAACCATAGACATAAAAATATGTGGACACACGTTTGAATAGAATCGCACCAGCTGACACAGGCATGTAAACAGTATTCCACACCCTAAATTAAATTGAACCTCCTGTCTATCAGACACCACCTGACAAACTTCCTGGAGGGGATTTTTTCCAATGCAATCCTGAATATAAGAGTGCATATTCATGATGCATACCTTTTAACTAAACAGTCCATCTTAAGTAAACACGCCATGAATCTAGCAGTTATAATACACATTTTAAATTTGGAAAACTAAGAAATGTGCATTAGAAAAGTCATGGGACTTTCGTATCCAGGCCTTCCCCGCTTTGGGGGTATGAAGCTAGGCTTTATCAGTCTCTTTGTTTGATTTTTACACCACTTCGGCAGCCTCATCCTCAGGCCCTCACGTGTACTTTGCTTTAGCTACTGCTGGCAGTTGCTCACGTGTGTGATGTAAGCTAGGGTGACTTTGGGTGGGTGGATGAGAGAGTTGCAGTTCTTAGAAACAGAGGAAGGCATACTTCTGGTAACTACTCTAGCATGATTCGTCATTGCTACAATACAGGATATGTTCACCAGAGATAAATATACTTGTGTTGCCAGGGCCGGAGCCACGAAATTTTGACTGGTTAGGTTGAACATTTTGTGTGAGAGGCTGCAAAGCGGAAATTTTTTTTGACTTCTCTTTTCAGCAGGCAGGAAGCGCTCTCATGGCCTCTCGTAGCTTCTTTTCGCCATGAAACCAATCATGTTGAAATCTGCAGAGCACTGTATTCTTACGCTCGTCGTAATTGAGAGGTTCTTCGCTAAAAACGCGCTGTTGACTAGTCTCGTGACCAGACCACTCGTACGATATCGTTTTCAGTCAGCGGGCGTGGCCGCTTTATTCGCGTACTGAGTCGAGTTACTGCGCTGTGCTAGGTGAGAGAGACATGCAATTTGCAGCAACGATACAGCGATGATCCCTCTATACTTCTATACAAAATATTTGTCTGAAAAGTGGTCAGGTTGAAACCTGACCAACCTGACCGGCGGCGCCGTCCCTGGTTGCTGCTGTAGAAATTTGGCGGAGCTTGTAAGCCCTCCAGCCAGATCAAGAGCAACCAGAAGTTACACCATCCTGATCAGCATATATATTTTTTTTCCAATTACAAAAGGCAAAAGTGAGAAGTTGATTACAGCTGTTGTCAGAGTCTCGACTATGTGAATCAGGTTATAACCATTCAAAAGTTCTACCGCATCGCAACGAGCTCACTGGTTGTGTGGGCCACAGTCACCATAGTCACCTGAAAAGGTGAATAAGTTTGCTATTTGTGTATCCAGTTTAATGGCAAACTTTTGTGCATCCAAATTTCTATACCCAAATTTGAAATGTGTGTATCCAAATTTGGCTTAACCAAATGTATATCCAAATCCCAACATTTCTGTATTCAAATGCAAAATTTGTATATCCAAATGGATAATTTCTATATCCAAATTTCTTTGTGCCTGTTTCTGTAATATTGACACTGTTCACTCTTCACAGGAGCCCAACCTGCCAGAAGGTTTGGCACTTATCTATCACACTGCAGCAGGCTGTGTGCGTGCTTCCGCATATTCACACTCTTCCGCATATTCACACTCCTACACCGTTGACCTCAGCTCATGTAATGTACACTCCTACACAGTTGACCGCAGTGGTTGATTGTGCCCTGCAAATCTGATTAAGCATTTAGCTTTCAGTTTGGCAGGTTTCATTTGTATGCCTGGTGCTCCAAAGTTTGCTTTTGGGATTTGCCATAAAGTTTGCCTACCATTGACATAGAAATTCTCAATCAGTGATTGTATTGCATCATAACTGAATGCCTCAGTGTAAGTCTACTACTACAACAATGAGTTCAGGTGCTGTTGAGCTTGACTACAAATTTCTTTTATGCTAGCATAACTCCCTCATGTCAGACCACACCCATTATGCTCACGATTATGCTAGCATAACACACACAAGCCTATTCAGCTGTGTCACTGAATTTGCCTACACCCAGAGGGCGTCATACGTAGAGAGTACATCGTAGTGCTCATAGTCTGTGTGCTACCAAATTGCCATGTCCAGGATGTAACGTGAGGGGGAATCCCCCCCCCCTTAAAATTTTGGTCTTAATATAGACTGTTTATAGCGGGGTAGTATATGGAGCAGCTACCATTTTGAGGGGGAAACAATGCAGTGGAAATTATTACTCAAACTGTAGATTAACAGCTGCTTAATACTGACAACTGATAGTAAACTTTCTCATTTGCCGCTCATAATTATAACAGAAACCGGAAAGTAATGTAATTACGTAATGCATGCCATCATCGAATATGGTGTATAGACAATAATGTCACGTGATTCTACAACTTCAGACAATGTGATACTTTAATGACTGAATACGTATACTGTCACCCAAAATTGAAATTGGAACCCCCAAATGTGATTACCCCAGACGACATATTTAACAAAGCTAGTCCCTCAGAATGGCCCCCCCCCCCCCACACACACACATGGGAACAGAATGAAGGTTAAAAACAGTACATATGACTGGTAGGGTTTAATTATCTAGCACAATTTTGGCAATTGTGTACGTTATAATTATGTGGTAGTTGAGAGTAGAAATAGGTGGAGTTCTCTCTGGTCCTTGGCAAATTTGACCAGAATCATAATATAATGTATATAGGTAGCGTAGCAAGCGTAATAGTCCAGCTTGTTGAAAGTGCTGTCCCCTGTGACTTTCATATCACAGAATCCTAAAATATTCACGTGTGCTGTTATGCAGACATGTGAGTTGTGGAATGTCACTTATTACGCATAACTGCTTTAGGGCAAAGGTCGTAATGCAGTGAAGCTTAATAATGGCTGGCACAGCATACTACAGGGGTTCCCCAGTTCCCTGGTCATGAGATAGCAGCGATGGCTGCTGCTCATCTTGCTCTGCTCATATGAAATGAGTTTTCCTGAACAGAATGACACTGTATTTGCAATGACATAATCAGGGGATCAAATTTTTTTGTACCATTTTATCTTTGGTGTAGCCAATAGAGTCGGCATTATGACATCGTTGAATACGGTCTACTGCCCATGGGCCCATCGCATGATCCAAACACACCACTCTGTACATGCAATTTCTTGTAGTGCTATTGAGCCCTAATAAGGTACGAGTGACTACGTCCTGCAATTAGGTAGAGGAGCAAGAATACTTAATACCCTCTAATACGCATTAAGCATCCCTGTCCGGAGACTCCTAATTATACATACCTCGTCATATGTCCCTCCTGGACCCACTTGCACCCTCAAGAAAGGAATTCCGTCGAACTCGCGAGCCATATCCATAAACACTTGCTGTATTCGCTTGCAGTTCACGTTGACATTGTCTGTAATCTCTATCGCGATCACCATGTTTTCTTTCTTGGATGCCTCCTGAATCTGTCTCCACGCTTGAGAATCTCTCGGGACCAGAAAGAAATTGTCTGGCGGTGGCCTTTCGGCTCTGGCAGCATCGCGGGCGAGGCCCGAAACGAGTGCATCAGCAAAGAGGAGGTCGAGAAAAGATATACCAGCCATCTTTGTTTCCAAAGCCGGAAGCTGAGCCACACCCACTTGTGCATGGCAGGAATGCGAGGCCGGGCTAGCGCACGAGACTATTTTAGCAAGCCCCCGCGTATATACTATGTAAGGTAATAGCCAGCCAAACTGGTTGTCTCACACTGTAGCGTAGCTGCCTATATAGTCTTGTCAGATTTTACTCCTTTCATAGGGGTTTAATAGCTGGATGTACTAGTCTTGTTAACCAGACCCTCGCGAGGGTCTGGTTCTTCTCTCTTGCACTGGTACATGTAGTAGCTAGATGATTACGTTAATTGTGCACCTACCAGCTGTATTTTTTTTTGAAAATACGGCTGGTGCACGAGACTAGTTAATTCCAGGGTACTTAGCCATTTGAAAGCTCATTCATGATCACACAAAAGGACTCAAGACATTTATTCATGACCAAAATGCAGGGGGAACCAAATAGCTAAACATTAAAGAATATATTGTCAAATAGCTACATGTACAGATCAAGAGTTTAAAAAGCTGTGTCACTTCCTTTTTCATTTCCCAAACTTTGCTTTATCACTGAGGAGCGACTGTGCGACGGACTTGTTACCAAGTTTCTCAACACACTTGGCTAGATGTTCCAGAGTGGATGGAGACTTATTCGAGGTAATCCATTGTGTCAGCATCACACTGAGGCAGGTGGCTGAGTCGCCGCCAGCTTTTGCAATCCCGAGAAGACTGTCAGCGTCAATTCCTAGCTCCGCCCCCAGTGGGTGCCAGAGTGTTGACATGGGCTGAAGTTTCGTCTTCAGCAGTGACAGATCACCCATTGTCAGTGTCTTCCCCGCAGATCCTTCAGCGGGAATCATAATATAATATTATTTCCTTGATTAAAATTACAAAAGTAGCTACAAGCACCTTACCGCCGTTTTTGCCTTTCTCCTCCCCATCACCATCAGTAAGTTGATCAAGTTTGTCCTCATACTCCCTGCAGGAGATTAAAGTAAGCAATAATAAATTAATAGTACATGTATGTCCAAGTAATTCAAGGCCAATGTTAGTCTTGCAACCAAGACGTACGTTCGTGCTCTCCTCTCTTCCAATGACATTCCAAGGAAGAGGCGCCCAGCCAACTGAAGAGCAAGGTGCTCAGCCACCTTCATTCTTTTCCGCCGTTGTATGAACTCCCTGATAACTGCCTTTATCCGGCCAGCAGCCAAGGCCTGCCTGATTTCCAAGCCCCCCTCGTATTTGGCTATGAAGGTTTTATCATCTCCGTACCACACAATTAACCAGGTAGGCATGATTTCAACTCCTCCAAGGCTTTCTCGAAGCTATATAATGACGTAAGTAATTAGTTATTATACACACTCCATCGTGTAGCTACAATAGGGAGCATATATACGATCTGGCATGCTCATGCTGTATCATTAGCCCTCAGCCTGATTATAGCCCTCGCTATATATAAGCCTTATTATTTTATTGCAGTGCTGCAATTTTGTGCATACATAATCATACAGAGATTTGCAAAACGCAAAATTTGTAAGTCAACGACGTCTTGCATAATTTTCCTAGACGTCGTTATTACTTTGCAAGACAGCTAACGTTTGCTACGAGCAGCTACAGAACCTTCCCGATATCTTACCTCATCGAAAGTTCCCGCTGGCCCAATCATCGCTCGAAGAAAGGGAACGCCTTCAAATTCTCGTGCCAGGTCCACAAACATCGACTGCAATTGCTTGGATTCTGGGTGTGCAATTTCAATTGCAACAACCATATTCTCTTTCTTGTTTACGTCGCGGATATGATGCCATGCTTGCGGGTCTCTTGGAAGTGTAAAAAAATTTTCTGGCAGAGGGCTTTCACTCCCGGCCTTCATGGCCTCGGCAAGACCTTCGGCAAGCACCGAGGCAAACATCAAATCCAAAAAATTAATACCACGGCCTCTCCCAGCCATTTTGCAATTGCGTACTTCTAATAGCAGCAAAACTGCGGTTCAGTATGCCAATAAGCTGTAGAGTTTTGGTGTATACGCGTAAACGATTAACGTATGCGCATGCGCACTTCAGAGATCCATACTGCCTCGGCAAATTACATTCAGCGACCTCTATGAATATTTTATTTGAACACGGTATACTGCGTTGCTATCAAAGAAATAACATGAGTTGCAATCAAAGGAATAGCAATAAAAACCCGTGCTGCAACCAGGATATATTGGCCATAATATTGGCCTTCTCAGATTCACGTCACCCTGCATACAAACTGACTAGAGTAGTGCAATTTTGATTATTGGGCATGTACGTAGCTTGTCCATTATTATACTAAGAGATAACCGCAAAGAGCATGTGTTATTATTATAATTATTATTGTGCTTTATTAAACCAACACATGCACCTGCTGAAATGAATATCACAGTATAGACTTGCACGGGTTATGTATTAGTGGCATGCACATTATTCATTCTAGTGAACAGGTGTGCCACTGTTGAGCCACACAGTCTAGGCATTGAGGGGGGGTACCTATTCATTGAACAGCTATGCAAACAAAATAAACATAAGTAACATTATATTGCAGTAAACAGCATAAATAAGTGTTGGAATTGATGTGCTTGTGAGAACTAACTCAAGTCCAATGTGTGATTAAGTACATCAGTAAATTAAACTCAGCACAGTTAATTAATAACCAAGCTGAGTATCACAGACTACTCCACTTGCAAAGTGATGGATCTGTTCACAGAAGTCACTTCCTACACATTGTAGGGACAGCAATTAACTCATTACTGATGGAAGATTATGAAGTGTGTTAATTCAAGGCTCATGCCAATGAAATGAACTTAACTTATATTCATGTTTGCTGTAACAGTTACATTTAAAAAAAGCATACACCACAATGGCTGATCGAAACAGAAAGAAGTGCCAACTGCATGGGTAACTGGAGAAAAAGACACAATAAGAGCTATACAATTTCTATACCACTGCATTGTAAGATGAATGTGTCATGCTGAGCCATGCATGCTTTAAGAGTCATACCAAGGCGCAGGTATTGCAGTCCCCTAGCTCCATCTTGCCCAATTCTGATGAGACTTTGGGGATCAAGACCCAGTTTTGTCTCCAGAGGGTGCCACCGCACGGATATGCTTTGAAGTTTGGTCTTAAGCTAAGCTCGTCCTCGGGAATTCTGGTATTGACCTCGGTGTTAACGTTAGCACACCTCGATCAATGCCCTTGGACCTTGATAGTATACCAATCTAACTCCTAATGTGCATGTAGGCTACCTTTGCTCATGTGTGGTCTTGCTCCGGCCCTGTTTTGATAATGAAGTAATAGGTAATGTGTAGCTCTTTGTCTGTTCTTCTGGTACTTCATCCCTACCCATGCCAACTTGTCTTGTCAGCCATAAGTCTTCTTCCATTTTCATCTTGACTCTTCTATAATCAGATTGTGACGTTATAATATTAAGACTACCAGCAAGCAGTTTAGAGAATATATTCATGTAGCTACGTATACATAACAATATGTATTAGATAAACCACGCCACCCAGGGATGTATGGGCTTTAGAGTACGCGAGGGCAATAACCAATTAGAGCCCGAGGGCTCTAATTGGTTATTGCACGAGCGTACTCTGAAGCCCATACATCCTGCAGGTGGCGTGGTTTAACTGATTTGTAGCCCAATGGCTTCTGACTATTGAGGTCAGCATTAGCTAGTGCTGCATTGAGCGCGTGCAAGTTGTAGTCAGCAGTCACTATTATGCAATGTAAGTTGTGTGCGTGCATTGTGTCATTTCCTGTGGTAGTTCTTGCAATGGAGCAGCAGGCTAGTAGCTAGCAGTTGTAGTAGTGCTGTAGTCGGACTGTTTTTTGTGAGGCTTTTGAATTCGGTACCTAGCTGCTGAGAATGGCATCCTGATGTGTGAAACCTTTTTTTTGCATTTTTGGTTTTGTGTTGCTGCTACTGTACTAACTGACCACTTGATCTTAAAAATGCTATTTCTTTAAAAAACATTTCTTCAGTGATTGACCACAGGGCTCTACCGTGTATACAGCCCTGTCGGTACCTTTGAACCGCCCACGCAAAGGGCTACAAATATATATATATATATACGAACCCATTATTATGACTATAGTAAACATCACAGAGCTTTAATGCATACATGCATGCATGCATATAACAATAGTCATGGTGGCAATATGCATGCACAGACTTTAAAAGCATTCACACACTCTTCCACTCCTTTAGGAGTGACTGGGAAATATGTTGTCCATTAATTTGTGGCCTTGCTAGGGTATCTGCAAGGGTTTCCAAGGAGGGAGGGGGAGTTTTTTCATGCAACCACCAAGTGAGCGTCATACTGAGACCACAGTTGGAGGGGTCACATGAGCTCTGCGCTGCTTGTGCGATGCAGATGAGAGTCTGTGCTTCCAAACCAAGCTCTTTTCCAAGGGGATGCCATAGAAGTGATATTGGCTGGAGCTTCTCCACAAGTTTGTGCAAATCCGCCAAAGTGAGGGTTGTACTGCCGGCCATTGCCCTTGCCTTTCCTTCCTCTGGTTCCACTTCACCCTCTCTCTTTGATTTCCGTTCTGCTTCATTGTCTTCTTCATATTCTTCAGCAATCTTCTGGCAACTGTCTGGCTGCTCTGAACCTCCTGATGACTCCCTGTGTGACATACAATAAATCAGTCTAATATACACTAAATAAAATCCTATGATGATTGCATTGGTTAGAGCGACACTTGGATTACGCATGCAGCTATAAATAGCTAGCTAGTTTTAAGAAAGAAAGACGCTCTGCATACCAACTTTAATTCGGAAAGAAACTTTGCCGACGTTTCGACTAGATGCTCTAGTCTCCTTCAGGGTGAAACTTCACTTCCGCCCTGAAGACTAGAGCGTCTAGTCGAAACGTCAGCAGAGATTCTTTCCGAATTGAAGTTGGTAGCTATTCAGAGAGCCTTTCTTTCTTATGCAAGAGCCAACTGAGAAGCCCCTTCTTCGTTAGCTAGTTATAGTTTTGTTTACTGGTCTTATAATATCATGTATGACTGTAGCTGCACAGTGTTTCATCTACAGCATTAGCCTCCAACTCCTGTATACCTCTGCACTTTCTCTTCTTTTTCTGGATCCAGTAAGACTGGAATCTCATTATGGATACCCAACTGTCCGGACATTACTACCTCCTTCATCAAGTGCTGAGTCATCTTCAGCTTCTTTCTTCGTTCTTTAAAGTCACTAATGATCTCCTTCATTCGCCCATTGGATAGGCCTTTCAGAATTTCTGCCTCTCCTTCGTATTTTGCTCGGTATATTTTGTCAGCTCCAAACCAGAGAACCAGGATGGTTGGGGTGAATTGCACACCACCAAGGTCATGTCGAAGCTAGCAAATTCAACAAGAAATGATTGGATGTTTATTCTATAACCAGAGTTTGTAAGTTTGACATGTAAAAGTTAGAAGAACAAAAGTAATATAAAAGTTGGTGCCAACCAGTATAATACATACAGATATAGCATTTGCAAATGCAAAGGTATGCAGTATTTACAATAATGATAGTGCACTGTCACCAGGAGCACAATGGAGGAATTTGCTGTTGCATGCATTGCTGACAGCGTAAGTATAGAGGGATTCCACCTGTATTCTAAGCATCAATGGATTTAATTGACCTTGTCCACACCCCCCCCTGTCATAGTAGAATCATATAGCTTGTTGTATGTAGACAGCTGTGCACATATGGTTACAGCAGCATCTGCACATAGCTACATTGATATCCTGCTGATTCAGAATAGTCTAATGAATTACTTCACTCCTTATGCATCACTTTCCATCCACTTCCATAGCCTTGTCCCTATAGCTCTCTCCACCTCAGTAGGGAGGGTCTGAGGATGAGGCTAGCACCTTGCATGTATGGAGTGAGCTAGGCGATTGTTCTTTGGCACATTATGTATCCACAATACATTGTCTGGAAAGCCACTTCAATGAACCATGACTAGCTTATGTCATCCAGTATGGTCAATTGCCCACATTCTAGTGTGTATATAGCTCAATAAGCCAAGCATATGACACATAATATTAATGATCAGACTATGACTCATTACTAATCTCGGCCAAAATTAGCTATACGCTGATGCATGGCTATTCAATTTCAAGTGATGTAAATTACACATACAAATTATTACGATACAACCACCACAAAGGGGCACTGAACCCTTTAATAACACGTTAATTATAGGACTATAGCTAAAGGTTTATGGGGGAGCTCGGTACTGCACACCCAACTTACTTGCTTGAAGGTTTCTCCGGGACCCAGCTCGACTCGCAGAAAGGGGGTACCATCGAACTCACGAGCCAACTCCATAAATTTTGGCCGCACTCGCTTGCAGTTCTCGTGCATATCGTCCGTAATTTCGATCACCACTACCAAGTGGTCTCGCTTGCAGCCGGTGTGGATCTGATGCCACGCCCGCGGGTCCGGCGGAATCCTGCAAAAGTTGTCAGGTTCTTCGCTCCTCGCCCTCATGGCCTCACGCGCAAGGCCAGCCATCGTCTCAGCAAACAAAAAGTCGAGAAAAGGTATGCGCATACCAGCCATTCTATCAGATTTCTTCGTGCACTTTTTGATCAAATAGCGTCTAATATTACGCGTACTGATTTTATATATATAAAAATCATGGCTATCACGTGATAAGTCTAACGCCCACCTGCTTGTCCACAACTCTCTCCACTTTAGGGAGGGCCTGGGGACGAGGCTACCACCTGTATGTATGCATGCATGGCTCAGTGAGTTAAGTGACTGTAGTTCCTGGTGCCATTTCTGATCGCAGACAGAGCTAAGCTAATAGTTGAGCTAGCTACATGTACAGAACACACTAGTTGTAGCTAGCTATACTGGCTGGCTCACGCACGAAGCATATTAGATTGAAGGACTTAGTGGGCTTAGCTAACCCATAATCAAGTATTGGAAATTGCATGCAGACGCTATGGACATTTAATATGTTATGGGCAAAAGTTTGAAGTTTCACTGAGTAGCTAGCTAGCTAGCTAGCTCCCGAAACACATTTTAATTTCTCAATTAGCTAGAGATAGGGAGACAATAGCTACTTGTGTGTTGTATCACTGCTTGTCAGTCCTTTAATTGTTCTTTAAATTCAGCCCACCAGTCTGGTAGCTAGACTTGCTTTACCATGAATCCATAGCACTGCACGCATAGCTACATGCACATGCATTTGGCTAGCTATACATTTGAGTGTACTTCCTCAATTGATGCTTATCTTTCAGCAAAGAAGCTAAGAAATGTGTCCACCCGATCTCTGGGCTACAAAGGGAAACAGTGATAGATCGTAGAAGTGGTAGCTAGCTAGCTAGCTGATGCTTGGATTTCAATCAACATAGGTAGCTACGAGCATGAAAGTCAGAATAGTAGCTAGTTAGCTAGCTACTGTCATTCCCTGATGCTACTGCATGAACGTATATTATGCTCCTTCATAGCAACTGTAGCTATAGCTACAAGACAATTATGTCTAACACTTAATTTTTCACCTTTTTTGGTACCTAGCTATATTATAACTATAGCTATAGCATTTTCTGAAAAGTCGGCCCTTTTGGAGCTCAATTGCATGTCAGGTGGCCATGGGTTAATTAATTAATTACACTGCAGGATACTCTACAGACTCTGATGGAGATAGTTGCACGCATCATCTGCCAATAGCTAGCTAGTACTTCATCAAGTTGGTACAGCAGAGCTTGAGAGAAATGGGATTCGAATGGCTGGAGTCTGATATAAGGGGAAGCATTCTTCCTCACACCATCCTCTATGGATTGTGCCATGCATCTCGGTCTGGGTGCCCAAGGTTCTCTGCAGCCCGTGGCCAGTTTCACTCTTTCATCTCACCCCGAAATTAGCTTGATTAGCTATATATATTAGCAGGTTGTACATCATTCTTTCATAGCATATAGGTCTTACTAATTAGTACCGCTATGCCAATAGACATTGCAAGTTTATTCATGATCATTATAGGTAATCACATTCATGGTCAAAATGTGGGGAGACTAACTAAACAGACACTGCCACATAGCTACATGTACAAATCCTGAGTTAAAAAGTAGTGTTCGTTTTTTAGCTATTTCCCAAACTTTGCTTTGTCACTGAGGAGTGACTGTGCGACGGACTTGTTACCAAGTTTCTCAACACACTTGGCTAGATGTTCCAGAGTGGAGGGAGACTTGTTTGAGGTAATCCATTGTGTCAGCATCACACTGAGGCAGGTGGCTGAGTCGCCGCCAGCTTTTGCAATCCCGAGAAGACTGTCAGTGTCAATTCCTAGCTCTGCCCCCAGTGGGTGCCAGAGTGTTGACATGGGCTGAAGTTTCGTCTTCAGCAGGGCCAAATCACTCATCATCAGTGTCTTCCCCGCAGATGCGGTGGGCATTTCTATACAGATAATGGATGGGACTGAGTATTCGCTTGATACATTGCATAAGTACTGCTATATAGCTAGCTACATGTACAATCAACTCACCATTTTTTCCTCCTGGCTTTTTATCCTCATCAGAATCAGCATGTCGGCCAAGTTTGTCCTCGTACTCCCTGCAGGTAATTGAAAATAGTCATCCACAAGCAATGGAAGGCCAATAATGGCCACAACTTAATTATTAATCACAACCAAGACGTACGTTCGTGCTCTCCTCTCTTCCAATGACAATCCAAGGAAGAGGCGCCCAGCCAGCTGAAGAGCAAGGTGCTCAGCCACCTTCATTCTTTTCCGCCGTTGTATGAACTCCCTGATAACTGCCTTTATCCGGCCAGCAGCCAAGGCCTGCCTGATTTCCAAGTTCCCCTCCCACTTGGCGATGAAGGTTTTATCATCTCCGTACCACACAACTAACCAGGTAGGTGTACTTTCAACTCCTCCAAGACTTTCTCGAAGCTACAGATATGATAATGTAAGAATATACAATCATAGCCTCTTTCATTAATAATTAATACCGTAGGCAGCGGAGTGGGGGGGGGGGGCTGGTGCCCACCTGCTTACGAGTCAGTGTTGTTTTAGTTAATAAAAAAAAAAACAGATTTAGTAGGAGCCAAAAAGGGGTTCGATTAACATACTGAAACTGAAATTTTATCATAGGAAAAAACTAATGCAAAAACGAATATTTTTTGGCCCAAAATGAGCACATTTAGTTAATTGAAACAGAAAGTACTTTAGTAATAGTTAGCCAACTAAAATCAAAACTAAATTTCGCACACAATAAAACTACAATTAAATTACGTAAAGCCATACTAAAACAACACTGCACAGCGTTTGTCACGTGGTATCGATGGCCAGGCGATCGATGTCTGAACGTCATGCAGACATTATAGGTCAGGGTGCGGCTGTGGAGAACCTGCAAATTCCAGATCGGTACTAAATATAGTATTATGTAATGCAAATCCGGCCACTCACCACTTTTGCATGCAAAGTACGAGCTCGCGAGTTCGTACTTTGCATGCGAGAGCACTTTTTGCTTGAATTGTTACTGCAAAAACAGAAGACCCTTTTTGAACGTCATGCAACGAGAGCGACTCCTCACCCATTACAAAAAGTTTAGTAAAAATCTTTTCGCGCTGCGAGCGGTACCGTAACCGTAAGATTTTGTTCGTCGTCCGCAATGATCACTTGAGAACCTGTACTGCACACTGTATAATTAGCTCTTATTACCCCAAATTTAGCCGGATTTAGTAATGGCGGCCCTCGCTATAAATCTAGTCCTATAATAAAGCTGGATCCGTTTTATTTAAAGGATTTTTTTTGCTGTTGTTTTGCAGTTTAGCAATTTCATACAACTTGCAAGTACAGTTACCAAAATGTGCCCGCCCATATTATTTGCAAAGCGAATGACATGGCTATGATCAGCTGCAGAAACCTTACCTCTTCGAAAGTTCCCGCTGGCCCAATCGTCGCTCGAACAAAGGGAACGCCTTCAAATTCTCGTGCCAGGTCCACAAACATTGGCTGCAGTCGCTTGGATTCTTGGTTCAAATTATTTGCAATGTCAATTGCAACGACCATATTTTCTTTTTTGGATGTGTCACGGATCTGATGCCACGCTTGCGGGTCTCTAGGGAGTGATATAAAATTTTCTGGCGGAGGGGTTTCGCTCCCGGCCTTCATGGCCTCGGCAAGACCTTCGGCAAGAACCGAGGCAAACATCAAATCCATAAGATTAATACCACGGCCTCCCCCAGCCATTTTGCAAATAAGTACTCCAAATAGCAGCTAGTCTCGTACCTTAACGAATGACACTCTAAAGTTTCGGCACTGTTTTACGTATTATAGCTGATTGTATTACGTAGCTTATTACGTAATGCGCATGCGCATTTCTAGTCTGGTGAAACTTGGATCACGTTTCCTCTCCGTTAGTGCAGTTTTTTCTCTCCATTATGCGAAGTGCATGGTTGTATTTGTTATTATCATTTGCTCTATATAGTTCAGCCATGTCAAACAGTAACACCCTGCTCAAAATGCACACCATACAAACGTACAGACTTCAAACTATGTATTTAATTAGCAGAGTTTACAGGCATGCATACCAAGTTATTCATTACAGTGAACAGGTGTACCAATGATGAGCCACACAGTCTAGGCATTGAGGGGGGTATGCAGCTATTAATAATGTTACCCAAATAATTACATATCTTTAATATGCTTACAAGTTAGTGACCATCACACCTGTTATAGCTTAGCTAGCTACTGCCTTCTGACTGTTGTGATTCTATAACTATAATTGTACTGTGGCCATGTTATAGATGACAGAGCTTAAGACCTGCATGTGTAGTGATACAGAAACATCATCTAGCGTACGCAAGTCATGCGTGCATTAGAGTAATAATTATTATAGAGTGCAGTTTGTGTCAAATTGCGTGCTCAGTGTTAATTATTGTCATATGTATAAAGCAACAAATGGCCAATTGAAGTAAACTACAAAATGTACACTCTTCTGGACATAAAATAAGATTACAATATTTATGTTATAGCATAAACAGATGGGAGAATATACCATTGCATGCTCTAATAATGCTCTTACAAATTCTTGAAGAAGGCTTGTTCTGTTTTAAAGTCATCTGAGTTATTTTTAGCTTTAATTTTATCCTCATCTTGCATTTGTAGCACAGACTCTGCCAGATCGTGACTGTCGATCTCTGAGCTTGAGAGGCACTCAGCAAGGGTTTCCCGAGTAGGAAGTGGATGTGTCATACTGAGCCATGCTTCAAGTGTCATGCCAAGGCAGGTATCGAAGTCCCTTCCATCTTGCCCAATTCTGATGAGGTTTTGGGGATCAAGACCCAGTTTTGTCCCCAGAGGGTGCCACAGCACGGATATGCTCTGAAGTTTGGTCTTAAGCTGAGGCAAGTCAGCTACTGTCAGAATTCCCGCTGCAAAGAACAAAAACATATCACATAGTGATGATGTCATCACAGGAGCTTAGCTGTCGTAGTCTTGTTAACTTGTACTTAAAGGTTTTTTCAGTATGTGATATATTAAGCAGAGGAGTGGACAATTGGCATTCTAAGTATATGGCCTTGGTCCACGGGCATTTCTATTGACATTGGACTTCGGTTGCATATTTTGCATATTTTGCATACACTGCATTAACCCCTATGCTCATCCCGCAATATAGGCTACCTTTGCTCATGTGTGGTGGACCCTCCCCCTCAACCTTCATTCGCAGTTCTGGCACATTGGCTATCAACTTTCTCTTTAGGTCACCTCGATCAATACAACCAGTCGAATCAATTATCAGCTTGATCATGATAGCCTTGATGTCTCGGATGGGTGCAGTGTCAAGGTCCATTTGTAGCAACTCTTTGACATACTGGGGACGAGCTTCTCGCCGTTGCTGTTCAGTCTAAGAACATAGAAAATAGTTTAACCTGTGCAATATGTGTATTATGAATTATGGTAACAACCTTTCTCCTCTCTTCTCTAAGCCTTTCTTTTTCACCTTCTTCAAATTCTCCAGAGCTCTCTTTCGGCTGTTGTATGTTTACCCATTCACTCTCATCAATGGGATGACGAGTGCTTTCTTCACGTCCTCTAGCAGGCGAATGTGTATATATGAAGTTTTAGTAAAACGTATAAGTAATAGCTAATGTATTACCTCTGTGTCTTTTCTTCATCCCTTCCTATACCAACTTGTCTTGCCAGCTTTTCTGCCATATCTTCTTCCATTTTCAGCTTGACTCTCCGCTCAACAAAATCTTTAATGAGCTCCTTCATTCGTCCAATACCCCTTTTGATTTCACTCTCCCCCTCATATTTTGCCCTGCGTATCTTATCCTTCCCAAACCACAGAATTAGAATTGTTGGGGTGAACTGAACACCACCAATGTCCCTCCGAAGCTATACAAGACAAAAAGAAAATGGATTAATGTAGTAGTTGCCACATGCAGGTAAATATAGCCTCGTTCCCAGGCTCCACTCCCTAGCTTTTCTCGCAGAAAAGCTGGGGAACGAAGCCTGGAAACCGGCGAGGCTAGGTAAATATTAAACATACCCCAGTCGGCTTATGAGCTAGCCTACTGACTCGCTTGTGCAAATAACTTACTTCGTAGAAATCGTCGGTTCCAGGTGTTACTACGACTCGCATGAAGGGGATACTTTCGAATTCACGTGCCAGACTAACAAACAGGGGCTGGGTTCGTCGGCAGTTATCGTTCACGTCGTCCGTAAATTCCACAACGATGACCATATTTTCTTTCTTGCACGACTCGTGGATCTTCTGCCAGGCTCGTACATCATCCTTCGGGAGCACAAAGAAGTTCTTTGGTGTCGTACCATCCCTCGAGCTCAGATCTCGCCGAAGACCGCCTACAAGGGCCTCGTCTAACAGAAAATCCAGAAAAGACATACGCTCCATCGCCGTAGCTAACTGCCTGACTTACGTAACGTTTTTTTGAGAGTCCGACGCTAACATCAGATTGTGACGCTATAGACTACAGGTGTGCAGTTCAGAGAATATTCATGCGCAAATATTCATGCACATGATATACATACAAACCCATTATTATGGTGTAGTAAACATCGGACTTTAATACATGCATGGCTCGCATGTAACGGTATTCATGCTCCTCCAGGAGTGACTGGGAAATATGTTGCCATTAATTTGTGGCCTTGCTAGGGTATGCCTGCAAGAGTTCCAAGAAGGGAAGCCTGCAATTGGGCTCCCACTCTCATTCAAATGGCATGCAATTAAGCACCCAACCTCCTTCGAGTCTACTGGTAGCAGCCTGGGTACGAAATCATTCGGAGCACCCCAACCTCCTAATCACAGACTGAAGCAGCAGTATTCGTATTCGCTACAGAACTTCCTGGCCCAGCCTTACAAACCAGACACTGACAGTTTTGATGACTCGTTAGATTCTCCACTCAGCTTTCATTCCAGTAACCTGTCAAAACCATTGCCACCACATAACTGTCAAATTCACACTCATTATCAGCCAAATCATTCTCACAGCAACCATGTAGCACGAATGCACAGAGAACCCACCCCCCACGGTGGGTGTGGTGCCAGCAGACACGTTGCAGGCCTAGCAAACTTTAAGAACCTCATCAGAGTTGTATCCCGACTACGATCATGTAAATATCACAGTTGAAGCATAGCATTGGATGCCTCAATGATTATTTTTGTTGTTTTTATCTGTTTTGTCGTTGCATCTTTGGTATTCAACTTTTTATTACAAGTACAGGGAATGTTTTTAGACCGCATGGTAGGATTTGACCTTCAATACTGGATAGAAAGCCAGGGCTATGTATATGTGCAGCCTCAATTGCATTGGATAATACTTGGTCCACATAATAATTATTATGTTGTTACATTAACCACTTACGTGACTATTGCCTGGGATAAGGCTGTCAAGCAAGAGCACATAAAAAAGACTCCCTGTGGCCTTGCCGTTAATAATGTACCCCACTGTCCACAGCTAGTTCACATCACATCCATCTGGTACATGTAGCTTTCTTTGCTCCCAAATGGTCCTCCCTAACAAATAGCACGAATAGTACAGCCATGCATTCAGGCCTCCAAATTTAATATATCAAGGATATATTGAATTAAGTAAGAGAGTGCATGCAAGAGATGATATGCATGATTTGTAGTGCAATTGAGAGCTAATAAGAGCTGAGGCTGTACCTTGTAGCTAGCTTAATATATTCAGCTCTTACCATTATACCTTATACGTTTCTGAGGGTGAAGATTTTTTGTATGAAAATAATAAAAGGATACAAGAGTAGCAAGTAATGCTAATAAGATGATGTATCCAGTCCATGGCCATTGTATTAGACTATAACAAGGTGCCACATAGCAGAAATACTGGGTAGTGAACCACACACTTTAGCCGATTGAGGTTCAGCACATACTGAACTGGGTAGTGAACCTCAGTAGGTTAGAGTCTAGCGGCTGTGGGGTCAATGCATGCACACTAGTCTAGTGGATATGAGGTACTGAACCTCAATGCAGTCCACCACTGCTAGGACATAATTATCATGTGTTCAATGAAAATATGAAAAAGTAATGAGAAAAAGGGGGGGGGGGCACACCCCTGTGCTTCCCACCTAGCCTAAGGCATTCATGGCTATGTAGCTACCATGGCACAACAGACCCAGCGTCCTTCGGGGCATGCTAAAGGTCTGGTCGAGTGTTGGTCGCTTCTTTCGGGAAGCCCAGTTGAGGATGGTAAGAGTGGAAGGAAAACTTCCACCGTGGTGTCGGACGATATGGCCTAGGATCTGTCCGGGTTCCTCCCTTGATCCTTCCTCAAATAACCGGAGCCCTAGCTTCCTGATAGGAGACCAAGCAAGGGCATGTAGCCTCTGTTCCCATAGGCCTTCAGGGGATATCCTAGTCAGTAGGCTGGCAGAGTGATGATCAGCCCAACCCTCTGGCAGTATGGCTTTTTACTGTCGGGGGGGGGGGGGATGGTTAGATAAATTTATAAGACGTGAGTGATGTTGTTTGCTTTGACTTAGGTTGACAGAGGACCATAGGATTGAGAAAAGACAAAGGTGATTATACAAAAAGTCTATACGAAGGATTTTTTGTGGCTGTTATTATCATTTTAAAATGCCGCAGATTCTGTTGTGCCATGGTATGAGTGCAGTTTGAGCAGAACACTAAGCGGATGGTGGAACGACCGAACAGTGATTTCCTGAGGATGAATATTTCATTCCCCACTTGCAATTGCCCATGGCCATTTCCATGCATGAATTGAAGGGCTCAGAACCAGAGTGGTCTAACCCACAACACTTGATAAAATATCTTTCAGGAACTGGTCTCGAGGTTTGGCGCTGGTTTCGTGCTAATTGTGCGTGCCGTCATGTAATTGATTTCTGTGTTACGTTAATTAAACCCATAAGCAAAACGTAACTTTTTTTCAAACTTAATAAATATGCTAACATATGTATAGTGGGTGGAGCAGTTAGCTCCGGGCTGTGACCATGTGTGTTCAGGTAGAGGGTAACGTGGTTTGGCAACTGCCACGGTGGTCTCGGACAGTACGGCCTAGGATCCGTCCGTGTTCCTCCCTTGATTCCCAAAGCCTGGCACACTAAACAGACCCGATGACGATCCCTGTACCATAGCGGACAGGCGCCCGAAAGGCTGAAGGCTCGGTCAGCCGGAACGACCTGCCCGTTCACCCCTTAACGCGGCAGTGTCACATGGCCTAGGGTTCCGTTGGGAGAAGAGGGTTGCCCTTTTTTTTTTCATTTTCTACAATATGTATACTCTGGGGGCAAGCTCAATATCTGTGGGTTAGACCACACCTTCAATTATGAGCAGGCCTGCAGAAGCAGCTATAGGGTAGTTCTGTCCACTGGACTCCGAAATTGTCCGTGCAGCAGAGTTTAGAGAAGATACCCATAAAGCTCTTCTTGCTACTTCTACCAGCTAGCAGTGCATTATTATGAGGTTTAGTGAGGGCATATATGGTAATGGGTTAATGCATACACCAAAGGGAAGATTAGTGTATTATCTGCCAGAGACTATTACTTTATTGCCTAAGTGCACTAACTAGCCCCATAACGCACTATCCAGTTAAAGTGTGCATGATTATGTGATTTAAAGTACTGCCATGTGATTAATCTTAAAGCTTCTGGTTCGTGAAGGGCCACATGAGTAGTACTAAATATATGATAATATTACAGTGCTCTTTGGAACTAACCTATTGAATCTCTCAGTTTGCTCCAACGCATTTGTCTTTTCTGCCTATGGGAGGACAACAGTATCATGTTAAACTGTCATAAGCAATGGTGTCAAGGATGTATGAAGTTAGATCTCGGGCTCAAAGTAAACACAAACATGTGAGGATGATTAGACATTACTATGGTACTCAGCTGCGTTCGTGTAAATTAGCATAGAACCACGTTGCTACTGTGATTTTGGGTTGCCAGGCTATTAATGATGAGACGGCGCTGGAAAGCTAATACATGATTACATCCTGAACATAAGAACAGCTGTTGGACGACTGCATAGAGAAGAGTAGCCAATCACACTCAACACTGTAGTATCAACTCAGGCAGATGAGAAACGTACCTCCAAATAAAGACTTGTTATAGCAGAATTTGATTCCTTGACATCCTATTTAGCATTGATAAGAAAGTACACACTAATACTTATAAATTGTAAGCAAGAGAAGAGACCTATACCAGTCCGGTGATTGCTTCAGCATGGACAGAGGCAAGTGCATCCAGCTCTGAAGATAAGCTGTGTTTGAGGACATCATGTCTACAAACGTACATGGACACCGAGAAGATATTATGAGGTTTAGTGAGGGCATATATGGTAATGGGTTAATGCATACACCAAAGGGAAGATTAGTGTATTATCTGCCAGAGACTATTACTTTATTGCCTAAGTGCACTAACTAGCCCCATAACGCACTATCCAGTTAAAGTGTGCATGTAGGGTATGTCAGGCGCTCTCTGCTGAAATACTTGTACAATGGCATATTTCTTCTGCTCTCGCATGTCTCGCTCGATCGAACTCGTGGAAACCCCACCCACCAAACATTACAATGACATCATGCATAAAATATTGGCGGAATTTAATTTGGCGGATCGCTCACAAATCCGCCAAATTAAATTCCCCGCCAAATTTTCCGGCCATACGGTATCTACTACTATTGTTTGGTACTATAAACAGCCCAAGGAGAGAAGCAAAACAGCAAAACATCATCCCCATTTCAGTATTATATAGTAATCTGTGCAAGGATATTTGCATCAGTGAGCTTAAAATTTATCAGGTTTCACTAGTTTTTGAGAAACACGATCTACCTTTCGTCTGTGGCGCCTACTTGGATTTATGACCAAGTATAAAGCCAAGCAGATTCCAAACAGACAACACTGCTCTGAAATAACGTAGATTAGGTCTTATAGTGTATTCTAAACAAAACTCAATGTCTTAGCGACTTACATTATTCTGTGCAGTAAATGCAGTCTGTCTGCTATCTTCACTGTCCTAATTTTATTCTAATTATCTGTAGCTCCATCACTACCTTAATTTCCTTAAATCAGTGATCATCCACACATAAAAGTTGGTATGGTATAGAACATAAATCTGTTAACTCACATCTGGTAGGAGCGAAACCTCTGCCATCTTTCTGAATAGTTCAATGGAAGCCGAGGTCATCTCAGCGAGGCTTCTCAAACCATCTTCATACAAAGCCTGAAAGGAAGAATGAAAGTCTGGCTCTAGCTACATAATTAAAAACCCAGTATACGCCGTACCTCACAGCTTGGCTGTATTGGCTCCTCCTTATTTTTCTCAGCATCAGAAGAGACTTCGCTCTGCTGTACCTTCTCCCTCCACGAATTACTCACCTTTATAGCATAGACAACCTTTGTTCACCTATACATGCACATGTAGGTATCATGCGGGTATTCCTCACTTACCTTGATCAACTTTTCCACCTTGAGTGGCAGAGTGACATTGGAGAACAGCTCCAATACTTCTGAAAGCTTACTGCTATCATCGTCCAACACTGCATACAATGCATACATGATAACCGGCAACCTATTGCTTATGGTGTTGCTATTGCATAACAAGTGTACAACTACCAAGTACATGAACACTTTACTAATCGCATGCCAACCTTCTAGCTGTACTTGATCCTCAACTCTGAAAGCCTGAGAAATTGTATCCAATTCCTCCCTCAGAGCTTGTAGCTCGTCACCAGAGAAACCAGAGAGACTGCTGCGCACCTATGTAATATACAAGCACTGACGTTAGCTATAGCTTGGAATTAATTAATGTGGGGTGAGGCCTGGGAACGAGGCCTGGCATATCAGCAGGAGCCCATATAAGGTACAAAGAGGAGGGGAGAGCTCAATTTATAGCAGATGTTCAAGGTTTGACCGTGGCTACTACGGGAGAGCGGAGAGACAAACTCTACTGCTTGGAACTACTGCTCACATCACTCAATCGTGCCACCTAACTCTAGGACTCATATCTTAGCTTACACATAAACTATACACAAACTCCTTGAAGCTGTAGTAAGTCTCCCTTGGTAAAATTGTGTGAGGGGCTTGTCCAAATCATGCGATACAAGTTTGAAGACAGCATCACTGGCACTCAACAGACGGCATTTTGAACACTTGCTTACCCCCGTGGCCCGGGGGCAGGACATACGTGCCATATATAATACAGACACAGGTGCACAGTCAGATTGCTAGGTTTGGGGCTCCCTCAGGCCTGCCCCAATAAACACTCATTGGTAGAATTATTCATTCAAGGAATTCACCATCCTGGACTAGAGACAAAACATACCTTTGATACACATTCTTTTGAAAGGAGCTCTAGCGCTTCCAAGTGCACGACTCCTGAATCAGATAATGCATACGTAATAAATACAAGTATATATGTCCTCTAGCAAGTACATGAGCCTCTACTGAATTAAGGTGGCGGGCAAGTAATCTCGTTGTGTAATAATAATAATATACTCATGTTGCTGCCGTAGCGCTTACGCCATTGACCACGCACCCACAGACGCAGGCGGAGCTTGTAAGACCTCCAGTCAGAGGACAAGAGCAAGAACAACCAGAGACCACACAATCCTGATCACCATACAATTCCTTCTTCCTAGCCTCCCATATCAATAATACAAAGCTCTTAACTAGCTTTAATAATGCTTTAAAATCATCCCTGTTCCAATTCTCAAACCCTAAAATAAAGCTTGCCTTATTAAAATTATCTGGCAAGCTTTATTTTAGGGTTTGAGAATTGGAACAGGGATGACAGGTATACTGTGCATGCATGCAATATTCTAATCTCGTTGTGTAATCTGAAATATTATTATGTTGTAACTTCAATCCAGTAATGAATGGTAACCAAACGTGGCATTCAAATACTGCATGCTAAGTGCTACATACATGTACATGTAACAAACCCAGACATTAATTTTTGCAGCAGCAAACAAGCAAGATAGCAGTTGTGGAGTCTAATAAAATTTCAATTCTTAGACTATTGCATGCATGCACAGTATACCTGCCATTCTTTCTCAGATAAAGATTTAATAGGGGCTACGTGAAGTTTAAGAAATACACTGCAAATCTTCGCCGACAGAGGGTTGCATGTGTTTGCGTCAATGGAACTATGATGTACTGTTTGTTCATCGTAATCCGACCCTCAAGTAGCCACTGCAGGAACTGTCTACAAGGAGCAGGAACGCTATAGTCGCCTACCCGATTTTTGAGCCATCCTAAAAACATTAAATATGAATTTTGCACTGGGGGCATGGTCACATGAATGCACACATATAACAATGCTTGCCCACCACCATAGAAGCAATATAGGCTCACGGACACTTATATGGAGATGCAGCAATTTCTAATGTTAGCACACAACCATGAGGCTATCATAGGTGATCTTCATTCACCTACCCTGGTACTCGTCAAACAGCCTGGAGTAGCTCAGAGGCTGCTGTAAACTGTAGGATGCTCCCTCAGCCTGCAGTAAGACATACATTACTCTCTTCTGCATCTATATAATGTTATTTCGCACACACTGCCTCATAAGTAACTGCTGCTGTACTGCCTTGATCAGATGCCACAGCTGCTATCGATTTCAGCACCCAAAGCGACACAAATGCGGCTACAACTTGAGGGTGACTGTTATTTGAGGGTAGCTACACAATGTTACCTTGTAGTATTTTTATACCATTGAAAGCTGCTGTGCTTAATGTGGCAAAATATTTTCTGTCGTCAGAAACGCTGGTGACAGAAATCTGCTGACTGTAAGTAAAATAATATCACTGTAGTGACTAACTGCACACTTGATGACCTATGCTGAATTCTTGGTCGACTGTCACTCTACATCATCATATTGACCATAAATTCTCGTGCTGTATGTTCTAATTATCCATAACTTCATCGGCTACAGTATGAAATAGGTATCCACCTAAATATGAAACGGAAAGAGCTTCTACTGTTGTATAGACTGTGGTCAAAGTCTCTCATGTCGAACATTCGGTGACTACAGGAGCAAATCAAACTTCCTTAGCAAGTATAATATTATTAACAATGAGCGGTGGAATTAAATAAGCTATCTTTATAAATATAATGGGTACATTGATTGCTGATCGTATAAGGTGAGCCTTATAAACCTCTTTACCTCCTTCATCTTGGCAGTCATTTCTGCCTCAGCTTTGGCCTCTTTCAGTAGCTGCAGTAGATACACAATTTCAGATATCATGATAGGCATCAACACATGTACCTAGTGTCAACAGGCACCAACACTGACAGGAGTTCAATACCTGTGACAGATTCGGAGCCTCTGCACCACCAAGTAGGGCTCTTTTCTTACGCAGACCTGCACACAAAATAGCATCGGTGTATCAACTTACTGCATGTATGTTGTCAGTTCATTGAAATACATGCAACACAATCACACACATACGTACACACCCACATCCATACATGCACACACACACACATAGCCTCAAACCCAGGCTATCCTTAATTGCCCACTTTTTGGTGATGAAATAAGGCTATACCCACACCCACATCCCCCCCCCCCCCATCCACACACACATGCATCCCCCCCCCTGCCCACACACACACCTGGGTCTCCCTCTGAGAGCACCTCCATTGTCTTTTTGCCCAGGGTCTCGAGAGCACCCAGTCCTCCAGACATCAGCTCCTTGCCCTGGGGTACAGTGAGAGAGTCTGGCCTCACTACTACTGGATGTTTATATTATAAATCCAGGCATCTGTCATATTCAACTATATTGTATTTCCGTGATCAGACACCATCCTCTCTTAGAAGCCACCCTTAAATTGTAGCCACACCTCCAGAAGGGCTGAATGAAATAGATGCCACCATTTTTCAGAACAAGAAGGCTAGCTTAGAGTAAGAACAGAGTTTGCAGTCTACGGTCTAGCAGTCATCAAGAAGAACTGCATCTGTTTCTAACTCAAGCTTCATCTGCCTTAACATCGTGGAAGGGATCCCTACTCTCGGCATCTTCCCGGGGTGGCAAGGCCAGCAGTGTCTCTGGTGATTGCTTCACTCTCATCTACAGCTGCTCCACCTTCTTTTATGCAATGAAGCTCGTCTTCTGTGCCGTCAATATTCACAGAGATTCCATACACTCGGAAGGACTTTTGAATGATTCGTACTGAGTTCAATAAACACTGCTCTTAAATAGTCACTGCCCTCAAATAGTAACCGCAGTAAATAGTGTGCTGAATATCAATAGCTGCAGTGTCTGATCACAGTATTCACTGGTTTCATGGTTTCATTTGGAGGGGGGGGGAAGGGGCACATTTGTTCCCTGGAAAATCCCAACCCTTCAAATTAAAACTTATCAGCCCTACCCCTACGTCATATGGAGCAAAGGGCACTCAGTGAAAAGGTACCTCATATCGACACATTCCTAAGCTGTAAGCGATTTTCTGTTGCCTGGCAATAAAGTTTGGCCATTAGCCTCACTCTCAAGCCTCTCCTTCTCAGCTTTTGTAAATGCTTAAGAGTGGACCCTGGGAACGATGTCATTAGGTCATCACATGACAGTGGCTACCAGCTGCAGCACTGCTCTGGCATGAGGAACAAGGGTAGCCTCGTCCCCAGGCTCTCTGCGTGTTTCACACTGGAGAGCCTGGTACTTTTTCTCACGTGATTTTACATAATTGTGCATGGGCAGGACCGCTCAAAAGACTGTTGCACTTCTCTACCTTTTGCTGGTGACATTGTTTCAGCGCTCAGTCTGTGGTCCAAACGGACTCCAAAGAGTAGCTACAAGAAGTGCCTTCCTTCGTTGTCTGAGAACTGCAGCTGTCCTCGCGCACACAAAGTACCCTCCGTGTCACACACGTGAGAAAAAGTACTAGGCCCACAGCTGCGCTACAGTGAAACGCACACGTGGGCCTGGGAACGAGGCTAGAACAAGGGAGTGTCTTACCGTGGACTGTACAGCTGAGGCAATCCCACTGAAGAATCCCGCAAAGCCACCAAAGCTGGAGGGGGACTGTTGTTTTGGTTCCTGTTCCAGATTCTCCGTTCTTTCAGGAATGGAATGGGGCTGAGATGGTGGAGGTTGCTGAGGGTGTGGTTCCTCCAGCACTGGCTGGTCCTCCGAAGGAACATCATGTTCCACCATTTCTGTAGGCGTATAAGCTTTCTCATATCATTACAAATGAACAGATCCTTCCTGGTCTCATTCCCAGACCTTTACTTGCCCCTAGCCTACCAGTCTCCACTCCCAGCTTTTTCCGCATACAAAAAAAAAATGGGAGTAGAGACTGGGAATGAGACTACTATATACTACATGTACATGTAGTGCGCACATGTATCATGCAGGCAGCCTCGCAGGAAGTGAAATGCATAGCTGTCCAATGTTTAAAAATGCATTGTGAGCTGTACTGTTAATGTGGGATGCTTTGCCTGTGATGCTGAATCAGCTTTACTCACAGCCTGTCTTCCCTTCTTTGTTTACCATACACTTTTATGTCGTTGTACATGAAGTCTTGCTAATCTCTGGCAACACCATTGTCCTGCTTTAATTATTAATAGCCATGCAGACATCGCTGTGTTCTTATTTGGGTTCTGCAGCTAAAGTGCAAACACGTGCTCATTGAAGTGGCACACGCACAGGAGCTATGTTTGCAAAAATTGTATTCTTGCAGCATTACTTACAAATGCAGGGTCTCCACACTATACAATTAGTTGCCTCGCTTCCCTGTTAGCAACTATTCCTCTGGATGTAAGTAACCGTCACTTCCAAGAGTTTAGAAAGTTTGGAACGAATTCCATGGTACTGGGAATGGGGTTACAGAAGGTATAAGGCTTAGAGCAACCTACCATCAGCTAGCCTTGCCGTCTCTTCGTCTCCCTTCACCTCCTCTTCTTCTCCCTCTCCCTCTTTTGCGGTGTCTGCCAGCTCCTGGGGGGAGGGGAGCCCTAGTGTGTCCTCCACACTGGCTATGACCGATGTCACCTTGTGACCCAGTGCCTGAAAAAGGAAGGAGTACCAGTAAAGGCATTATAAATCTGCAGTTGTATAAAATGCTAAGGAAGGATGTCTGTCTCCTCCCACCTGCTGCAGACAGAGCAAGGAAGGAGCTTGGAGACAAATATTGTATTTTGAGCAAATAATTAGGGGTAGCAATTGGTATACATTATGACTTTATGCCTGTTGTAATCAGAATGCTTACCTGGTAGGTTCCTATAGGAATGAAGCTACTAAAAAATTTACCCACCTAAAGCACCCTCACCTGTGCTGACTCAGTAACAGTAGACACTGAAGACCAGAGGCTGCTCCATCCTCCCCAGCCCCACCCCCCTCCTGTGGCCTCTGCAGGACCCTTCAACTCCTCCCCCTTTCTCTCCGTTCCACTGTCCCTGGACTCCACACTCTCACCCCTGGGGCCATCTGTGGGCTCCCCAGAGCTCTTCTGGCCTTCCTGGCCATCTTTGCTACTGTCTGCAGAACTATCAGCTTCTTTCAAACGAGATGTAACGTCAGTGGTAGCTGCTGCTGGCTCCTCCTTGTCTTGATCCTCCTTGTCTTGACCGGAATCAAGTCCTACTCCAGACGTGTCTCTCTTCTCCACTTCTGTCTTATCTGAGCCATCAGGTTGGCTACTGGCCTCACTTACTCCTCCTCCTGGACTCTCTGTGGTATCTTCTTGGCTACTTTTGGGTTCACTCTGCAATGTTTCTACATCCTTCGCTCTTTTAGCCTCATCCGATCGCACACTTACAGCAGCTTCATCCTCCTGCGTGTGTTCCTCGCTCTCCACGTCTTCACTGCTTGCCTCTGTCTTTCCGCCATCATCAGGTTCTGGTTCCGGAGGAACGGCCTCGCCTACTCCCTGGGGTTCCTCTTCTTCCCGCTGTGGAGGGTGCTCCTGAGTTGTGGAGGGCTCCTAAAGGGATATTGGAAACATAAAGATGGGTCTACACAGATCAGAAAAAATGGAGAGGCTGCTAATGCAAACTGCAAACAGCTGTTTGGGCCACATCAGGTCAGTGTAGCACCTACCCAGAGTTGACCAGCAACCCCATAGCTTCTATTTGCGCACAACGACCAGTAGAGTATGTACTTTGAAACATGTACATTTCAGCATGTACATTTCAGCATGTACAAAAAAAAAACACACGCAGAACTGAAGCAGAAAATTGACTTATCCAGCTGGGCTAATTGCTAATTAGGGGGTCTCTGCATATCTCACAACTATAATAAATGCATATCTAAGTGAAGTAAATACAATACAAAAGACATTGTCTGATTCCCATAGACTACACACCGAGTTCCCTGTCAATTCCAGTTTTGACTCCACCGCCTACAGTCATGGAAACGCACAAACTAATACGCAGACAAAAGAACTGCACATAAAGCAGTCAGTCTGCTAAATTATACGTTTGCACTACTAGTGCAGTAGTTTGCACTACTAGTGCAGTAGTTTGCACTACTAGTGCAGTAGTCACTACTAGTGCAGTAGTCACTACTAGTGCAGTAGTCACTACTAGTGCAGTAGTCACTACTAGTGCAGTAGTCACTACTAGTGCAGTAGTCACTACTATCTATGCGATTTAGAAACCCGAAGGCCCGGGGCTGTAGCGTCCCGAGCGAAGCGAGGGTGCTACTAAGGGCCTGAGGGTTTCTAAATCGCGTAGATCCCATTGGTCGAGGCGTCTAACTGATTTAGACCATAGCAACAGGCTCTACGTAGCAACACAAGTTAGTTCACTTACCTGAGTAGTCGATAGCCGACATGGACTATAAACAGATTATGCCCAGAGGATAAGGGCACTAAGTTGACAAGCCGGGCACTAAGTGATTTAGTGCCCTCCAGTTGACCAATGAGATTTGCATAAATCAGTGAAGTATGGTCTAAGTGTACATGTTTGCCTTCGCTACTCAATTATGCTTGGGTAGGGAACAGTCAAGGGATGGATATGCTTCTCTGCTTATCAATGCAGGCCAATGTATGTGTTTAGGCTCTCAGACAATGAAAGGGGGTAGAGAATCAGACTTCTTGAAGTGATGGTGAGGCTAACAACTACATTGTATATCGGTCTGGAACAGGGTTAACAATTACAGTGTATATCGGTCTGGAACAGGGGTGACAACTACATTGTATATCGGTCTGGAACAGGGGTGACAACTACGTTGTATATCGGTCTGGAACAGGGTTAACAACTACATTGTACATTGGTCAGGAACAGAGTTAACAAGTCCATTGTACAGTGGTTTGGGAAAGGGCTAGGAAGCAGCAGCCTTGTCCCTAAGCTCTCCTAAAACGGGAGAGCCTGGCATCTTTTCTCATGCGAGTGACATTCAGTGTAGGGGGTAGAGGACTTAATTGTGCATAGGCGAACACAGTTGTTCTCAGACACCGACAAATTTACATTTCTTTGCAGCTAATCTTGGTGTCACAGACTGAGTGCTAAAGCAATATCTCCACAAAAGATAAATTCGATGGCCCCAGCCCACACATAATTAAGTTAAATCCCATGAGAAAAGATACCTGACTCTCCCCCATTTCTCAGGAAAGCCTGGGAACTAGGAGTTTAGTGGATATAAACCATCCCAGTCTGAATGCCTGGGCCAGCTGAGGCTTACTAAAGCCAACATACCTACATACTGGGTAAACTACAGCAATAATAGGAAGAGGAAATTCTTTGGTTGGCTAGTAAAGCATCATGAATGCCCAACTTCCTCCTCAGTTACCAGTCAACAGAATCACTCCCCATGACTAATAGTTGCAATTGGAAAATTTCAAATGTAGTCACGTGCATGCATACTGTACCTCCTGGTCACTTTCAGCACTAGCAAAGTCACTTTCATTATCGCTGTCAGCCATAACGGAGGTCTGTCTATGTGCATGTGTGTGTGTGTGTGTATAATACATTGTACATACACTGTACATGTACACGGCCATATAGGTATGCGTGTGTTTAATGAATTAGCCTAGCTAGAGATCATAATAGAGCGTTTGTATTGATGCAATTGCACATAACAGAATGACATCATAACGTAAGGCATATTGAAGAACATGTAGCTAGCAGCTCAGCACAGTCAGCACATTTATCACTGATGGACGAAGGCACCTAAGCCGCAATGTGTGGGTAAAGTAAGCAACAAAATACACACAGTGACAATAATGTCTGCCGTATGCTAAAAATGATCGGTGCTGCAGAACAGAAGGCTGGCTTGTGAGACAACAGCACATATGCATAAGTCAGAAGAATAGAGAGATAAGATTCCATAACATTGTGTGCATGTTACACCCATAAAATAACCACCAACTACTCACTGTTCTTGGATACCACGTGTACCAGTATAGGCCACAAGTACAGTAGGTGAATTTTCATGTTTTTTTTACATCGCATCTCAGCACAGAAACAAATGGCACACCTCAAATAATTATGCGTTAGTTACTTATGCACACTCATCCCTACCAGAACCCAGAATAGACACTTACCCAAGGCTCCAGAGAACGTACCAAGAACGGACTCGTTGTCATGTACAATAAGATGACCTCTGACCTCATAGAAAATACCGTCAGCAAAGGGTTACGGGAGCGAACGCCTGACTGCGTGCAAAGATGGCCACAGGAGGAGAGGAGGTGAGTTTTTCTCCACCTGTGAGCGATATATCGAGTACTTGAGGAGGTCGGGAGCTGGAGTGGGAACTAATTGAGGGCTTACGTTTGTCTACCAAACCTGCTTATGATTTTGAGGGTGTGGCCTTTGGGACAACAATATGACACCCGCTTACAGTTTTGTGTAGAAAGTAGGAGGTTGAGTTCTGTGTAATGTATTCTGGCCATTGTGTTTTCTAGCCACTACACTAGTCTTGCGCAGGCCACACCTCACTCGCAAGGGATCCATGGGGTCATGTATAGTCTCATTCCCAGCCCACAATCAAGGATAGGGTCTCGTTCCCAGCCCATATTCAACGCTGATTGATAAGAATATGCATCGTTTAAGTACACTGTTTGATTGACTGAACTGGCGCCCCAAATGTTGACTGTACACTGACCGCAGTCACAGCTAAGACTCAATAGTCAAAGGCTGCTAAAACTTGGTGTAGTCAATAATGGTAGTACTAGTCTTGTTCCCAGACGTAATCAACCCAGCACCGTGATCGCTTGCAGTATCCGGCACCTCCTCTTCCGAATTTTCCGATGGATAGAGGGTCTGGGAATGAGACTATCAATAATAGCTACATAGTCAAGCTCTTGATCTCTTGATCACAGTCAGAGTACAGTTTCACAGTCGGAGATATACTCTGACTGTGATACTCTGACTGTGATCGAGAAATACACTCTGACTGCATGTGATACTCTGACTGTGATCAAGAGACTGTAAATGAATCTGGATCATGCACAGGAACAACCTGCATATTAACCCCAATGTACATAGGAACTAGAGTTGTCCCCAACCCATATATCATGGCTAACGATCGCTTACCTCTCCGGTGTGCTAGTGGTATAGGTTGTGTAGGAGTGACACCCCTCCCCTTCCCTTGGCGACTTGACAAAAGTGATGGTCCGTACACACCAATTTGTTGATCAAGCTGGAATACTGTTGTGCGTATGTCACCTGGGAATCTAGCAATGAAAAGATCAGCTGGCCTCCAACCTACATACACTATGTAGGCTTTCTTTGCCCAGACTTTATTTCACAGCCATTGAGAAAATTGAAAAGCTGCAAGATAAAATCTGGGCGAAGAAGGCCTGGGCTTGAGGCTAAGATATAGCAGTATTGACTAAACTCTTTGGCTTGTGACATGGCTGAGAATAGACTAACCCACCACCCAGATGATGTCTGGCTGTGTGTGCAAGAGCTGAGTTGATGTAACTACGTATGTCATAAATGTCCTTACTATTTAAGGAATCTACCTCCGAGATTGGCTCCATAGACGCCTACACTACCTGGTATTTGTGTATTTGTTAGGGGAGTACGTATAATTATAGGGCTTACCTTCTGTACAATCATTCCCACTAGAATTTCAATTTATACTCACGTGGGTACACACATACACACTTACATACACACACACACACACACACACACACACACCACTTACAGCCCGAAGGACAAAGTGACAACTTCAGAAGAACATGGGACAAGCAAACTTACGAGCGGCTAGCCAAGGAGAGGCTTAAGAAGGAGACGGAACCAGCTTCAAGTGAATATGTCCACCTCCGTAACATTTTCTTGTCCTTATTATTTAAGGATTTCCATTTGGGGTACCTTAAGGTGACTATTATATGCGGGTATTGATTTTAGTGCAATTTATTTAATGGGAAAGAATTGCTAAATTTGAGTACTATTAATCATTGGCATATTAAAGTACTGTAACGTGTGCATATGTATGATCGTGCAGAAATACGTGTTATGCACGCAAAAGCGCATACTACATTGTACTACAATCAAAAGTATGTAGTTTTAGTGTGCACAGTTCGTCTCACCTTTCGTTTAGGCGGGGGGAGCATTCGCGCCCTCTTGAAAACTTTGTGCCCCCCTTGGGAATTGCAACCCTTCAAAATTGAATACTGCCCACTGTACGCGCGCCCCCCCAAAATGTCTTCTGACGTGCTTTTGCCCCCCCTTGGAGATTTTTCTAAATGAATCCCTGGTAGTAATGCAAAAACTCTCTCAAAAGTACTAGCATTAATGCTTGCCAAATCTGCTATATGCCCAATCTGGTAAATTTTATCACTTCAAATAATAGTCACCTTAAGGTATACAAATGTATGTAGTAGTGATAAAGCAGTGAAGCCTCTCTAATAAAGGAAACTGCTAACTATATGTATAGGAAACCATCAACTTTGTCCAACAGTTTGTTCCTGTTGGAGATACACAGTAGTAAAACAATTTTCCCTCTCTAGTAAAATTTATAGGAATTCACCACAAAGCAACCTATTTGCAGTCAAGTTTTTAAATAATAACCCATCCGTGGAGCGTATGTCAGTTCCAATATTCCACCATGCCATACATCCATTTAGGGCTCAGTGGTTAAAATTGCATACAGGGATTACAAAATGCAGAGCAAACTGCAGACAGCTGTTTGGGCCTGTTTGGGCCTCATCAAGTGCAGTGTAGTACCCAGCACCTAGCTGACCGGCACTTACACATGTAGTAGCCCATTTCTGTGCACACTCCTGTGATACATAATGTTATGTAGTTGCTCCACCCCTCTGCTCCTTTCCTTTGTAGCTTCAGGGGAGCCAGTACAGAGAGAGTTCCTCAAACATAGAGACTATAAGGTAGGGGACACAATGTACGTACCTGTGTAGGAGGTCACTTTAGGATGGTTGCAGGATGTCCAATTGTCCACAGACTCACATGACTAACCTGAAGTCATATAATTTCCTGATGGTGGTCAAGATTACTCTCATGAACCAGACCCTTGCACAGAAGGTCTGGATACCTAGTCACAGCTACATATACTACAGCACAAGGTGTCCAGACACTACTTTACCATGTGAGGGTCTGGTTTGCAGGACTAATAGACCGTTTACCATTATGATGTGATGGGGGGTAAAAGTGAGCAGAAAATACAGGAAAACATATGTAAACAAGCATGTTCTTATGTTTTCGTACAAGAACACTACATCAAAACGCATGTTCTCATGTATTTTCTCCATTTAGCGCTCCCTTTTAACCCCCATTACATCATAATGGTAAAGGGTCCACATAATATTATGGGGGATTGAGATATAGGTATTTAGGTTTGTATGGAACCCCCCCCCCCCCCCCCCTCCTAGGGGGTCTGAGCGTACATGTATGCTCCCCCAGGGTTTTCTGGGGGGTCTGGGTAGTAAATCCCTGGTTACCAAGAAGAGCGAATTGAAATTCCGAGACAGGACACCTCCCTCTTGTACTGTATGAGACCTTGACACTAGACTTTTCAAAGGCCTCCTTTAGAAGTATACAGATGTACAGCCACCCCACAAACCACTTTGTACTGCATGTGTGGCTGAGCCCTCCTCTTCTTCCTTTCATTGCCAATCACTCTGTCAGGTTGACTTGGAATCGAAGCTCGGCAAGTCGGTCGTCATCACCAAGGCCACTCCGCAGTCCCTGACCGGAGGGTGAGCTGTCTGCTGCCATGTGTCTCTAAGACTATCTCATGGTGTTTCACACTTTGCATGACGTGTGTGTATCTGACACAATGGGTTGTGCATTGTCATTTGTGTACACGATTGTGTGTGTGCGTAGGCTTAGCATTGTCATCCTATGATCCAGACAGTCTATGTCGTGACATCATCTAGAGCTAGACAATTCATGTACGAGGCTGTACAATGCCGAATGCATTACCTCATTCTCATGCTGGCCTGAGATTGAGACGGTGTATGAATTTGCCTCTGCACATATCCAAGCTGCAAAACTGGCCCGTCGATAGTTTCAGGATGATACTTACATGTACACATTAACCTCGTCCCCAGGCCATTCTGGGAACGAGGCTAACTTATACATGTATACATGCTAAGGCTACCCTGTTCATGTGGTATTACATAATCCAAGCAAATGACTGAAGAGAACTTCTCTAGCTTGCTTTATATAAGAACTGTCTGCCCAAGTACATGTACATGTACATGTAGGTAGTCTCTTGAGTTGAGGCTGCACACCACACACATGGATTACCCAACTCTGCGTATTTCTCTGCTTGCAGGTATTACTGCAACGTGTGTGATTGCGTCGTCAAAGACTCAATAAACTTCCTGGACCACATCAATGGGAGGAAACGTAAGTGCAATCATCTGAAGATTGTTAACGTAAAATCAAACTTTAGCAATCTTCAGATATGCCTGAAGAAGGCAGAAATGTTGCAAAGTTGCCATCATTCTAGATGTTGTGATTTTGTATTCTATCTCTTGTGCACTGTAATGTTGTACGTACGATAGCATTGTACAGCAATAGCCTATATCTTCATGTGTGCTCACTGTTGTCTGTCAGATGCTGCAAGAAGTCACCATAAGTTACCTGTTCATACCTGCCTCCTCAGACCATCTTTTTGCCATGTTCCTCCTCTTGTCTCTGTAGACCAGAGAAACATTGGTATGTCCATGCGGGTGGAGAGGTCAACGCTGGACCAGGTGAAAGCGAGGTTTGAGTTCAACAAAAAGAAGAAAGAGGAAGAGAAGAAGAAATATGGTACGTATACATGCACAAGTAGCAGTTACTAGGGCTGCAATACGTGGCTCTTCATCAGTCAGACTGAATAGACCACTTAACATTATGATGTAATGGGGGGGTGGTAAAAGTGAGCACTAAATGGAGAAAACATGGGAAAACATAAGTAAACAAGTATGTTCTTATGTTTTTGTACAAGAAAAGCACATTTTCCTGTATTTTCTCCATTTAGTGCTCACTTCCCCCCCCCCCCCCCCCCTCCCTTACATCATAATGGTAAAGGTCTATTTTATTTCCTTGTACTTGTGCAGTGGGGCGCCAGACAAAATTTGTACATTACAGTGAGTTACTTTCACTGCTTCCTTTCTACAGACTTTGAAGAGAGAATGAAAGAGCTAAGAGAAGAGGTACAGAGTATGTATGTACTGTGCCTACCCCTCTAGGCTGGCTTGTTTCTCTGTTTATGTATGCTATGATTGCCGCTACCTTGTATAGGCCTTGAATTGTTCTCTGTACTTTGATCTGCTCTGCTAGAAGCCCTTATGTTAGGCTGGGGAAAGTTTGATGCAATACTAGTGTTTCATTGTTGAGGAAAGCTTAATTAGGTAATTAGATTCAGGGTACTTGGAAATACATTATGTAATAAATCGTAAGCATGAATTTTCACACATCCTACATTGGTGCCTGCATGCTGTTCTTGCAGTCCTATTATTTTTAGAGGAAAGTTTGATGGAATGTGCTTCATGGTTAAATTAGGTAGTTACATGTAGCTTCATGCTCCTTGGAACTACAGCATGCATTAAATCATCCACTGATTTTGACACAAGCCTACGTTGGTGCCTGCATGCTGTTCTACGGTTTTATAACTAGTAGAGGAAAGTTTGATGCAATGTGCTTTGTGGTTGAGGAAAGACTAATTAGGTAATGCTACATTATGTATTACGTCATACCACGGACGTTAACACACGCCTATGTCGATGCCTGCCTGCTGTACTATGGTCCTTATTTTAGAAGAAACAATACCGGTATGTGCTTCATGGTTGAGGAAAGCTTAATTAGGTAATTGGCTTCTTGCTACATGGAACTACAGTATGCATTAAATCATCCACTGATTTTGATACATGCCTGTGTTGGTGCCTGCATGCTGTTCTACGGTTTTATAACTAGTAGAGGAAAGTTTGATGCAATGTGCTTTGTGGTTGAGGAAAGACTAATTAGGTAATGCTACATTATGTATTACATCATACCACGGACGTTAACACACGCCTAGCCTATGTTGATGCCTGCCTGCTGTACTATGGTACTTATTTTAGAAGAAAGTTTGATGCAATACCGGTATGTGCTTCATGGTTGAGGAAAGCTTAATTAGGTAATTGGCTTCTTACTACATGGAAATACAGTGTGCATTAAATCATCCACCAATTTTGACACAAGCCTATGTTGGTACCTGCATGCTGTTCTGCGGTCCTATTATTTTAGAGGAAAGTTTGATGCAATGTGCTTTGTGGTTGAGGAAAGACTAATCAGTTAATACTTCTGAAACAACATTATGTGTTAGATCATACCACTGATTTGACACACGCCTATATTGGTGCCTGCCTGCTGTACTATGCTCCTTATTTTAGAAGAAAGTTTGATGCAATACTGTGTTTCATGGTTGAGGAAAGCTATAGTAGGTAATCAACTCCATGCTACGTGGAACTACATTATGTGTTAAATCATACCACTGATTTTGACACATGCCTATATTGTTTGTTAATTGTACCTGCTGCATCGTGGCAATGGTGCAGAGCTAGGTCTGCTGACAATCATTTTTGTAAGTTATTATTGCAGTCATTAGAGAAAGAGTCTGATATAAGACCCTTTCTGTGAAAGATGCCCAGTCCACTTAGGTTTCATTTGGCAAATTGGAAATTAAATGGAAATGACCTCACAAAACTTACATTTGCTGGAGGCACCTCCAGACCAAACCCACTATGAGCTCATTTAAATTATGTATAAGTTTGTAAGGGTGTGAAAAACAAGTATTGTTGCCATACATGTACAGTAGCTACTGAAATCCCTCACGGAAAAACTCTACTCCACCGGTCAGTTATTATGTGGGTAATTAAGGCATGCTGTGACTCTGTAGTGCATCCTCAAATGCATGACACTTCCACAAACTCTGTTTATATTAATATCTTCCAATAAGTAATCAGGTCCTCACAGTGCCATGCTAAGGTCCTGTATGCAGGCTGCCTTTTAGAATGGCTCAGTGCAGTACCCTCTTGAGGTTCATACAATTATGGCAGCGCTAAAGCCAGCCTGCCAAATCACTCCTTCTTGCTTTATGTACACTAGGAGGAGAAGCTGAAAGAACATCGGAGGGAGAAGAGGAGAGAGAGAAAACGTAAGGAGAGAGAGGAAGAAGAGCAAGATCAGGAGGTGGACCCGGAGATGGCAGCCATGATGGGTTTCAGTGGCTTTGGGACTGCCAAGAGAAAGACATAGGGGCAATACTGTAGTTTTATAACACCAACAGAGTACACCATGTCATGCATAACATTATCAATGCAAAATGTCTGTTTTCTTGCGTCTTCTATATTCTTTGAAAACAAGTAGTGGTAATTGTGACTATAGAGAGGCAGTTGCAAACAGCTGCATGCATGATATATAAATGCAAGATACACGCATAGTATACTTCACATAAAGATGTCTGACTCATCAGTAAACATGGTATAGAAATTAGCATCTCCTTCCTTGACTGCACTTCGAAATACCCTAAAAGATGTAAAGGATGTAGACACTAAAGCTAGTTATTTATAGGCACCTCACATGCAGCTTTTATTGATGACATGCAAGATTAGAAAAAGTTCTCATACAATTTTACGGTCATACACGTAAGAAACTCTAATGCTGCAAAGTTTCCAACCATGTATGCAATGACTTCATATCATAATGGTGTTGTACTAACGATATTCCATATAAGTATAAAGCACTACCAACTTGCAGTTATACCTAAGACAGAGGAAGCCTAAACGGTAAACAATTCCCAGAAAGGCCAAGCCTGCTTCCAGCTGCTTAACATGTGATTATAAACAACCTACGTACATGCAACTAGAACATCTATAGGATACATCGCCCAAGCCAAAAGCCGGAAATTGCAGGAAGTTTGGAGAACAAAATACGTCAGCGGTAGTATCATAAAGACAAAGTAAGGAAGACACAATAATAATAGCGGACATGAGACAATTCAGTAGCTAAGTAGGTATTTGGCTAAAGCCCAAGCAGCATTGTTGCGGCATTAAATGAGCCTGTAGCACTGTACCCACCTTCTTTTAGAGGTACAAGCAGAGGGCCTATCCTTAAAAAAATCATACTTCTGCCGGTCCGGAGTCAAGGGTAGGAACATGTCACACATGAGGTCTTGGCGAATAGGACATAAAAGAGTGGACTGTGGGAGAAGACAGTATAGCACATAAATATATCACACTCTAGAAAACAAGAATCACAACCTCAAACCTTTGCTCCAGGAACTGAATCGGTATTGGATTGACTGTGGCTTTTTGTGGGTACCAACTGTGTGCAGTTCAGTGGTCCAGACGAAGTTCTGCCGTCTGAAGGTACAGTGGCATCTGGAGAGATTTCAAGGCTACACTCCATGTTTGCTTTTGATTCTTGATGCTTTCCAACTTCCTCTTCGCAGCTGCGGTGTAAAGAAACTCTCACTGGCTCGCTGAACTCCATCCTAGAAGTGTGCAGATGTTCTTGTTGCTTTGGTATAGGAGACGGTAGGTTTTCTGCCGCATCTGGACCGAAGCATTCTTCAAGGAAGGTATTCTGGAGAGCAGTAACTCTCCTGGTGACACGAACTGGATACACCTGTGAACTGTCTCCAGCTGTTTCTCCTCTTCGTCTCTTCCTACATGTACTTTTCAAGGTTGCATTTATCTCAGGGGTTTTGTTCTCCTTCCCGTCATGATATGCTGCTGAATGCATTGAATCGCTTGCATTCTGGCTGCTACTTGGCGTTTGGTTTGGTGATAGTGTTTCTTGCAGGGACAAGTGCATGCACTCCTGCTGCAATCTGATCCGTGCCGACTTCCTCCTACTGTCTTCATGCTTTGCAGGCTTCTTTGGTTGCTTTGCGACTGCGAGAGGGACAACTTCACGTTTCCTTTGTTTTTTCTGAGGTTTTGAGATTGGTGACACTGCACCACTTTCCTTGACAGCCAGGAAATCACTACCATTGCTTTCCTCCTTTCTGGAATCGCTTGTCCAATGGACATGCTTGGATAGAGGTTGAACGTTTGATCCTGCTGGGGTGTTAGTTTCTCCTCCAGTACCAACATTTCCTACCCATGAGCACATTTCCCTGTTATTGGAGTGGACAACTACATCATAGCTCCTAATGCCAGCTGGTCCACTGTGGGAAGCAGGGTAAACAAAACCAACAGAACTCTGGCTCTCTAGATTATGATTCAGCCCCCTATTCATCTTGCTTCCTCCTAGGTCTCCTGTTTGCTCTGGAAATATACGTTTTGCATCATGCAGGTGATGGTCACATGGCATTGACCTACACCTGTCCCTCCAAGTGGACACTCTTCTATGCACCCTTCTATGGAGCAATTTGTCAACGTTTGGGGTCACTGATTGTAGGCTCGGCAGTGTATTTAGCACGGGGCTTAGAGAGGGAGTGGCCGCAATCAGCTTTTCTTTCAGATCTTCTTCTTCCTCGAGTGTGAGTGTGTCATCCTCGGGTGAGGACTGAAGGAGGAGGTCGTCTAGGGTGTCAGGGACTCTAAACGTATCCAAATCATCCGATGGGATGAAATGGTTGTGGGTTTCAGGCGTGGTTTCAATTTGGGGACCAGCGACTCCAGTTAGAGGGTGAGGCTCCTCTGGACTTCTTTCTAGTACTGATAATTGCCAGCAATGTTGCTGGTCTGTGGTAGTGGTGGTAGTGGCCCCATACCCACTATCCAAATGTAGACTAGGAATTTTCTCCACCTTTTCTTTAAACCTTAGGTTTCTTTCTGAAGTGCTATGCGGAGAGTTCAAAAGGGAATCCCTAGGTTTGTGTTGGTGGGAATTTGATACTCCTTCCAGCTGATACTTTGAAGGGTTTGAAGCCTTGGCATGTTCCAGTGGATGTTTTGCAGCGGGTGGATTTATCCGAGAAGACTCCAGCAGGCCAGGTGACCTGCCTTGAGAATCCAATGGTGTCCAAAAGCTACATAACCGGTGCTGAGCATTAGCATGTCCCGTCAGTGATGTACGGTGCTCCTGAGAGTCGGGTGTGAGAAGAGAGCTTGGAGCTTGGAATGAAGCATCAAAAGTTTCAGGGCTACTGAAACCAAGAGTCTGCGCCAACAATAGCTGATTGTTGCTTTGCGCTGACACAGCATGTGTTGGGTTTGTGGGGCTACCAGAAACCTCCAAAGTTGATGTTTCTTTAGTGCATTTTCCCTTGGTTCTGGATGAGCTATAGAGCTTTTTTGAAGTCTCAGGCTTCTATACGGATTGAACATGCATGAAATGATAATGCAAGAAATAAAGACAATACATTAAACACACAGGGGGTGTTAAGGTAAATAACATGAGAACGGGACACGTGTAACCACTACCACACGCCATAACAGGGAAAACATATAACACTACCTTGTCAGTTGGAGGCGTGAGAGTACTTGCGGTAACATTAGAAGAAACTAGAGGAAGGATAGACCAGGCCGAAGTAAATGTAGACATGTAAATTGGCAGACAGGCAATGCTACATTAATTGTTACCCAACATCAGGAGGCTTCTCCCAACAATTACTAACAGCACAAAGACACGAAAAAGACATAAATCATCTCCAATCAGCTTCTCTATTAGGACACATTGAAGGACATAAAACAGCAAGTATGCAGGTGTGGTAACTGCTTATATTTCTAACATTAATTGCATCAGTAGAAGAAGAAACGAAAATGAGCTATTTGTACAAATATTATGCCATTGACTTGTGATTTTTCCTACAAACAGGACTCTGAGCAAATCCACACTGATTATTTTACTTAATTAAAAGAAATTTAGAAAGCCTAGCTTCCTGGAGTAATACCAGTTACATACTTACATAAGAAACATTCACTCACTTCCTAAAGGATACTCTGATCTATACTTGAATACAGAGACTGCTAGTACAAAGGAAAGTGCACAGTCTATGGGAAATCAGATAGTAGTCTGGCTACTTCCAGGAAAACGCTATTGAGGGTGACACATGACCTTTATAGATACTGTCAGAGTGCCAGTGTCCAAGACCCAGATATATGCCTGCACTGCTATATGATGTCACATGTACCTCACCATAGCCCGAGCCAGAAAAAGCCCACTCAAACAGATACCTTACATTCTTGTGGCTGCATGCTGAATCATAATGCTTATGGAACTTGTAGGGATTATGACAGAACTTGTAGGGATTATGATAGTAAGGGAACCCCCAAAGTGCAACTGAGATACATACTCTTGCAGGGTCGAGGCTGGCTGAAGGGCCACTGAACCAGCTTTATTGGTTTCTTAAGGCTATTTGAGATGAGTTTGTTTTCTCTAACCTTCCATACTGAGACAGCTAGGGTAACCCTATTACTCTGGAAGATACATAAGTGATGGATATATGATACCACTTGCACACATACAAATGACATTCCATCACCGTCTTCCTTAATACAGTCCTACGACTTCATCCCAAGGTTTGAAAATTTCTGGTTTCACTACTGACGTAAAACACTGCTGCTGATGGAAATGTGATCTTTAAACACACAATCGATGTACTAAAGCAGTGCTACACGAGTGAATATCAGCCTACTATCCATGTATGGGTGGAACGAGTTGTGGTAAAATGGATGCTTAATAAGGCTAAAAGTCACGATCAAGTGCTTTATTCGATTTTGACACTTCTACAATTGTATTATGTCAAATAGCCAAATGCAATGACTATGTTTGTAGTTGTAAGGAAAAGGCTATCGCTGAGATTATAAACAGATTGTGTCATGGAGGTCTGCTACCAGCTGAATTTGTTGAAGAGAAAACAGTATAGCTTTATAAAAATAAAACCACAAATGGACCTTCACCACGTAGGAAGATTCCCAGTGCATAGCAGTGATGTTAAGAAACGGACACTTCACATTAGGAAAGCTATATTCCATAAGGAACCATGCAATAATGATGTGAAATTTGACGCTGATTAATAATTAATTGCAGAAACTCCATTCTCAGCTGTCAAGACAAAAGAAGAAGACAAGTATAGCAAAGCAGACTGCAGACTTGCAGACATCAGAGAAAGGGCACCGAATGAGTGGGCAGACAGAGGCCGGAAAGTCATAACAGTAGCGGGGTATTTAAAAGACTTGTCAGGCAACCTATGGAAACTCTCACTCATGTGCCAAGCAACTGAACAATGAGTTCTTGTGCCAATCCAGCAAAGTGGCCACTCACGCACACACACAATAGTGCAAGGGGTGTTGCAGGAGACATGCATACGCAAAACTACACGTATGTGCAACAATCAGACCACATACGTGGATACATATGAGCGGACAGCTCAAACACTGCCATGCATGTGCCCACCATGTATTCAATCACATGCATGCAGTTAATTACACAGAATTACCCCTTGGTTACGCAACAGACATGATACATAAAATTTGAATTACTGCTGAACTTAATTGAATTACTGCTGAACTCAATGCCAGATTTTTCCACTAAAATCCACCCACTTGCTCCATTACAAGACAGAAGATCTCCCAAATGGAATGGTTAATGGTTCCATCCCAGAGAGTTCAAGGAGAGGGCATTGTGGGGGTGCAGATTTTGGAGCATGCATGATTCTGAGCATTTCCCTTCCAGGATATCAAATACCTCACAGCCACATGTCCCCAACAACCTGCCTTTTGGAGAAAACCAGCAGCTTCTGCCAATTACCCACCGCTTTTAATGTGGTGAAAAAAAGCCTCTACAAAATTTGGCTCATGCAGAGATCAAGATTACACTGTAGTGAAAAGTGCACTAGCTGGGAATCCCATTTCCCTTAAAGGGAGAGTGGTGACTGGAGCCGTGCGCTTCCCCATATTCTTGTGGCCAATGGTATAGCCAGCAGGCTCCTGAAGCCAAAGCAGTGAGCACGGGAGAGAGTGAAAACAACAACGTGCACGGAAGCCACCCAAGTAATCCAACAATGATTAGTGGAAGACCTAGAGTAAACTTAGCGTCACTATGCTACGCAAATCTGCCACAATAGAGGGCGCTTGAGTGGGCAGAGGAATTTGCCAAAAGGGTACTGCAGCTTCTGCAGCAGTGTAAACAAAAAGAGATGCAGCAAATGAGATGTTTGCACCCTCTACCAAAAACAGTTACAGCTTTTATTTTGCAGATAAATAAAGTTCTTGTACAAAGCCATTTAATAGTAAATAGTTGGTATAATAATCTGTAACAACAGCACCTATCTTGCATTTTATGAAGCTCATCAAAATACCTGCTGCAAGACTGAGTGTAGCCTTCTAAGGGCCTGGGGCTCCTGTCACTCTCTACAAACGATTTATTATCAACAACAAAGATTACCACCGTGCTCCTATTATGGTTAATATGACATTATGGGATCACACATTTACATATATTATGGCTAGCTACTGCGATCCAAGGCAGTATATTGTATGCTGAGAATAGCTTGTGGGTCACTTTTCATCGCCTACTAACAGTGAAAATTTCAGAGGACAAGTACTGTATACAAATGCTAACTCCAGTAAATGTGTATTACATTATTAACACATTGGACTGCTCTCCAGAAGCAATACATGCGTTTGTGATTTTGGAAGACATTCTACATGAACGAATACCCTGTGTAACGGTATACTAAACTGGTACTAAGGTATAAAATCCCCCAGATCAGATCAAGTTGGGCTTCTTTGCTTTTTTTTGGCTTGATGCTTTCTCACAATTACAGACAAGTACACGTACAGAGGTGAAACTGATGCCGAACACACACACGCAAACATCTGACATGAGATCATATGCAGCCTTATAGGAATATGTAGGCAAACTTTATCATTTCCTTAATTAAAGCAACAGTGGCCTCGTGCTTTCAGCAACAGATCATACCCGTATGGAGATACCATACAGCTGCTTTCTGGAAGCGATATTGCATTCTTCTCAAATCAGCTGCATCATATTATGAGTATTGGATTACACTCAGAACCTACAACTGTCAGGGTGGGTTTCTTTTGTTTACATCATCCCTAATGAGCCACTAATTCTGCAGCGTTTCTACTGCAGAGAGACCGAGCAGAGAACGGTCCTCACCATCGGCATACCCCCCCTTGAGATCAAAAGCCAGCCTATAATATTCTCACCTTGCAAGTAAAGCACTGCTATTCAAAATAACACTTCCGTATATGTGATGTTTTCATTCTGATACGTGTTCTTGTATCAAGAGTATGCTTACCCTGCCATGGGGCAATCGGCAATCTCCACAACTGTGAGACCATCAAATAGACTGCAAGACCTTGAAGTATCCTCAACGTTCCAAGTATCAGACCACCCAAGCGTAAGCCCACTAATCTCTTAATGGTAACAGGAAGAGTGCAACACACATTGATTCAAAGTGTCCCTGTATAAGTTCGCAATTAAAGAGCATAGCCCGCTGGGCTTATAGTCGAGATACAGTTAAATTCTGTAGAGAATATTGATAATCTGCCAGATGAAACAATTTAATGAAGTCTTTGGCTTGGCTCATGCAGAGAGAAGAGTTACTGCTAGGTACAAGTACATACAGTGACATGCCAAATTATCGACTGTGGTTTTCTTGTAAAATGTTCTCTTTTTGGTATAATTAAACAATTTAATCGATCCACCCTGCTAAGCACAAAGCACAATGACTACTGTTAATGTTAACCTCATTCCCAGGCTCTCAGGTTTGCTACTGGCACTTTTCATTATTGGATTTAACTACTTAATTATGCATGGACAGACCTTGATATTGTTTCAGTGGTATAAATGAGTGCAGCTTTCTCTTATAAAAACTGCCCTAACAGGAGAGGTGAGGTCATATAATGCTGTGCCATAATCCCCACAGGCCACGCCTCCAGGTAGTACTGTGCAATGGGACTGAACGGCTTCCAGGCTGAAATTGCAGCCAATGGTGAACAGTGAAAAACTAACAACATTCAGATGAGCTACAAGTTTAGTGTAGAGAGTAAGAACATATGCAAGTCGGGTGGGTGTCCTCATTGTAGCTACGGGCAGTGAAAAGAATTGCTTTAGTTTTATGCATGCTGAGTACCATGAAGCGCACACTGCAGCTTTTCCTCAGCCCATGAGTGAGATATCAACAAAATCATGCGTATAATTTCTGATGACAATCTGGAGCATGGGTTGAGTGAGTAGGTCCATGTATGGAATAGAGAGTTTTCACGTGACGTCACATCCTGCATGACGACCGTGTCATTTTCCGTTTATGTCCGTTTTTGCCCACCATGCGTGGGCGATAAATGGAAGCTAGAATAGTACGTTATACAGCGATTTCAGAATCAACAGCCGCTTGGAACTTACGCGTTCGGCGCCTCAACTATCGCTGTGAATCAGTTTTCAGACGGTACAAATTGAGTGAATCTGCCATCTATACTGTCAGTACGAGAGCTACTTCCTGTCCTTATGCGCATCATGCCGCTATTTGCTGCCCACCAAAATGGCGCCCTAGCAACAGTCGTTAGATGCAAATGACATAAGATGATGTCAATGAAAACGCTCTATAGGGTGTATGTTTATGAGCTTCAGGAAGCCCTCGCTTCTAGAAGGCCCCACACACTATTGCCTCAAAGTCAGTTCTGGGTGTGTTTCTACTAATATACTGAAATGGTTGACTTCACCATTTCATAAAACTGGAATGCAAGTTAGACATTAACATGAGCCCATTTGATAAGTCCAACCTCCACTTTGAGCAATGCAGTGCGAGGATAGAGCCCATGGACTCCTGGCAGCTACAATAGTGGTCTTGGTAGCTAGGTTATAAGCTCTATACAAGTTTCATGGCGAGCTTAGATGAGGTATAGATACGGATGAGCTGCGGCGCGTATACGGTGTAAAGCGACCGCATAAATTCTATTTGAAGCACACCAAAACATTGTGTTCCAGCTGCCTTTTTCACTACATCCCAAACTTTAAAATGCTAGATGACTACATACATACCACACGTATTATATATATCATGTTGTCTACACCAAGAAATTAGTCAATATATTAGAAACAAGTGCATATATCAAAAAATACAACTTACTCCCTTGTGAAGTGCGGGAACAACCACTTCTGTAGTTCAACCAGATCCTCTTCAGCTTAGCTACAATCAGGTTCTCCTTTAGAAATGGAAATCTGAGAGAATACTCTAGCTTTCTCTTGTTCAAAAATGACTTAAAATTTTCTTCCGCAGCCGCCATTTTCCGTATGAGAACAAAAGGGTTAAATGGAAAAATTCCCTTAATTAAAATTTCCGCCCCCGACTTAAACCACAGGCGCGAGAACCCCGCTAAGTGCCTAGGTCGCGTATATAAAAATTGTATTTGCCCAAGCGATAAAAAACATTGAATGCAGTGCTGTGCAGTGTGGACATTTTAGTGTTGGTATCCCTTAGCTTTTTGAGCTATAGCTGGCTATAGCAAGACGTGGGCTGGACCTCGTCTGTTGTGCGAGCTGGATCTCGACTTTCTGCTTGATCGCGCCAGTGGATCTGGTCGCTACATGCGTGCAACTGACTGCTGTGCAGCAGAAAGCCACAAACTCATCCGTCAACTTTAAAACAGCCCTCAACTTGCAGTGCAAGAACCTATTGGACTGGAACCAACGCTGGTCGTATCTACACCTCATCACAGATATTTCACAGAAAAACAAGTCAAAGACTTTCGGATAGTCTTTAAACCTTCACAGAGGTCTCAAACTTACAGGATCCCTCCAATCTTAATATACATTCGCCTAGGTTTAGTAACTTGAACATTGTAAGTGTGTTTGTGCTGCTGTTATTGTGAATCATAGAAGATGGCCGTTGCAATGTGCACCCCGTCGCCCGCAAGCTGCATTCCGCCCCAAGTGTGCCCCATGAACGAGCGGTTCTACAAATTCGGGACTCCAAGCCCCCCAAGTGTTCCGCAACAATCACCTTTGTCTCCGGAGTACCAGCAGTGCTATTCTCCGCTAGAGGACAGTGGATTCCACTCCGATGAAGAGATCCAAAAGGTTAGCATCCCGTAGAAAAGTTGTTTATGCTTTTTGGACGAAGCGTCGTGATTGTGAATATTCATTGACAAACCACTACATTCATAAATGTAACTGCAAAAACTTTCGCACAGTCTATAATTGAATTTCGGCATTATGCATTGTCTGCACTAGCGCCGTCCATGTATTCCCCTTAGTCCCACACTCCATTATCAGGGCACAGCTTAGCTTGCTGATAGCATGTTTTCATCCAATATTTTTAAAACAAAGTACAAATTTAGGAAGGTTGTTTTCAATGTAATAACCTTACAACTATTGCACTCAATTTAATAAGTCTCTTTTCTTCCCCCTCATTTCACTACAGACTCGAAACGAGATGACCTGTTATCTCGGTGGTCAGAGTGATGACAACTCGAGCAACGCCTCGGACATTGACGACATCCTGCGAGAGATTGAAATCTCTGAAGATATGAACGGACTAAATCAAGTGAAATCCGAGCTTAGCCCGAGCCCGAAATCTGTCGAGGAGCCACCTCAGCCGCCACATCAGCCTGTTGAGGTGAAGACTGAGCTGAATACGACCTGCAGCATGGTGACAAGTCCAACCATTGTTCTGCCCCTGCGGCACTATCCGTACCCACCACCTAGCTATGCCCACTCCAGATCGGTCGAGTCTGTCGAGGGAAAGGCAGTCACCCAGGCCCTTGTAGTCTCTTCCCCAAGTCACCTGCCCGAATTTGCAGGCCTGCCTTCACCACCGTATAGCCATGCTGCGAGCAATACCGCAACAACTGTCAACATCAATCTCAACGTAAACGCTCAAGCGTACACCTACCAGACTACCAACAACGTCTACCCATCCTCGATGCCGCTGCACCATTACCCGATGACTCCCCCCAACTCCAACCCACCTTCCCCCATGAAGGATCAACCCTACCCACAGCTTCTGGCGCCGGCATTCACCGCCACACCGTACAACCCCTACGAGCTAGTAAATGCCGTCTACTACTACGCAAAACCCCCACAGCGCAACAAGAGGGTCCACCGCTGCACCTACCCAGGGTGCAACAAAGTCTACACCAAGAGCTCCCACCTCAAGGCTCATCAGAGAACGCACACCGGTGAAAAGCCCTACAAGTGCAACTGGGAAGGCTGCAACTGGAAGTTTGCGAGATCTGACGAACTCACCCGGCACATGAGGAAACACACGGGGGTCAAGCCATTTAAGTGTCCCCATTGCGAGAGAGCATTCGCCCGGTCTGACCACTTAGCACTGCATCTGAAACGACATCAGTGAAAAGAACACCACCATTCCACAGGCGGACACCTAAGCAGCCATCTATCCTTAAGACACTTGCATTATGCACTCATTTTCTCTGGCCCTTGAATCACGCAGCTAGGGTATGCTTCCGGCTTCCCTTGTTCATACAGTGTTTTTGTTGTATAGCCTGTTAACACGTCGACCATGTCACTTACAGCCAAGCTGCAACTTTAGTAAACATGTCATCTTCACATTGTGTAGAGTCCTAACCATTCCATTCTCTCTCCTTCTTTTACTCTCCATGTTACCTAGAGCTCTTCTATCTGATACTTGCCTCTTCACATCCACTTTGGAGTCTGCTACTTCACTCCATCACCTGTAGTTTTATTTTATCCCTGTATCTATCACCAATCCAGTTTGTTGTTACCTGTATGTTCACTAGACCTTTATTTTATAGCTTTACCCTTTTACACCAAACATACAATCTGTGATTGTATCATTGGCCTGACCTGCTGGAGCAGTTGCCAACCAATCAGTATTAAACATTATCCCCATGATCCCCAATGAAAAATAAACATTTGAAAAACATCTCAAAACTTGTTAACAGTATCAATACCTCCTGTATGCATGTGGCTATGTAGTTGCAATGATTAATATGGGAGATTGAAAAAGTTATAAAGGCTATAATCCCACTTGCCTTGTGTCATGCAGCTTAAATGTAAGACAGCAAACATGCATAAACCATAACTATGAGTTGCAGCTACCTGCATGAAACAAGACAAGTGAGGTAGCCTTTATAACTTCTTCAAATTCGTGAATGTAAGACAGCAAGCATGCGTAAATACATAAAATTTGAAAGGCAGAAGGGTAGTAATTTACAGTTGATCCATGACCTATACATGTATAGCCAGCAAAGCAGATTGATATCATGATTGGGTTTGAATGTTACAGTAATACCTGTATGATGCAATAGCACCATGCACACGAGAATGTGGCCAGAAGAAAATGTGAGTGCATTGATCCAGTGTCTTCTTGGCAGCACAGCCAAGCCTTTGGTTGTCTGTTCTCACAAACCCAAACACCGCCTCTTCACAAAAACCCAATTATCCAATGAAAAGCTACATTTCAATAGGCTGAAAAACAATACTCATTCAACTCCTAGCTGACATCTAAAACCGGGCTTGGTTTCTCTCCACTATATAATATCTGGTTTGAATAGATCAAATCCTGGCAGTGAAGCCATAAGCTTGCGAGCTCCCTACACCTGTGCCGTATCACTTTTCTGGCTCTCCCGATACTGGTGCCACATTACTCACAGTGAACTTAATATGAACACATGCGAAGCTCTATATTCAAACACTCTTGTGGGAGTTGAATGCCCACAGCAACATTTCATGACTTTAGTCCCAGCATTCAAGTGCTTAAGTACATCACTGTATACATTTGCTATCAAAACTGCAGCTGTACATGTTACATGGATTGACAGGTGTACAACGCTATAGTAATATCATTATCAAAAATTACAATATTCAAAAATTACTTGGACAAGTGATACAATTTTCCTCATGTATGCAATAAATTCAGGGATAAAATAAAATACTAAAAACACTATGATTGTTAATTGGATTAGCCAAAAAAAAATACCAGTATCTGAAAAAAATGGGTGTTGACTCAACAACAAGTGTAATTAGATTGCCAAAACTAGAAAACTAGCAAAAGATATTAAAGTTGACATGAACCTACTGTAAGCCTACTGTGGCTCCGCTAGCACAGTACTTGGCTGGGACACCATGGCGTTTGTCACGTGGAGGCCATCAGCAGCACTGCCAGACAGACCAATGCCATGCATGTCCTTGTGTTTTAGAACGTGCAGGCCGAGGTGATCGGAGCGCGAGAAAGGCTTGCCACAAATATTGCAGTGAAACGGTTTCTCACCTATTACAATGTAAGAGTGTGTATGTTGTATGTGTGTGAAAGAGAGAGACTGTATAAGCTTAGCATTTCTGCCAGAGTACGCTAAAGAATCGTGTTTTACAAAGCTAAATGAAATTCAGATGACACTAACTGACCTGTGTGTCTGCGATAGTGCCTAGTAAGTTCATCGGATCTCCGAAATGCCCAGTTGCACCCGTCCCATGGGCACTGAAATGGCTTCTCTCCCGTGTGCACCCTCTTATGAGCCTTGAGGTGTGAGCTCTTGGTATACATCTTGTGGCAGTTGGGATGGTCACAGCAGTACATCTTCTTGAACTTTGAACCAATCTGTACTGTCTGGATCCTGTAAAAAGACATCACCATTACGATAACAAACCAGTCTTCACATAGAGAAAGGGAGCAGGGGGATAGGAGGGGGAAGGGGGGAGGGGGGGGGAGGGAGGGGAGGGAGGCTATACTGTGTACATGTTTCCTTTCTGATCTCTCCACCTGACAGTGTACTGTTACTAACTAACTAGCATCACTATGCCTTTTATGTACACGCACAGGATATGATGTGTTGGAAACACAGCAACAATGGAAGTCAGTGTTTTCAAAAAACTGTTTAAACACGTGTGAAGAAACAGGAAATGAAAGCACCAAAGTTAGACAGCAAGGTAATTCGGAAATCCTCACTCGACTCTCTGAAAGGTACCAATATGGACCTCACAAACCCAACAACTGGTAGGGGCTCTGTTGGGTGAGCTGGTTCTGCTTATCGCAGGATTCAGGAAAGAGAAGAAGCAAGCCAATTTAAATGTATGGTTTCCACACTAATGAAGGCATTATAATGGCACAGGAGTATCAGCGCTCAAGGGATGCTTGCACACACCACGTTACTATGAATCAAAACGCTGCTTCAGAGAGATTCGGTGCCACTACGAACTGAGGTGGTGAAATTATCACTACCTAACCACCCATCTACGTATATGTAGGTAGCTAAGAGCTTTGTATTATTAACCTGGGATACCAGGCCCAAAGCAAGCTACGTTTGGGTGGTTAGGCTAACTTTCAGTAGCGTAACTGGAGGAACTAAGTGTAATACATATGTACGAGCTTTTGGCGCTTTTGACAGGTGGGCACTTTAGCTAAAGCTGCGTAAGGCGGCCATTGTGGCAATGGCGCTTGTTAGAGGTGGACTCTCTGAGCTTACATAGCTCCCCTGACTGGCTATAAAAGCTGCAGTAGTACTTACACCGTTGACCACACACCTATCGACGCAGGCGGAGTCTGTTAGTTCCAGACAGACATTGGACTGTCCTGATCGCCATATATTGTATTCTTCCTATAGTATCCAGGGCCAGAGTTACCGGTCAGGCTGGTTAGCTAGGCTATGGCCTGACCTCTTTTTGGCCGGCAATGGTCTTGTAATTGGCATGGTTCTGTTTGAGCGCACAAAAATTCAGATACTGCTTGGTTCCTCTTGCTAAGAGCAGGCTATGAAAGTAGAATGCAGTTAAAATATACGAAGATGCTAAGAGAGTGCTTCCTAATAGCTGAAAATCACACAGACAAAATATTTTTCATGCTTAATTTGCACGTGCTTCATAGCCTCTGCAGAGGCGCAATGTACTTCCGGGCGCAGTCTTTGGCAGTGTACTAGCTAACAAACACCTGGGAACACGTCCCTCTAATAAGAACAGCTCGTCTTGCCATAAAAGTGGAGCATCCGACTTGTACTTCTCTTACTAGCCAAGTCGCATACCAACAAGTATATACTGTGCACCTGGTCCATGCACTAAGATTGGCAGCTGGCAGCACATGTGCACATCACGTGCTAGGATTGGCAGCTGCAAAGGCCGGCTGCACATGTGCACATCACTGACAGTACTTGTCCCTAAGGCAATAGTAACATGCTGCCAATCTAATTTAGAACCATTATCTACAAGGCTGAGGTACATGTAGCTGCCTTTTAGCGTCCTTAATGTGGTTACACTCATGTAGTAAGCAGAGGCATTGAGACTCCATGCAGTTTAGAATTCCCCATTGATTTCGGTATTTCATCAGTGCTGACCACAAAATTGCAGAAATTAAGATGACAAATTTTCAGTGGAAGTAGTCATAAGGATCGGTTTCAGAGCGTCATTTAATGATTATTACGTACGAGTGTATGTAGATCCAGTAAAGTACAGAGGGTAAAAGTTCCCGTTCTATGCCTTCCTTCATTTCATCTGTACCTCATAAGTGATATCACGCTCCTGAATTCAGCTTTTAGTCCAATTGTCAGAGCAATGACTGAACCAGGAAGGCAAATTGGAGCTAATTTCTAGAATTATAATAACTACAGCAACTATTTGTCCCCTAGGACCACATGTACAGCTGCCTTTGACCACTGGAAACGGGACTGTGTTCAGAGTTGCAAAAAGACTTTTAGCTGATACCTCAAAGTCTAAAGGCACACAGGTGGACAAAAGGCTGTGAACAATGTTGACTATGAATATCTACCCAGGGTGAGACCAGGTGAGTGTCTGTGTGTCTGCATGCATGTGTGTGTGAAGTGTGTGAGCACATGTGTGTATGTGTTTAATGAGGCTAATGATTACGGTTATTGGCTAATGCCAAAAAAATTGGTGCGCATCCATCCAGTTATTTGTGCAGTGGCAAGTAGCTTGATTGGTCAAAAAATAGGTTTCCGGTTATCTTCCGAGAATAGTTTAGCAAATTAAGATTACATTTTATGACATCACCTACTTCATAGCTGAGCCCATCTGGTTCATTTGGAATGGTAACTGGACTGACAACTATTTCACAGTTATATCAACAATGCATAAACGCACGTGGACTGGACTGTAGACACATCCACTGTGTTTTCCAAAGGCAAATTGGAATGCCAGCCACAGTCTCGTGTCAAACAGTTTTGACTTTCTGGGTACAAAATTTGAGAAAATTGAACAATGACTCTGCACATCCTTTTTGTCAGGCCCAGAGTTCACAGAGCTTCTAAAGTCCCCTAACTTCATTTTACCCCCCTGCAAAGAAAACTTCAAAAGCCCCCTGCATGGCCTCTGTGTGTAACTGTAGCTGCGAGTGTTGCACTGTCAGAAGGAGTGCTTGCAAGCAAGGCCTGAGAGTGGACACTCAAGAGAGACGTGCTAATGATTTTATGGTTTTTCTGTTTAAGTTTCTCCTTTCCATTTAGGTCAACTCCACCCACACCTTTCGTGATTTTTCCCTTCATTTCTGAGCCCTTTAAATTTTGCACACCCACAATAAATCATTGTGTTACTGAAGCACTTCAATAGCCACACTTCGACACCTAGGTCCCCATGAATGGGATGCATAATTTAAATGACAGGGGTTCATTTAGGAAAAACCCCAAGGGGGGGGGGCAAAAGCATGCTGGAAGACATTTTGGGGGGCGTGCATATAGTGAACAATAATCAATTTTGAAGAGTTGAAATCCCAAGGGGGGGGGACACAAATTTTCCGGGGGGGGGGGATGACCCCCCTAAATGAAGCCCTGATAAATGTCCAAGATTAATTGTTTTTATACTCAGAAAGGGCTATATACAAGCTTTTTCCCCCGGGGGTGGGGTCAGTCATCAATGCATACACTTTAGTCCCATGACCAGTCCTAGGCTCGCCCCCTCACAGAATGTTTTGCATGAAGGTGAGCCTATAGGTCTGCTCACGAAAATATATGGACTTTTCTGGCACAGGGTGTTGGGGGGAAAGCGTATACTTGCCAGAAAGGATGTATGTCAGTCCACACCTTTCCCCACTGAGCAATTTCACGCACTATGGATACATACAGTACACAGAAGACTGTCGTCCCTGATCTAATTGAGTCTCATTACAGGGGACTTCCTGCTAAGCCACATTTTAAAGCAGTAAACCACATTGTTAACCACATTAGCATACAGAAGCTGTGAAGATGTTTTCGCATGGAAGCCGTCGCGATGAATGCACTTGTAGCTCGGTCCACAGCTGCAATTCTAAAACTTCCTTCAAGGCTTGTGCAATTTCTATACACACAGTGACAATAGTATGTGAGCTATAAAAGTTACGTAACAAAACTGGGTATGGCCATTTTTACTTTTGCTATAAGAAAGATCAGGGAGTGGGTTTATACCCTGGGGGCAATTCTCATTGTAAACAACAATAGCCAGGGGGCACAGTGATATAATTTACCTGGGGGGATACTATGACTGAAGCATGTGTGTAAGTGGCTCTCGAAGTCTGCCCACTCTATGCTACTATATAAGGAGCACACTCTGTGGCAGTGATAGACTAAATGACCACAGGCTGGGAAAATATTAATCCACAATGCAATTTCGCACAAAAATTTTGTGTAAACATTCTCTAGCCAGAGCAGGGGGGGGACTTTTTCTGGTCGTCATTCCCTGGAATATCGAATCCTTGGCAGCATTTCGTGCATGACACGGTGGAGTGCAACTCACACACTCAGGCATGGCTCCTGTACCGCAGTGAGCATGGATGTACATATATGGGGGTGTGCTTGCGCATGCTTGCAGCCGAACAGGAACATAAGAATCTTTAGTTGAGGGACAAGTTGTTTCTCCCTCTCGAAGTCGTTCTCTTTCGAGACCATTCAACATTCAATACTGTCACGTGTCGTGAGCAATATAGAGCCATAGAGCTCTATTATTCAAAACACTTTACAGCTATTTCTCCTTGTATTGATACTAATATCCACTTATAAGCCTCGACGCTCGCATGGAATCATCATATTAGGACTTTATAGATGAAGAGGGCTTACACAAGTCTGGAGACAGGCTTACTCAGATTAGGTTTACAAATACTTACTTGGAAAATTGCTTGTAGAAGTAACTAATTCAAGAATGGCCTTTATTCTCAAGGGCAGGCTCACACTCAGGGGTGGGCTTATGCTTAAGGGGTGGGGCTTATCTTTAGGGTGGGCTTATGCTTAGAGGTGGACATAATTAGGAATGGGCTGATACTTCAGGCAGGATCTCCTTTGGTTCTCAGTATTCATATCCATCAGGTACCAACCACAGAGAGAACCTGATCGATATGAATGCGCTTATAACTCAAGCATGGGCTCACAGGTGGGCTCATACTAGGGTGGGCTCATACTCAGTGGTGGGCTTATGCTTAGAGGTGGACTTACTCAGGGGTGGGCTTATACTCAGTGGTGGGCTTACACTTAGAGGTGGACTTATCAGGGGTGGGCTTATACTCAGTGGTGGGCTTACACTTAGAGGTGGACTTATCAGGGGTGGGCTTATACTCAGTGGTGGGCTTACACTTAGAGGTGGACTTATCAGGGGTGGGCTTATACTCAGTGGTGGGCTTACACTTAGAGGTGGACTTATCAGGGGTGGGCTTATACTCAGTGGTGGGCTTACAATTACAGGTGGACTTACTCGGGGGGTGGGCGTATACTCAAAGATGAGTTCCTACTCAAGGGTGGGCTCACGCTCAAAGATGGGCTCAAGGGTGTGCTCATACCTACTCTGAGGTGACTCACACTCAAGGGGCAGCTTATTGAACAGGTCACTTACTTTGGCGAAGTGCTTGAAGAAGTGATCACATTGCATTTCATAGGGGTGCTATCACCAGGTCTGGAAGAAAATAACACACATACAACAGTGTGCAAGCTTATTCCACAGTGCTTGTGCACGCACACAGATACATGCATGCCCATCCACACACACACACTCACACACACACACACACACACACACACACACACACACACACACACACACACACACACACACACACACACACACACACACACACACACACACACATTTAACACAGCATAATAATATAGCCTGCGGCACTTGTCAGAATGCATTCCCACCTGCAAGTACACTCACTTCCCATTGATTCAAGGAAATAGAGTAATGATGTACACACAATGTCATGCAGACAGCCTTTCAGTGGGTGTTCTTAGCACAACATTGTGGTCTGGGCCTCTTTTGCTTACGCTAATTCAGACTCCCAGCCGCCAGGGGTTGTTTTGATGCCCAGGGCTGCCCTGGGATGTACCTGCATGCCAAGCTATGTACGATGCATCTCTGTGCAAGTCATAGTATATACCCTAGTAGCAGCTGCATTGCCACTCAGTGAAGGTCTGGGGTCTACCTGTATGCATATACCTAGCTAGGTATGATGCAGCTCTGTTCAAGTCATGATAATGGTCGGTTTTGATGCCAAGGGAAGCTCTGTATGTGCATGCCAAGCTGAGCATGATTTTCAAGTCATAGTATACCCTAGTAGCAGCTTTGTTGATGCTCAAGGAAGCTCTGGGCCGGGGTTCGCCTAGCCTCGTACCCAGGCCACCCCTCGCAACTTTTTACAGCGTTTTTTCCACGGCTACAACAAAACTCCGAGGGGAGGCCTGTGCATGAGGCTAAGGGTTGCCCTACGTATGTGCAGGTAGCATGTGCTGGCCAAGTCATACGTATATGATATACACTATGCACCTCTTCGTTAGTGACTATGCATACTCTATCCTAACTGCTACTGAGCCCATGAGGGCTTACACATACTATATGATTTGCCTGTATATATAACATAGTGCCACCAGCTTGCTGCGTATAGCCTTGTTCAAACGTTTCAACTCTCCAGATTTTTTCGTATTGTGCATTAAGCTAACAGCAATTACTACAAGTCATAATTTATTATAATACCGCCACTTTAATAGACCTTTATCCATTGGGAGGTAAAAGTAGGCACTAAATGGAGAAAATACAAGAAAACATGTGTTTTGATGTAGTTTTCTTACATGAAAACATAAGAACATGCTTGTTTTCTTGTCATTTTGTAGGATTCCAGCACTTTTACCCCCCATTACATCATAACGGATAAAGGTCTATTCACTCATATTCCTGTCAGTTGTCTGTCTACCTACTTGCTGAAAGGTAGGAGCCTGAAGAAAGCTCCGTAGGTGTATTTTTCCGCTTGAGACAAATTTTCACTATATTCACGATTGAATCCCTGACCATAAAATTAGTACTCGTGAATTACAGCATTACGTATGTACGTGTGACCCTCAAACGTGAATCTAAAATTCTGCAAAAAATTCAGCTGCGTGCCTCGGATAGGATTTTGTAAAAATTTAGCTCCGCAAAAAAATTATGCCTATGGTATGTGGACGAATCATAGGACCGGTTCTGAATGTTTCTGAAATATGTATATATCACTGGAGGCATATGTGCACAGCTACTTCTAATATCAATTGCTTTAGGTGTACATAGTAAATTGATACATCACATCAGAACACACACATGCACACACACACACCCCAGATACACACACCACACACACACACACACACACAGACACACATCCTTTGTGCCATAGCCTGCTTGGCAATTCCGCATACCTTTACGAAGCCACACTGTGAGAAGCCATAACCTCACCTCACTAATGGCTCCACAATTTTGGAAACCCCAGAAGTGGAGCCATTAGCAACTGCTAGTCCCCTAGATTTTGGGCTCCTAAATTCTAATCTAGTTTTCCTTTCCTACAACATATACCCATAACATGTACTGGCTATTACAGGCTACTACACAACATTGGTCTCGAGTATACGCCCACGGGCCAAACGAATGCGGTGGGCTTATAGGTATAACAAAAGGTGACATGGGCTGACAGTTGGGACTTTCAATACATTGTGTGTACACAAGGCATGTGTGTGGTATAATCATAGTCATATATTGAGTGTGTACGGAATAAGCATGGTGATGCACTGTGACATCACTATACTAATTAGCTGACACTAATTAGCTGACAGATGCATGGTTCAAAGGTGAAATTCCTGCGTCTAGGCCATGTGCCAAACATCAACCACTGATGAGACACTTGTGAGCTTAAAATAACATCGTTAATTTGGCTAACTCATTAGCATAACTTCGTTAGGGGTTGTTAATGTTAGAACCCATTCACTTGAATTAATTACCATTCCAGTCGCTACTGATTTGGAAGAAGAGGTATTGAGGTGTGTTCCACTGGCTGAGACGGGCCATGTCATGCTGCAAGTTAGCCAACACTTAAATTAATGAACTATTTAATGCAGCATATTAGCTATATATCACATTATCGATATAGGCAAACCCAATCACGAAGGCATTGCTTGTTACACATTTAGAGGTGTATGTTGTATGGTGCTCTCATGCTCGCTAGAACAACAGCCACTAACTACCGCAAAATTAGCCCTGACAGCTGCACTCAGAGGATACGAGGAAGGTGGAAATTGAGACGTGTTTGTCCAGAACTGCAAGGTGTACTCTCAATAGGATTGGTGGCAACAAAAACACCAGCAAAGGGGGAATCTTTGGAGGGCTTCACCGATTGGTCCACCCGGATGAGAAACAGAGTTAATTTGACAGATGGCCATTCAAAACAATGTCTAGGTAAACAGAACAGCACAGACTTCAAACGCACCAAATCATGGGAGACACGTGTGAGGAAAAGAACAGTACACAGGTGTGTGTGCATGGCAGAATACCCCTACCAGCAGGTGTTTTTTTTTTAAACGAGGTCAACAAACAAATAAATTCCTCAGGCTTCAGCTATTGTTCCACCCAGAGTTACGAAGGACAAAGGATTTGGTATCTTAGAGCGTGATGAAATGGCTTCTCTTCCAAATGCCCGACAATGTCTGTCTGCCATCTGTATTGTTTTCTCTTTCATACAGTTGCCAATGTACACCTGGTCCGGGTCGCCAAGTGCTTCCTTTCCTCACCTCAAGGAGGGGCAGCGTGTGTTGCTTTGGGAGGCTGAAACAACCATACTTTTCTTTAGGACTACAGGGAAACTAAATGAAGCGATCATGAACAAAAACACCAGTACACAAATACTATTATAGTGGCTTTAAAAATTGAATTTTATACAGAAAAGGAGTAGCAAGGGCCAGTCTTGGTACGCAGTATTCAGACTACGCAACTAGGCAACTAGATGCTCTCAAGGAAAAGGGAAAATTGTACAACTTGTAAATACTAATCACTACTGGAAATAGCAATTACTGTAACTACATTTCTTAGCTTCTTCCATGAAATAGCCGCTACATGCCCACACACTGATGTCATCACTAGATATAAACAGCAGGAGCACATATTCACTAGGGATTACAATATATACCAGCAAATGCTCCAACTGACCAAAGAAAATAAATACGTAACTCGCAAAAGTTCATGATCTTTGGCCTAAGAGGTTTCTTGGGGTAATTACATACTTTCAGTAGGTGTACTACAGACTTAATAGGTCACTAGGTAGGTGTATGCTATAGCTGCATGTTCCTTATAAATCCAATTGTCATCCAAATACACTATGAGTGTGATTTTATATTTTAAGCATCCTTTCCTGTCTGGGTATGTACATGTACCATTATAGTAGACATGAATGCTATTATAGTAGACCATAGGAGGGGCAAACATGCTGCAAGTGCAAGCAAACGAGCATGTTTTTATGTTTTTCACACAAGAAACTACATCAAAACATAATATTTACTCCCTTAAATTTAAGTGTGCTCACTTTTACTCTCCATTAGTAAAAGGTTTTTTTAGCTACATCTCATGCTAATAATCTGGGACACTACAGTTGGTACTAGCAGTTAACTGAAGCAGTGGCAAACTATGCAAGGCTCTAGTGAGGGAATGATGACTTAGTCTAATACAGCAGAAGCCTGTGAGCGCAGTGAACGAAACGTGAAGTGATGATTGTTACATTCCCTGTCGCTCATCTAACCCTCCCACATGGCACAGAGCAGCTGTGGGAGAGGATAACCGAATTTGTGGCATTTTGCTGCTTGAGAAACTATACACAAATCGAATTGCTGGCTAACTGGGCTGGAATGCGATCCGCCATGATTCCGTCCTTTGTTATATTAGCAACCACAGTCGTCACATTCCATACACATGGTCATTATGTCTTGAAGAAATACAAAATGAATACTCTTGTGGATTGTCCTCACCATACACTTTAAACTGTGGTTTCATGCACGTATCCATGTCTCTAAGGATTACTGGGTAATATTACACTTCAAACAGCTGTACAGAATGGGTTACCTTATGGCGATAGTAACTTACTGCTAGCAGCCTACGGTGTTAAGCCTAGGGACACTGTCTATGAGGCTCCACCCACATTACATGTAATGGAGATTGTATAGTAGTTCACAGCGTCCCTGCAACATACAATTTACGGAACATCAATAGTGTGAGCCAATTAGTGAAGAGAGTGTAATTTGATTGGTTGACACTGTTGGCGCTCTGGTAACCAAGAATACTGTAAATAGGGAATCTTACTAACGCCCTGAGGCTATACAATGACATCCACATACCTCGAGGCTATACGATGACATGTATGTAGTACCTACAATTGCTCCAGTTACTACCTTGGGAATTAAAACAGGACACATACACATTATGAGAGCCCACCCCCACAATTCTGGGGGGTCTAGCTATAAGGTACCTACACATGATATGACATTTCTTGCACATACTGGGTCATGTATACGTGCCTATGTACAATATGTAAGTATGTAGGTAGGTACATATGTACGTACATATGTACACAATACATATATACATACATGCTCCCAATACATACATATATACATACATACATACATACATACAACATACATACATACATACATATATACTTGCATACATGCGTATATACGTATATACGTACATATGTACACACATACATATGTGCATACATACATACATATTATATACATACCTACATACATACATATATACATACCTATACATACATACGTACATAGATATATATACATACATACTTGCATACATACATACATATATACGTACGTACATACGTACCAACATACATACATACGCATGTATATACATACCTACATACATACATACATACATATATAATACATACTTGCATACATAAATACGCATATATGTGCGTACTTACATGTGTATATACATACATACATACATACATACATACATACATACTTGCACTACATAGCTATGAAGCATGTGTACATGTCCCAAAAATAGATACCTAGCGTATCTGTTACTACAACAGTGATGAGGTCCATAGTAGCAATACGTCATGCCTCATTTTCAAGGTACATTAACTTCCATTCCAGAACGTTTACAATCAGTGGTGGCATTTCAACATATGTTGCAGGACTGCTGACCAATACGCCCGCCTTCCATAAATAGAAAGAGGGTTTACTTTTATCAGGGAATGCCTAACCACAGTTATGCAGAATACTCTGTAAGTCTTACATATGCAGCTGTCTTCATTTCATATGGCAGGTCTAGGTCAACCACTTTCAGTTCGGAGCCCAGCCAATGGCCCATTGGGTGTTTCCAACAGCTTAATGACAACAACTCTTCAACTTTCATAATTTTCAGTGGGGACTAATTTTTTTAAGTGATGCCTTCCCCCTATATGTCAGTATACTTGGCAGTGTGTCTAGCACATACACTCCTTATGCAGTCAAATACCCATTATAAAAGTCAAATAGAGAAAACGAGGCCGGGTAGAGTCTAGAAATGAGCCAAAGGATCTGGAACAAGACTAATCAGCCTAATGAGATCAGGTAAAGTCTTGGAATAAGCCGAAAAATCTGGGAATGAGACCGACTAGCCTAACGGGACCAGGTAGAGTCTGGGAATGAACCGAAGGATCTGGGAATGAGGCAAAGGGTCTGGGAGTGATAAGACTAACTAGCCTATAAGTTTCTTTCACTTGAAACTGGCAACTCATTACATAAAATGCATGCCTCAATCACATGTGTATACTGTGAAACATTTCATACTTATATCCTCACCGCGAATCATGTATACTCCATTGAACACTGGTTGATTACTGGTGCGTAACAGGCCTGGGAAGACGTTCTGGAGCTTCTCGTTATTCCCAGAAATTAGTATGTCTATTATTCTAGATTATTCCCAATAAAAACAATACTTCCTGCAGCGGTATCCGATTTTGCACTGTCCACAATCAATGGCAGGGCGTCATGCACGCTAGGCGTTCCAACGGCACAAGAGATACTTGGAGTAATTACCTCCACTGGCAGAGCTACCGATGGCCCAGTGCCATGCTAGGTGTTTGATTGGGTCCACAGGTCAGGAAAGCACACGCTCGGCCTCATCACTGCACATGTGCGTTTAATGAATATATAACCCATTCTACACCCAGCGCTGTCCAGTTCCCATTCCTCTGCTCAGGCCCCAGTGTGTAACTGCTAAATCACATTACGGGTACAAAAGTTGTAATTATCGCTGCTTATCAAAATACAGTTGGTTGTGCAGTGCAAATGGGAGTTGACAGTAATAGCTGTGTAAACTGCCAGCCTTTGTTCCAGACAGCCACCTAATTAAGCACTTGAGAGCCACTGCCTCTTTGCTCCTTTCAGTGGACAACCAACTCTGTAAACCAGCAGCTAGCTGACGGCAAATCAGAGTCTAAACATGCCAGGATATTATCAAGTCAAGTTCTCATTCCTATGACATGTGACAACTCCTGACAGGTGGAGGGGTACGTAGCTACCTATTAATATCATAACTTGATAGCTGCTTCATTCTCAAGGGAATCATATCCAGCTGTACATTTTACTCCCTCAAACAGTCGCTAATCACATGGAACATGACATTAATTGAGCAGAATACCCTCAAAGGAAACCTCATTAACAATACAAATCTGATCCGAGGGAGGTGTGCACGAAGTTCAAAACTTAGAGGGAGTGATAATATAGTCTTGTCCCCACGCGCACATGTGCACATTTCACCTCAGTTAGCTGAGGGGCTGGTACACTTTCTCAAGTGTGTGACACATAGGGTAGAATTAAGGATGACAGAAGCAGAATCTTCCACGGGTGAGGACATGCAGCTACAGTTCTCATGCAGGCAATGAAGAAAGGCAGCAGCTACTTTTCAGAGTCTATTTGTACCACAGACTAGAGCACTGAAATAATGTCACCAGCTAAGTTAGAGGAGTGCAACTGTCTTTCAATCGGTCCCTGCCCACTCATAATTAATCCAATGTACTAAGCTCTCCAGTAGCAATTAAGGTGTGAAACACACACAAGAGTCTAGCTGGGAATGCAGCTAGTAATCATTCACTGGGATATGGGATATAGAGGTACACAGTCACACTGTTGGCCAACTACACAGCTGTTGCTGGTCTGTTACCACCCCCACTGTTGCCAGGCTACGACATATTGTGTTGCATGGTCACATACTTAAATACCTTGACAACACCCATGCTGTAATACACGTACATCAATACTATGGGATTTTCAAATTACGAACATTGATTGAAAAAAAAAAAAGGACATAATTTTATGAATTCCATGATTAGCCAATGCTATGAGGTGTGACACCCACAGATGTTTAATTCTTTTCATTTCTTTGCATGAAACTATTCGGTTTAGACTACCTCGGACATATCATTCCATTAGGGAGCCCACTGCGGGTGCAACACGCTAATGGCAGTGGCTCTCAGTCCAACCCAAAGTCTGTGGACTTCATTCATTTTAATATGCTGTTTCGCGGGACTTTAACCTTTAATTATAATCATGAAAAGTTTCCCGCTAGCACAAAATAAGTAAACAACATGTAGGTAGAAGTATTATCAGCTACATCATCTGTTTACAGGCTATCATTGGGAGATATTGCTCAGGGGAGGAATAGGTAACATGTTTGTTTGTTGATAGTTAACAGAGCTGTACACAGTAAGTAGCTGGTTGCTTGACACTACTGTACTATACCAACAAATTAGTTGCAGACCCCCATACAGGGCAGCATGAGCCCTTGTAGGTAGTTACTAAGTAACAGAGCTGTATGAAGTACCATTTAAGTAGTTAGTATTACTGGTTGCTTGACACTACTGTACTATACCAACAAATTAGTTGCAGGGCTCATGCTGGCCTGTATGGGGTCTGCACCTAATATACATTAATTCTGTATCCAAGGGAGATCCAACCCCCTTAGTAGATATAGATTTCAAGGGGAGAGACAGTCAGTCTGGGAAACGGTAAAGACTATGGTCCTCACAGAGAGAGGAGACTTTGTTCCAAAAACATGCTAACTACTCAATTCTCCTTTTCTTTCATCTCTCAAGTAGAACATTCTTCTCCACAAAAGAGCCAAAGCTATTGAGAAGGTAAATTACAGTTGGCCAAACAAAGGGGAAGGTTTAGTCTGTTTCTACAGAGAAAAGAGGGTGTCTAACTACTTGGCAAACTGCACACTTCTCAGCCATTGTTAGGTGGGCTGGCCTCACCAGTGATCCTCTATCAACCACAGCTGCAAGCATGACCTTTTCATTGTGCGTGGCACAGACTTCTTCCCATCTCAAATATCACCTGTGTGATTATAAGTCCCACCGCTAGAGTCATTATATCTCTTGCAACAAGTGCTGCGGCCTGTCCCTGTGCAAACACTCTCACTGGAGCTCTATGATGTGTGCCAACTACACAGAGTGCAGGAAAAAATCATAACAGGAAGCAATCTAATCTATACTTCCAAAACACATAAGTGTGGGAACCAGGCTACTGGTTTCCAGTGACACTTAATAAAAAAATGAAATTTTTACAAGATGAACATGGAGTCTAGTCTCATCTCCAGGCTCTCTCCTTGAAAATGCTGGGAGAGCCTGGGGACAGGGCTAATGAACATGCCACAGTGGACTTGTAATCACAAAAGATGTTCTGATAAAGCTTCTCACAAACTACAACCTCTTGAAGGTGTAAAGGTAATTGCAAAAGTGGATAAATAAACAGCTCCTTCCCTGGGCTCTACTTTCAAATGTTGTTTTTTAAAATTTGCACTGTGTAAAAAAGGCTGGAAGTGGAGTTTCCCAAGGTTAGGCTAGTCTAAGAGGGGAGGGGGGAGACTTAGTTATTTGCTTGAACTCTGAATAGGAAGGGCTGTCCAAAGGAGATGGCCTCCTATGGCTGTGTTTGTGCAGGTGTACTATGACTTGTTTGTTTAGTGGCTGCCAGAGCCAAAAAGCCAAAGAAATTCTTTGAACCACTTCTGAGAGCTGTATAATAGAAGATCTCAAAGTTATTTTGGCTAAAGCAATTTGCCAACCTCTTACCTGTCTGGCCATGACAAATCAGTCAGGCAGCAGTGGACAAAGAACAGCTCCATTCCAATTCCAAGCAGATTCATCAGCCTTTAATTATTTTCACTATACACTCATACATCTCAAGTCCATTTAATACTTCCCGAGAATGAGGATAAGCTGGCTACATGAGTGACCAACCTGTAAGAATACACCCTAGAGATCATTCCTTAGCTGCTTTAGAACAAACCAGGGAGCCAGCCTTCTTGGCAGGACTGGAAAACACGAGGTCAAATGTGCGCATGCGCGAGATGACATCATGCATGTGCATGTGTTGTCAGAGGCCACCTCCCACATTATCCATGATTAATCATAGATAATGTTTAATGTACCAAGTAAAGACAAAGATTGGGAATGACTCTTGGACAAGTCTCATTCCCAGGCCATTTTGATGTGGCCTGGGAATGAGGTTACTAGGGGACCACTTCTGGAGAACATTTTCGGAAAACATAAGAAGGCACCCCTCTTGAGTATACTACTGGGCACACAGAGAGAGAGATAAGTGTATTACAATGCGTGCTTCTAAAGTCCTCACTCAGAAGACATTTTCTTGCATTGAGCAATATATCTTTATCCATTAAACTGAAAGAAACACTCACATATACTAAAAAAATGTCCTGGAAAACACATCATTAAATTCCAAATGGTCTTGCTGCAGCCTGACTAATAGTCAGAGACATGCATGCTACACAGGTTCCTAGTGTGTTTAATTACACAACTGTGATTCCGAGAACGAACTTGGCCGAGCCTGTCAGCCGAAGAGCAGCGTCAAAAGCATCTGCTGACCAAAACACCAAGAAAATGGACAAACAAAAGAGACTCAACACAAGTGCACGCACAAGCAAGGTGGAGCAACACCTCCACCTATTTATGGCAGGCAACTGAAAAGGCGGCAGGATTGTCTTACAGGCAACAGTTGTCCATCGATTCATCACGAGGTGATGATGGTTTTAACAGGTTATTGTTTTGTATGGCTGCACAGCTACCGTGCAAACCATGCACCAAATTCCTCCACATTTCTTCATTTGGCTGAGCTTGCCATAACATTAGCCGATCAAACACAAGCTAATGAAAACCTCCGTAACACAATGAGGTGTACATTTACCTGGAAAAGGTTTCTATTCCAGGTCAAATGAGAGTCAATATTCGCTACTAAAATACCACAAATATGTGTGCATTGAACACTACAGATATCTAACCGCATGAATTAAATTGGGAGTGCATTGAGCTGGCAATGCTGGCAAGGACTACATCACATAGCTACACAGTCAGCACAGAGACGACAAAATACAAGTATGGTTGTCATCTGTAGTGCCGTATAATAGTGTATAATATTACATCTTCTTCAAACTCTCACAGTAGCTGTTCCTCGAAGACGGCTACCCTTGCATTAGCGTGGCCATCGCTAATTGCTGCTTACAACATCATCTGCGGGTAGCTACAAACACCTCTACTTACCATAGGTATGTGGACAGTATACTAGTAAGCAAGCTTGCTTCCAGTCTTAACTCCCAGCCTTTTCCGCATGTGCAAAACAAGCTAGGAGTGGAGACTGGGAATGAGGCTAGACAGTAGACAATCAGGTACTGTAACAGTTATGTACATGAAGTAGCTGTATAAATCGATGCAAGAGCGCATAAGTCTTTAAGCACTCTTGCTCAATGGTGTATGTCTTCATGCGCATGTGTCTACTAGACGACTAGTGTCTGATGTGTCAGTGAGGCAAACACCAAAGCATACCTGCCTATCGCACACTTCCTCGTAATACTACCAATTTGCTATAAACCTGTACTCTATTACATAATTGCAGACACAAATGTCAGTTATGATACCATACCACAGATATCAGTGATATAATTACAGCAAAACACTGAACATTTCACTACAAGCACACACACAGTTTTAGCCCATAATAATTTCGCTGAGCAACCAAGTGCGTGTCTCCAAGAATACAGCTGTTTTCCAGGCCCAATGCACTTTCAGTTGCCTCAGCTGCTTATGAAGTACCCCAGAACAGAGAAAGCCCCTAGCGGCTTCCTACCTTATTTGGCTAATTTAGCAATAAAGTGAAGCCACAGGCTGGGAAAATAGAAACCCCACAGCACATTGGAATGTACAGTGCGTAATAATATTCAATAGTGTATGCAGCAAGTTGACCTAGAAGTCGACCTTTGTGGGAAATCTGGGGCCCAGCTGGCGAAGGAGGAAAGGCCCAGGAGTAGCAGTCAATTCTTTGTGTGTGATCACATATTGTACGGGAGGGTTAAAATTAAAATTACTGTGACGAAGAGTGTGCAATGCTTACCACATGTGAGCTACCATTCAATTGCCGTCACCTGATTTTAATCCTCCCACAACTACTGCTTCTTTCGTTGATTTGTTGGGCTGTGCATTTCCTCAAACCCAAAGGTGCCACTAAGTTTTGTATCTGGACAGCCACATCTAAGTGATTTTTTTTGTCACTGTTTGGATGACTACCAGCAACAGAGCTATGCATGGTCTGCTCAAGATTATTTCTGTAATCACATACTATATTAGTAACAATACATTTACCCCTATAGATAAGAGTGCGATTATTTCCATAATCGCACACTTTTTGTAATCGCACACTTATTTAGTTCAACAAAGGCTGTAACTATAGAAACTGTAATGATATGTGATTAACGTGGAATCACATGGATTCTCGTGCCATTTGGGAATAATTGCATTTGCAATAGGCAAAATTGCACTCGCTTCGCTCGTGCAATTACCTTACCTATTGCTCATGCAATTATTCCCAAATCGGACTCAAATCCATGTGATTACCCATACTAAGCGTACTGTTTTTCGCTGAACTAATTTGAAAAAAAAATTCTGCTTGATGCACGCAGCCAAACGTTTCGCAGAATTTTAAATTCGTGGTTCAGGGTCACGCACTACATAGTGTACATGCATAACACAGTAATTCACGAGTATTGAATTTCACAGTCGGGAATTCAATCGCAAATGTAATGAAAATTTGTCTCTCGTGAAAAAGTATGGCTACGGTAGTTCAACACTGCGATGATGCTGCTGAATGGCTTTAATACTTGACCACCTCAAACAGACATTACACCAGATGCATGACTAACATATAAACTGCAAATACAAGAGAGAAGATGGATTACGTGCCATTGTATGTATGCCCAGATAATGATGCAATAGCTGTCCAATATCTACGCATTTCAATACCCACCACAGGCATCAGCACAGCACAAGGAAGCTAACACCACACCCCATCTTTAATGGTCTGCAATGTGGCTCTATACATACACACAGAGCAGGCTGGACCAATTATCCATCTACAGAAAATCCCAAGGTGGCATTGTGCTCATTGTCCAGTCCACTGGCACAGACCAATTCCTCCACTGTAATAGCTGCCCATGTCAGTCAACAAGAAAGCCACAGGGTCTTGCCAAAGCTACACAGAAACTCTACAAGCAGCAACACAAGCCAGGATACCCAGACCGACACACCCCTAGGGATGAATGAGTGGGGAGACACTGGGTCATGATTCTAAAGCTGACCTGTGGTGTTTGCCTACAGCACCACTTTTGGGTGTGCCACTTGAACCACAGCTGCAAGTAACCACATGTACATATGAAGATCACACAACCAAACGTCGGGAGTTTATAACGTACCCTTGAGCTCACGGTATCAGCCATAGGTATGGTGAGCTAATATATGTACATGTTAATTACATGTGCCAGCTAGCGATGAATAATTTCAACAGCTGTCACCCAGACTCCACTACGTACACGTACGTAGGCTCTTTCGACCCTTTCCACTCTAAAAGTAAAGAATTTCACTGGAGGGCCTGGAAACAAAGGTAACTAAGACCATCCAATGACTGCTCAAACTCAGTGAAATGCCTCTATTGTGAACAACCATGAATGGGGGACCAGCTCACACTAAAACACTCAGTTAAGAAAAAATGCTAGTTTTGGGAACAAGTAATCAATATGATAATTTTGACATACAAGTTTCAGCCCTCTCAAAGACTGCTCAGGCCCCTCGAGCCTTTTGTTTACAAAATGCATTATAGTGACACGCGGGTTAAGTAAGTTCATTATTACAAATAAGCACTTGTTTATACCCCAAAAGGATGTTACGCACCCATAAGTCCTAGCTCACACAAGTTCGTCAGGAAATAAACAATGCCATAACAGCATTTCACACACTTCTGAAGTCGTATGTCGCATTCCCAAGAAAGACTTACTATATCCCATTATTAGATATACGTCTGCTTACTACATACTAGCCCTCCCATAGCAGGGCAACGTAAACTGTCTCCAGTGGTTACCGACATAACCATAGAGGGAGAAGTGCCTCGGGGGTTTTGTTGGGCCTACACTGTCCGGGCTATCCCATGCAGTGCACACAACTACCGCGTTTTTCTTCCATTTTAGGTAGGATCTCCTCGTTACTGCTGACTACAGTAAAGCAAGGCCATACTTGAATACAAATGAGGGAGCTCTATATGCTGGGGTGTAGAGAGTGGTCAGCTGGGGGTTTCTAGCAGTAAACTTCAGGTGATACACCGTACTGACGTGGCCCAAAATAGCTGTCTGCGGTAGGCATGAGCAGGTTTCTCAGGGAAATTCACTAGGCAATATTGCACCCCGACATTTCCACACAGATTTTTTTTTTCCAGCTGTGGAAAGAATCTGAGATTTCATAGCTGTGAAGAGGTTGTATAAAGGCCGGTTACTGCGTATATAGTCCCTTGCTAACAGTTATCATCCAGCCTTTCACTATGGGTGGGGGGGGGGGGGGCATTTGGGATTCAAAATTGAATGTCACTCAATATAGGTGCTCAAACACACACATACACACACGCACGCACACACACATACACACACAAAACAACAAAAAGGAAGTACTAAAGGCAGCTAAGGCTTCAGCAGTAAAATGAAACTTATGCATGTGGCGTTAATGTTATCAATATGGCTCCTTGTTCCTGTCATCAGATATGATGACATTATGGTACGCTTTGATGGGGAATGCAATTAACTCTCAACTTGCCCCCTTTACACTCATCAAAGATCGCTACTATCAGCCAATAATATTGAATTACTAGGCTTAGTAGACAGTGGAGCAGTAGATGGTAATTCGATCAAAGGAGAAACAAATGGTTTATTATAAAAAATTACTTAATACTATCAGTAACAGCACAGATAGGTTACAACACAGACACTGAGAGGGGCTTACAATCACAGGGTCCATCAAGGTTTAGTCATGCCAGAAAAGCAAGCAGCAGCGAAGGCTGCTCTCAGGGGGAGGTGAGTTTGCTTTGCTAACGACACCTAGCCATCCAGTAATCAGGACAGCTGCCACGAGAGAGTGCACAGCTCAAGATGGACTATTACTGAACCCACGATCCCTAGCCTCGTTCCCAGGCTCTTGCGTGGGCGGAGTAGAGTAGTCTACCCTCCCCTCCACTAGAGCCCGGGAACGAGGCTAATCGATCCCATACCATACCACCGTCTGTGTTCCAGTCCACATGTATACACATGCTAAGCCAACGAGGGTGAACATAGCTACGTATATGCACGCACAGTACATTCAATATGGCTGCCAGGTTGCTAAAAATATCGCAGCACCGTACCTTCTCCAACAGCAGTCACTACAGGCACATGTACATGTACACATGTGATGGACACATGCAAAATGACTGGCCTTGCTACATTTGGAAATTACAGCATCAAGTTTACTTTCTACAAATCAAATCCCACAGCTAACTTCACCTCTTGCCAGTGCTGAAGTAAGACCAAAGCAACACTGGCATCCTTATTCAGTATACCTCCCTCACTGTATCTCACTTCTAAGAGCATTTTAGTTTCAGATAGCACATTAGCTACATAATAAGCTGTTGGCACCTGCACATAGCTCTCCACCACTGTGGCAGCTAGAAGTGTTCAGTGACTCGAGTCAGTTTGGAAAACAGTGGACATAATCTCGTTAAATTTAAATTCCCTTTTAGGGGGAGCAGCATAGTATTTGTTTATTTGCCTGTTCATGGATACTCTGTGGGCGTCTCGCTTCATCGCCACCCTAATGCAGAGTTTTGCATTGTCTACGCTACCACGCTGCTACTACTCTAGAGCTACAGCAGTTGCTTTTGTCAGAATCCGGCAGATATACACCAGAGCATCGGGGTTCGAATACCAGCGGTAAGTCTCACAAGTGACCTTCTCTTTTACTAGCAACACAGAACCACTTGCGCCGCTGATTCTGTTGTCACTGCACATATGTGGCTCCTATTAGGTTGGTTACCATGGCAATGGTAGTAAAGCATTATTAACCACATTATTACAGCCAACAATATAATGCCGTGCAACATTGGTGCACTTAATGCAGCGTGCGATGATGTGGTCAGCGCTTACCAGGTTAGCGCTAGCATACAAAGGCCTCTCTAATGCAGTTAGAATCTGTAGAGTATGCTAACACATTTTTGTTGTGTGTGTGTGTGTGTGTGTGTGTGTATGTGTTGCACATGCTCACATGTACGTGTACATGTAATAGTTGCACATGTAGAGTGTGCAGTGTGTATGTGTGTGTGTGTGTGTGTGTGTGTGTGCACATGTGTTGGTACAGCCTCAATTTTAGGAATTTCTGGCCCTGACAGTACATGAACCTGTGTGTGTGCTGAAATGCAGACTTGTAACTTGAGATTGAGGCATGCATTTTATGTGTAGAGTTGCCAGTTTCAAGTGAAAGAAACTTATAGGCTAGTTAGTCTTATCACTCCCAGACCCTTTGCCTCATTCCCAGATCCTTCGGTTCATTCCCAGACTCTACCTGGCCCCGTTAGGCTAGTCGGTCTCATTCCCAGATTTTTCGGCTTATTCCAAGACTTTACCTGATCTCATTAGGCTGATTAGTCTTGTTCCAGATCCTTTGGCTCATTTCTAGACTCTACCCGGCCTCGTTAGGCTATAGCTAGTTAGTCTCATTCCCAGATTTTACTCAGTCTCACTAGGCTAGTTAGTCTCATTCCCAGATCCCTCGACTCATTCCCAGACTCTACCTTGGCATGAGATTTTATATAATATATCTTAGTCTTGATATTTCATGTAATATCAATAAAAGCACGTGGCCAAAAGCGTGTGGCCATCATCTAAACACAGGGCACTGTGGGGTGAACATGAGTAAGCTACTCTTACGTTAGTGACTAAGATTGCATAGTCCAGGATTACAAAGTTTAATCTCTAAAACTATCACCACATTTTAGATAATGCTGTACAGTGGAACCTCTATAATGTGGTCACGCTATAGCAGCCAACCTCTCTAGTAAGGCCACCTTGTTGGGTCCCAATATACATATTGCTAATGTATTATGGACTTCTATAATACAGCCACCCTCTATCAAAATGTTGGCCCAAGGGTGACCACAATATAGAGGTTCCACTGTACTGAGTGTGGCTAAATATGAGCTACATGCACAGAGATACGATCCATGCACTTCATGACTGGTGTGTGACTTGCTCACGTTCACCCCAATCACATACCTAACTTGACAGTACAAAATTCCTTTGAAATAAGAACCACAGCAGTTCCAGTTAAAGGGAATCATCCCCAATTTGCCATTTCCAGGCTAACTTTCTTTCTGAAGCCTCAGTTCGCCTGCAGTTGCCCGGCACCAAACTGATTTACATGAAAAAGGAATCGTCGCCAGCCACAAACATGTTAGCATTGGGTTACAACAGAGCTGCTCGAGCACATTCTCTCCATGTTTTGTTGTAAATATTTTAGTAAATATAAACCGTATACAATCGAGTATCCGCACATGTGTAGAACATTCTTGCAAGCCATTAGCTCATTAACGAAACTCCATAAATTAAGATACCCTCTTAATCACATTAGATGACTTAAGCTGGCACCGCATTCGATGATTGAGTCTACTATTAGCTGTAAGATGGCTATCCAAACAGTGCTATTAGGTAACCAATAGCATTCCAGTTGCAAGCCTGAAAGAAAGACATGATGGAGGGTTGGGGGGTCGGAGATACCATGTACTTGGCTGTTAGTTGTATCACTAATGTTATCTTATCACGTAAACAAATTCTTGAGCAAATTTATGTGGCAGTCACAGGAAGAGAACGAACATTATTCCGTCACGTATTTCGATCACATCCATGCGTTCAAAGCGCTATATCTCTAAACTTCCGTTAAGGGCGGGGCTCATACATGCTGCGTAGAAACCTCATATATTGACGCTACTATGCAGCACATATGAGCCCCGCCCTTAACGGAAGTTCAGAGATACAGTGCTTTGAACACTCGGATGCAATCGAAATACGCGACGTAAGAATGTTTGTTTGCTACCCGGGACTGCCACATATCAAAAAATCCTTTTTGTCTCTCTTTGCCATTATACCTCCCAGACAGGGTTCAAATCACTACAAGACCTTTCTTTTTTTAAGGAAGAAATGCTTTATACTCAGAAAACAGCTCAATGGTGCTTAGGCCATTAGGGTCTTATAGAGAACTCAAGTACACTACTTTTTACAAAAATATCAAAAGCCTCAAAACTGTCATGTAGGTACATTTTTTAAAGTTCAAGGACTCCAGAGTGCATGTTCAAAGGGAAGTACCACAGCTCCAGTGACAGCATGGTAAGACTACTAATGGACACATATTGCTTTGAAGGAAAATGATAACCCAATCAAACAGCTGCATTTACCACCCTCTTTTGTTCAGGAATACAGCTCCATGGCAACCACTAGCCAGTACAGACCTACAGTCATACTTCACATGTTACATCATGTTACAAGGCGGAAAGAATCAAAGCAAGCCACACACACACACACACACACTCACGCACAAACACACAAGCATACATACACACACACACACACACACACACACACACACACATAGCAGATCTTCCCAAAATAGACATACAAATATCTGTGGCACACACACACACACACACACACACATACTCATGCACAAACACACACCCATACACACACACACACACACACACAGCAGATCTTCCCAAAATAGGGATACAAATATCTGTGGCACGTATACATACCAGTCTCATACCAAGACCACAGGCAGTACAGACAGGGCATCTGGCTATGTGTACTGGCAATGAATGGTGTCCCCTTTCTAGTCCAAGATTCCATCATAAACTGGTTCTGATACTACATCCCTAATTTTATATTTCCTGCAGAAGGTATCCTCAGCAATAAAGCCATACAACTTTTCCAACCACTATTTTACAACAAAAACAGTCTGGAAGAAAGTACCTCCACCCACACACTACCTGCCTTGATGCCACATGATGTAATGGTAATCTCTCGGCACAGGAAGTGTATCCAAGCAATGATGTCATGGTCAGGGGATGGGCCGACCAAAATGTGAGTGATGGGATCAATCAACATTCCAACACCACATATAACCAATACTTCCCAGTATGTTTGTGTTTCCCAAAGCCACAAATTCGAATCCACCCCCTGAGGCCGAGACGCAACAGCCAGCGTTGGGAAGACAAAGACTCCACTACAGGCAATCAACCTGCAGGTTAATGGGAACAGGAGACCGTAACCCGAGGTATAGGGATTCTTCCAACCCCCATGTGTCGTCTACCCCCCAGGGAGGCACAGTACCCGAGCCCACCTACTCCATAGGGTTAACGCCGAGTCAGCTTCCTCTTTGAGCGGACGGTGGCGACAAGGGCTCTTCCAAACTGATGCAAGCATTTTGGGATTTAAGAGTTACATCATCATCACTGCTGCAGCCATAGGACTTTCACTGTGTTGTCTAGGAAAACGGGGTATACACCATGCATTTGTTGAGTGAGGTTCCGGGAAAGCTCTGCAGCTTCATTTGCCGGCTCCACTCCCTAGCTTTGCAACACGAAGCTGGGGAGTGGATCTTGGAGTGTAAGGTAAGCCTTTAGGCCACAGACAGAAATTCTAGCATGGAGTGCAGTGGTTCTAACGTTACACATACCCCACTCATTACAACACTCATGTGATACAGCAAGGGCCCACTGTCCATGACTGCTTTAAAACAGCTCAATGGTGCTTAGGCCATTAGGGCCCTATAGAGAACCCAAGTGCACTACCCACCATACCTGAGTATGAGCCCACCCATGCCTGAGTATGAGCCCACCCATGACTGAGTATGAGCCCACCTATACCTGAGTATGAGCCCATGCACCCCTGCCTGAGTATGAGCCCACCTATACCTGAGTATGAGCCCATGCACCCCTGCCTGAGTATGAGCCCACCTATACCTGAGTATGAGCCCATGCACCCCTGCTTGAGTATGAGCCCACCTATACCTGAGTATGAGCCCATGCACCCCTGCCTGAGTATGAGCCCACCTATACCTGAGTATGAGCCCATGCACCCCTGCCTGAGTATGAGCCCACCTAAGCCTGAGTATGAGTATGAGTCTACCTCTGCCTGAGAATGAGCCCACCTAAGCCTGAGTATGAGTATGAGTCTACCTCTGCCTGAGAATGAGCCCAAAATGCGAGCCCACTCATGACTGAGTATGAGCTCACCCAAGCATGAGCCCACCCCACCCAATCCTGGGTATGAGCCCACCCAATCCTGAGTATGAGCCCACCCATACCTCCTGAGTAATTACACTCTGCAAGGCTAGCCTATCAGCCCACCCATCTGTTTTTTTTGTTCAGGTAATAAGAATTCACAACATTTATAGGAAAATCCCTGGTACTTGAAAAGAGAGTCAAAGCATTATCTTCACTGGTGTTTAGACAAGTCAGCCCACAGCATCTCACACCGTACTACAGCAATGAGTTTTTCAAAATACCACGGATTTTCGAATGCCAATGCAAAGCAGACAGCCATAACCAATTAGCTCAGAACCGTCTAATTGACAGCCTATTCAGCTCACAGACAGATGCAGGGCCAAGTGTACTGCACCTCTAGCCCCATAAATCGAACAATTACATTTAGTTCTGAGAAACATGTACAAGAGCAGACTGGCACTCAATCTTAGTTGGATTATGATGACATCACTGCATTATTAAAATTAATTTGTCAATAAAATGGACATCATTGCTGGCAATGTCAACTTTTTATCTGGACCAACGCCTCAGCAAAAAGATTTACAACAAATTTCATTTACTCCGCTTGAAGTGAATCTCAGAAAGCGAGCAATCATACATACGCAGGCTACAGTACAGCTCTGAACATGCCATCTTTAAGCATGTAATTTAGTTTGAAGGTGCTGGCAAGCATAAAAGCATCACAAACTTGAGTAATGTAAATAAAGCACACTATAAAACATACACAGATCAGGCAAGCAGCTCTCGCAAAAGAGAATCTGCACACTATGCGTGTACACACATAAGGTATCCCACTGTGTTGACAAAAAATAACAGCTGCATCACACACACACCCATTTCCTTGAGCTTTCAAATTTACTATTCCCTGACGCCCACAAAGGGAACCAGTCCATCCTTCCTGGATGAGATTCCTGAGAATCAGGACGAAATGGGTTTCCTACACACATACTGACCCCTACACAGCTCAAGTTTACAGAAAACATACATACTGACTGGCTGAAACCAGCCAAATACAAATCCCAGACAGGGCACTAGAGTGGGCTGCAGCTGGAAGGGGATGTTTTGAGATAGCTCACACCACAGTTTGACTTCAGGGGAAGTGCTGCTAGAAAGAGTGGGCTGGAGACACTTGACACTGACCATAGCCTTCCAAAACGGGCACAATGAAGCCCTTACAGTTGCTCCAACTGCCCACCTTTTTAGGGATATCTAGATCTTGCGGTAGCCTGGGGAAGTCTGGGTTTTAGTCTGGCCTTAGCACTAAATAGGTTTGGGGGGGGTACACTGTAGCTAGGCAGCTGCTTATCTGCTGGGTAGCTCAATCCCCATTGTCTGGTGGTTTAGTAATCGGATTAAGCCAACTACCATGTTTATCTCTGTAATGAAACTTGAGGTTGCTAAACCAGAGTCCACCAGTCTTTACTTGTAGGGATTGAGTACCTTAAAGGAAGCATCGCTGCAGGGACACTTCGATATTTAAACACACTCAGCGCTCGCAAAATGTCATTAATGTACACAGAATGGAAAGCGGTGGGCGGAATGTCCAAATTAGCTTGGACGAAGGAGAGCGATGTGTGCATGTGAGTACTCATTGTTTGGCTAGCATTCCAATATAAGGAGCTCAGTTTAGCACTCATGCAGCTGTGTCCCACCACATGTGCATGCAAGAAGCAGCCAGAAAAGAGTGGGTGATAGATTAAAACAAATTAAGCCTCTCTCCAAACGCAGATATTTTTGTGTACCCAGAAAAGTCCCGAAAAGACACCCTCGGCCAAAAGTTGACATGCTCTCTGCCTACTCAACTGGTTAGTGGCAGCTTGGCAGGAAGCCCTGCCTTCCTTCTTTGGCAGTTCCAACTTGCTGGCACCAAGGAGACGCATTAGTTCCAATCAGGTTCACAAATTCAATCCACTGTTTTCTCCACAAGCACTGATGCCAAAGCTCTGTGTTTGAACACAGAAGAGGCTTACATCACTCAGAGTGTGGACATATTTACCTCCTAAAGTTCCAAAAAAAGAAGTGCCACAAGGATCAAGCTTGTTACTGTACTTTGCATGTAGCTCCATGGGTTATACATCACTGCAGCTTTGGGTCGAAAGCCCCATAGCCAACCCTTTGGTATATACATGCACGTAGATTCTGGAGGTTACTTTTACTGTGGGTAGCAAACACCCCATGGATAGGTGAAGATGTGTGTACACATCCTTGGAAATGAAACAATCATGTCTTCCAGCTAACTGGTGACCGACATGGAGTCTTGGTGTAGGAGCACAACTACCCATAAAGCCCTTCACAAAAATTACCAAGAAGCTGCCTGCTTTTGTACATGAGCTAACTCAAGTTGCCAAGGTAAACAGCTTAGTATAAGGACGACTTCAAAGGTACTGAGGATGGGAGTTTACTCTATTAGAGTCTGCCACGAAAGTTAAATACATGATGTCACATTAAGTGTCCAGCCAACCCTCAGAAAGCTACCTAATATGCACCAGGCTGCAGAACACCAAGCGATAAGATGACGTCAAAATAGCTGTTTGTGTTTAATCTATTTACAGCTATTGGAAACGGATTACATCAGTACGGTGTTGCCTGCAATACAGGAAAAATCTAGTGATTTCACAACGATGGAATAAGTCCTTTCAGACACTAATTAAATTCACCTTGGAGCTTCAGAAAGACCACAAGCCCTATCATGGGAAATTCTCATGTTTGGCCAAGTACTAAGTGCAACCCAAACAACTAGTTCTTGCAAGAACTGCAAGTCACCATTCCCATGAAATCACCAAATTCAGTACAGCGAGCAGAGCACCCTTTCAAGTATCAAGTACAGTCCATTAGCTCTACATTTATGTCTCTAACAGTACACACTCTCTCCAGAGACCTATTTCAAACTCAGAATGGTATTTCAAACTCATGATCAGCCGCCTATTTCACTTGCAACAGTTGTAATTAGTATACAACACATAAACATATAGGTATACCATCAGTATACAACACATAAACATATAGGTATACCATCAGTATACAACACATAAACATATAGGTATACCATCAGTATACAACACATAAACATATAGGTATACCATCAGTATACAACAAAATTTTAAATTTTGAACGGATCAATTTCAAGATAAATTCGCATAAAAGTCCCCTATTTGAAGTATATAGTACCCTGCACAAGACGCTTATACAGGAACTAAAAGATTCCACCTTACGTACGTATTAGACGTATACCCGAGATACAGAGAGCAAAGGTTCCATAAGACTGGTTCCAAAACTTGAGCGGTCTGAGGCAAGCAATGCTGCATGAACTAACAGGGTTTCATACAGAATTTTTTTGGTGGGGGTGGGGGAAAAAAAACATGTGCATAGGCAATGCTCCCCCAGGAAATTTTAGAAGTTTACATGCTCTGAAGTTGCTTCTGGTGGCTTCTGGGGCTCCAAATTAGCTACTAATGAACTACTGAGTACCAAAAAAAAAAGTCAACTTCAAAATTCTGGGAGGGGGGGGGGAGATTCCCAGTGCCCCCCCCCCCCCCCCCCCCCGTGGTAATATATGGTATCAATACCTTCTAGGTACTAAACAGAGGTGTAAAGCCAAATATGAAATGAGGTTTAGAGACCCAATTAAAGTACTAGTGTACACAATAGCTACCTAATTGCCAGACAGTGACCAGTGTCTGAGAGTTCTATCTATCTAAAGTGATAGCTGGAAGACAGACATAGTGGCTACCAGGTCAATTAAAGGCTGCGCAAAATTATTAAGAATTTACAAATCATTCCTCCCAGTTAGGAGCTGTCACTCAACAGTATTGTGGCGGCCAGCGTCCTCTTTTACAGGTATTGTGAGGTTAGTTAGCGTGTGTAGACATGACTCTACACTAGGCTACTATCATATATGAACATAATGTACAACATGCATGTCTTTCTAACACAAAGCAGATTTCAATTTAGCGCATTACAATAATTATTAAGGATCCATCAGTACAATAAAAATTTCATATGCAGCTTTAGACTGTCTCATCTTGCATAAAGTAACTAAACCTACAGTGAAAGTGCTAAGTCAGCAGTTTTTGTAGTGCACTTACAGTACAGTTAGTACCCATAATTTTCCAGAACAGGATTGTCATGGCTACCTATCACTTCTTTCCACTATTGAGGTAATGCAAGACTAAGCCAGCTGCCCAAAGTATTGCCTGTAACTTCCCAGTGGCATAGTGATGCAATAATGTAACTTAGTATGCACCTGGCTGGTAAAAAGATTACATTAGCATTGAACCATACACAATTTTTGTTGTTCATTCTTCAGCACAAGCAGTGCTTTTGCCCCCCCCTTGGGCATTTTCCTAAATGAACCCCTGATAAGTACAGCGGTCTTATTTCCGCTACTGTAGCATCTTCAGACACCATCTCATCCTGCCTCACCTCATGCCCACCAAAATTACTCCATCTACATTGCCACCATCACTATATACGTAATGCACATGATCCCATCTTATGTACGTACTTGACACACATGCATAACACCTAGGTCGGGACACTGCCCAAAGTATTGCCAAAGTGGGCTGACCGAAAATCAAGCACTGGATATTGCACAAAACAAAGCATACCCAATAAACCTTCCTGAAATACATTTTATGGTAATTAGAGGACATCCCCCTACAGGTGTACTGACGCATGTTAAAAGCAACTGTAATTATGTTATGCATACTAGTGTCCGCCTCCACATGGTTGTGACTAGCACAGGGGCTGACCCACACCAGCTCCTCCTTGAAGAGCTACTGTGGACCTATGATATATCCCATGTATACATGTAGTGTGTAGGGCAGTGAGAGAGAAAGTAGTCTGGTACACATTCAAAACAAGAGCAAGACCCTGGTGGTGTCTCAAACAGTCTGCAGCTGGGGGCAATTTGACCTCATTGCCAGGCTTTTTGTGCGCTTTGTTTCTGCATACCTGGTACATTTTCTCAACTACAATGTACTTTAACTATGCATGGGCAGCGACCAATCGAAAGATGGTTGCATTTCTCTGTATCTTACTGGAGATAGTTTCCAAGCCCACAAATAGCTGAAGTGAAATGTATATATAGGCCTCAGGGTTTCACACAGAATTTTCGGTGGGGGTGGGATAAAACATGTGCATAGAGCCACGCCTTTTAGGGGGTTGTGGGGTGATGCTCCCCCAGGAAATTTTAGAAATTTACATGCTCTGAGGTTGCTTCTGGTGGCTTCTGGGGCTCCAAAATGGCTGTAAATTAGCTACTAATGAACTACTGAGTATCCAAAAAAAAAAAAAGATCAACTTCTAAATTCTAGGGGGGATCCCAATGCGCCCCCCCCCCCCCCCTCTGTATGACACCCTGGACCTGGGGCTGGATCACTAGGGTATCCTGGTCTATTAAAACTCCATGGATACCGATGAGCCAAAGCTATTACAAATCCTGCCTCTGTCTCATGTTTGTGTCCACCTCCACAGGGTTTTGTCTGGGGGATACATTTGCGGGAGTACTTGAGGTAATCACTAAAAGGCTATGAATTCCAAAACGGATCACATCCATTTTCCCTGAGGAACTGAGTGGAGGTATAATAAAGAAATTCACGAGACACAGTACCCGAGATAAAATTACCCATTGTCATACAAGAACTGCAACCTCAGCATGTTATATAATCGCAGCTGCACTAGAGATAGCTATGCATAGTCAGAACCTAGAGCTTACTAAGCACTTTAATGATATTCATAGCCCAACCCTGGACAACCACATGGCATTAAAATGCTCAGAATGAGGGTGTGGATGGCTCAGGCATGTCGATTTTGCCTCTGCCACTCACCCGAAACAAAATCCACTGTCACGAATTGTTACTGAGTGCTGATCTGGGCGACATCATTAATTGGCAATTAACCCACACATCTGTACCATACTACGCACCACGTCAGTCCTCAACCCATGCCATTGGGTCCCATACACAGATAGATTTATACGCCCGAGACTAGAACTTTGCGATGCAGCAACCGAAGACAAATCAAAATACTACATATACTTACAGCTGCCTTGGAGACCAGCCTTTGGTTGAAAGGGCCTAGCTGGAGGTAAATTAACACCTTTACTGCAGCAACAGATAAACCTTTTTAGTCTCTGCACACCTCTCTTATAATTGTCCCAAAAAGGGTAGCTACACAATCCAATGGCTTCTCAAAGTTGAGATGTACATGTAAGTATGCAGGGGTACGTTAATCGAAACTCTTATACGCATCTACTCTTTCAAAAAGATGAACTGATAGACTTGTACTGAGGACTAGTACCTTATGACGTTATTCTAGAAACGAGAAAACACCCACACATTTCGCACTATTCACCATGATAACAATTTAATCCAATTAATCACTCTGCCACATACACCACACCATAAGGAGACAGCGGGGATTATATCCCTGGCAGGGATGCAGTCGATGTGAGGGGTTAAAAATCAACTATTTTCCGCCTCCATATAAGTCAAGTTATCTCGGTCAACCTCACCGAAGACACTCGTCATGATCTTGTTTAAAACCCGAAGACTAAATTCCATCTATTGGTGCTATAAGCGACTATAAACAGCAGCCGTGTGCGATGCCAAAACAGAATTAGGCAGCGAAAGCCGAAAGGACAGCAAAGGGATTCAGCAACCATGAAACCAGGTAACCAGGATTCCAGGAGGAATTAGCTGTACCCAAACAACAGCTGTATTTGTAAACTCAGGAGGACAGTATAGTTCTCATAACATAGGTGTCATGTTGTACGTACAATCATCGCACATATGTGATTTCATCCAGAATGACATTGAGAGAATAAAAACAAAATCTGTGGAATACGACAATACAGCTGGAGGGACGAACGTAACCCAGGACCTTCTGATTACTAGGTCTTACTGGAGCTCCTGAGCAGAGGAGCAGTAGGCAAGCTACTTATAGCTACCTGCTAGTCCATAGCTCTTGCCAGTAGGTCCTCTGTATGTAGTAACTGATGACTGCTTCGTAATCAATGGAAAACCGGAAAATGCACTTTCTGTAAACATGCTATGCAGTCTAGACAACTTATGTGTAAACATGTACACAACAGCTACTGGTACAGAAAATTGGTAATCTGCACTAATGGATTCTAGCTAGCTGCTATACCCTATTAATGACTCTTAGAAAGCCAGGCTTTCTTACCACATGCATGCATACATATGTAGCTGAGAAAGCTACCAGATAGCTTAAAAGACTAAAGCACTACGCTGCAGTGATGAGCCTCTAACAAAACCCACACTCTCTATAGTACGTATATAGCTAGAATACGTATTTCAGAGAAACCCACTTTAATACAACAGGCTTTTCTGGTGTGGGGAACAGAGATATTTGTGTGCATACATGTAGAAAATAGGCTTTCATACAGGATTCATTTGGGTGTTGCATGCGGTGTCATGCCCCCCTAGGGGGGTCTGGGGGTATGCTCTCCCAGAAAATTTAGAATTCAGATAAGGTGATTTAGATGAGGTCACTTCTGGTTAAGGAATTCCCCCAACTTATTATTAACAACAGAGTTGTAAAAGGAGACACTCCAAAACTTCTTTCGCATATATCCCCCCCCCCCCCCCCCCCCAAATCTTGTTGCAAGATCAGCATACGTAAACCTAGATGTAAAGAGAATTGGTTATTAAGACAGGGTGGGGTTTTGGGTTTTGATTGCAATAACTGCGAATCATGAGTTTGTTTCAAGCATGCGAAAACTAGAAAACAACACATAGTAATACGTATAACATAATAAATTTACCTTCAAACCCCAGAAACGCAATGTTATTACTACACAATCAACATCCAGCCTACGATAGCAGCCCTTTTGCCCCGACCTAGTGCACTGCGATGCCATTCAGGAAATATCTGACCACCCTACCTTTCACCGGCCTGCACTATTGTGCGAAGAGTCTCATGATCGACTGTACCCATTGAGCAAGGTTGTCGAACATCCTCTGAACTACACAGGTAGCTATATGTGTACTACGTAGTAGTCTAATGGGCTGTCTATGTGAACTAATCAACTAACATTCCCTCAGCTACAGGGTGCAGTGTAAAGGTACAGCTTTGGAATATCAGTAGTCAATAACAAGGCGCAGCTGGTGAGTACCGTCTTGTTAAAAAGGGTTAATAGCTAAAGCCTGGCGGCGGATATGAAAGTTATGTCAGGCATTGTTATGTACACACGAACCGGTAGCGAACATTGTAAATAAGTTGTCATAAAAGTTCACAGTTTTGGCTATGGCCCAAACTAAATAACTACGTATATCCAATCGCACTAACATACGTAATCCCTTAAGAATTGCCAGGATGTACGTTAAACTGCCAGGGAAGTTTAGATCCATAATGACTCATTTGATTTCACTAACTCTGGTAGCGTCTCCATGGAGACCAAAACCCACTACCTGTAGCAACTAGTAAACACATTATCCATGCATTGTGCGTTGCAGTGACTTCACCATTCTCTTTCCTCATCCATTAACCATATAATAAGTAGACAATGAGATCAAGCAATTTAAGGTGCTGCCATGGTTATTGATAATTAGAAATATGGTGTATACTGCTAACTGTACATGTACAGTGAATATTGAAACGTGCCAGCCTCCAAAGATGACGGCTGCTGTGGCATATACAGTTTTTTGACACACAGGTGAAAGAGATTTATTAGGTCTGGGATTTTTTCAAAAGGAAGTTTATTGTCTACGGCCTGACAAAGTCCGTTTTCGCCATTTGAATTGTATTTGTGAGTTACAGCTACCTCAATTCACTGGTACTGCCGTGACACTGTCGCGAGTAGACTGCCTGAGTAACTTCACTAAAAATCTAGATCTTACGTATTTCAAAAAAAATGCTTTGTCAGGCTGTAGATATTGTTGTTTTTCAATATTATAGCATCTTTCATCCCATTTCTTGGTTGTATCTGGCTGAAAAACTGTATGCAGATGTTAATTGTTGATTGTTCTCTTATAGCCTGGGGCTACGATGATGACGTAATAGTTACAATTCGCCCTCGGCGCTGTACATTTGCGTGTATAGTTTCAGCTGAGGCACAGCCAAAAAGTATTTTTTTGCCCCTCACTAACTATATGTAAGGGGCCACCTTAAGTAGTTAATGTAATTATTTAGAAATTCAATCACAATAACAATTAGACATTGAGATAAGAGATTTAGCTAATCAAATTCAGAAATTGAATAGCCTAAGATTGTAGGATCCGAGCACAGCAAGGGTACCATCAATAGCGAGAGGGTTTCTGAGTCGCCATTAGTCCAGATGTCTAATTAGTTATTAGACAATATAGCAACAGTATCTAGGTAGCAACATGTTAGGTTAATGCACAGAATAATTGAACCCTACGTCAAAAGAGGATGAAATAACTAAATTCACAAGCAGGGTACCGAGTGATTTTCCCTGCGTAATACAAGTCAGGGTTTCATACAAATTTTTCAGTGGGGGTGGGAAAAAACATGTGCATAGAGCCATGCCCTCTAGGGAGATGTGGGGTAATGCTCCCCCAGGAAATTTTAGAAATTTACATGCTCTGAGGTTGCTTCTGGTGGCTTCTGGGCTCCAAAATGGCTGGAAATTAACTAAAACTAACACATAAAACCTTCCAGCAAATGTGCCACCAAGCACAAAAAGCACTTGCAGACGTGTACAACCACATGGAGGGACATTAACTACTGAGTATCAAAAAAAATGTCAACTTCAAAATTCTGGGGGGGGATCCCAGTACGCCCCGCCCCCCACTGTATGACACCCTGCAAGTGCTGCATCATATTTACCAAAAGATATAACTGTGGTTCTTTGGTCATATAGTGATCCCTCTGGCCTCTGCAACTTTTGGCAACCCACACCCTTGGATCTACTACATCCCATGGGCTTACCGCTCCTCTCTTCATTAGCCAAATAGGCGTGCGGGTGTCCTGCCCACGAAATGTGGGAAGAGACATTTCTGTGGTTGGCGTGCCACAGACACGAGGGGAGGGGAACTACACTTTGATCACAGAGACACGTAATGCGTGTATACATACTCAAAATCAGAGTAAGTTAGTCTCCATTTGGAGGTAATATCAGGGTAGGATAGGTATCTAAACATTCACTATTAATACTTAGATACTACGTCAGTCTACTGCTTTCTAGGATGGGAGCTAGGTGTAGGAACACCTCAGCAATACGACGTGTTTCTGCCCTACAGGGGCAGACGCATGGGTGGATTCTACAGTGCAACGTCCAAAGACTAGTGAACCTACTGAGGCTCGTGTCTTTGAGATAAAGACATTTATCCCCAGCTTGTCTGGTTTTGGTTGGTAGACTTATGCTGCATGTTAGGCCTTTCCAGGAGGCAGTCACATATCTGCTCCATGCAAACCCAAAGCAAGCATCTTGCATGATGACACCGATAAGAGCACATGAAGGGATTGGTGTATTCCTGTTATCAACACATACGTACCTTTAAGTGATACAGACGAGGACACACACTTGTGCACACACACGCATGCACACACACGCACACACACACACACACACACACACCCGCACACGCACACACACACGCGCGCACACACGCTGATAACTCACTCTTCAGTAGAAGCAGCTGCCGCAGCTAGGGAGAGCAGTGGAGACTCCACATACGAAGGATAGGGACTCAATATCCTGTCGCTTTCTCCTTCACCGTCTCTGCCATCACCCGTCCCACCAGCATCATCGGCACAGTCCACCATCACGACCCCTGCTTCCCGCTCGCCCCCA